>JANAVB010042056.1:0-87500 GCA_029216955.1 Iris pallida | reverse complement strand
CGAGAGTAACAAGAAAGATCCAAGACACGTCATCTTCGAAGGAATAGAGAAGATCACGACCTCGGCTAAAATACATGCGGATGATAAGAACACACACCGGGAGAGATCACTAGGTCCTCAGAGGGACCTAACAAGACACATAATATCATGCCATAAAACTGAATATAAACTGCTCAATAAATAAGTCAATTGGATAATAACATGGTCCAATACTCCACCAATGAATTACCGTACCATCGCCCCAACCAAACAAGGACAGGAGCTGGCACCCTAATCGATGTTGAATATTTTTCCATGCCATAAATCTAATATGTTATCCGGACCACAACAAGATTTAGTACCTTCTCATCGGAGTAGTGAGCCACACCTACAACCAAACAAGGACAAAATGTGGCAAACTAGTCTGCGACAGGTTACTGTTCCAAGGCACGATCAGATATAAGTACTCAAACCAAAAGTACCCATACCTAACGGATAAGGGAGTCTAACCGATCTAAGTGAATACAGTTTAAGAACACACCTCCAACGCATGGGCTCTTTGGCTAAAATAGGATCGGCATGGTTCCCCCTTGGGGCACCAGAGGCCCAGTAAGTAAGAGCATAACGTTTCACAGAACGTCAATGGCCGTAAGTATCCATGGGTAATTTCACCCGCGTCTCCGGCGGAGCTCACGGGTTACAAAGGTAAAGTGTTTAGTAGCCCATCCGCTAAGTTATTGTCCTCCCCACCCAATGCCTACTATGTTGTATCCACAACACATATACCCTCTATTAACCGCTAAGTCAAACTAATCATGAAATACTATTGGCGGTTAATCCTATCGCACGGCTTATATGTACTGGTGGCCAGCCAGTCACGCATGTCCGAGTTTTATATGCGACTAGCAACTCTGTGGTACAAATGTGTTAAGGCCTATGAATGCAACACACAAACCCTTAAATCTAGGTTCAATGTGTATAAAAATAGTACATAGCAGAAAATAGAACTGAACAGTAAAATTCTATCTAATTATTTTACGTATCATAGTTTATTTTGCATAAAGTAAATAATAAGTAAATTCATAAAATATTAGCTAAAATAAATAGACAGCAAATGGCAAGGTATCATGCCTGAGGGTGATACGAGAAGCAGCAAAATCCAATAGTCAGAATCGTCAGCAATGAAGTTAAAATCCGCAAACAGCTCCGGATGCTGAAAATCACAAACATTTTTGGTATAACATATATGTCTTGAAACGTCTATCCAAAAGTCTAATTCTGGATATGGAGGCAAAATCGTAATTTCGGATCAAAATGATGTCCGTCATTGGACCCATTTTGTACCAAAAAGCGTGTCAGTACCTACAGTCTCTAAAGTCATCAAACTATATGTCTACGGATCTGATTTGATAAGACGAATCCAACCATATGTCCAAAGTTGAATTCCGGTGGACCGTACACAATTTTGTCTGTTGTATCGGGCCGCCGTCCTGCCAAAAGGTATTTTGGTCGACCTTCTCAGAATCGGACCAAAATTGGCATACACGACTAGAAAAATGATACAGTCCTGATGGCATAAGTTTTGTCTCGATCCGACGAACGTGTACGAAGTTATGGGCTACTTTACAAAGGGGCCAATACGGGGTATCTCGACGGATAAGCCTCGACGCACACGCAACAAAATTGAGTTCCGTTGAATCCCATACGTTGATAATATCCATACGCGCCTTTTGATGCTTACGGGTTGCAACCACGTTGCCCGGTTTGTCGGAGCGCATGCCGTATCGACGAATTTTCTAAAAATATTTATGTTTTTAAAAGTTGTTTTTCTTAAACTTTGAAGTAAAAAATCTTTACATATAATGGATGAAAAATTAAACTAAAAGAAAGGTTTTGAAGTGATATATGTGATTTAGAATATGTTCAAAAAAATTTCAAAGAATCCTACTAGTTCGTCCAGAATTTGTCTTCAAACATGGGCACATGAAATCCATTTTTTGTCAATATGACAGTGGATTTTTTATCGACTTTGTGTCGATTTCTCGACTGGTCGTTGGGCTATATCTTATTCCACTTGTTGGGATCTCGAGATAGTCTGATAGGCTCTCAATCTAAGTTAATATTTCTAGTTCCTATCGAACAGGAAGAAAGAATTACAGGATTGAAGGTGGGTACTTTTCAGTCGACCCCAACAGGGGTGTTCTGTTCTTGGCAGGTTTTCGGCGAGCACCGGCCACATTAGGCAGTTGCAGGCGGTCGATTACTGGCGTAGGTGGTTGAGGGTCATCCCAGGAGGTGCACAAAGGTCTGGGTGTTGCGGGGGCGATCTCGAGTTTGGGATTCGTCGAAAGAGATTAAAAAAAGAATTTTTCGAGTCTTTTAAAGCCAGATTTCTATTTGGATATTTAATTGATTTAAATCATGAATTTAAATTGATTTAATTTGATCCGAATGAGTATCGGTTTCGGATTGAGGGAAAAGGTTTTTAGCAAGGATTTTGATTGTTTTTCAATCAAAATGAATCGAGAAGTTTTCTGGTTTCAATGGGGGTTGCGTGAGAATGTTCATGGGGGTTCGGGTTGCTCCGAGTATTGTTCCCTTAAGGGAGCAATACTCATGAGAATTTATTTCTTTCTTTTTTTTTTCTTTTTTTTTTGTTTAACAAATATAGACACCTTTCTCATAAAATCTAATAATACCTAAGAGAAATCATAATAATAATTTTAAATAATTCAAAAAAATATAAAATATTTTTAAAACTTTACTAATATATTTGCACATATTTTTAATAATTCTATAAAATTGTCTACTAATAAATTAACAATTGACTAGTAACAACTATAATATTAATAACGATAATAATGTAATATTACTGACAATAACAATAATAATAATAATAATAATAATAATAATAATAATAATAATAATAATAAAATTTGTACGAAAAGTAACTTAGCAAGGTCATAATAAGTTGGGGAGAGAACATATTATTACTAGTATTATTATCACTGACCATATTAAATTTTAAATCCTTTCAATGAAAAACTAAATAAAAAATAAAAATAAATAAATATTAAAATATTTGAAAGATAGCTAAGATATGACTTGATGACTTTTAATCAACAAAATATTAAACTAAATAATTCTAGTGACACCTACAGCTAGCATGCAAGTCAAGGCACTTGACTGCACTAGCCGTGCCACATTGTCTAGTCAGTATGCATAACAAAATTTAAGCATGACTAGCGCTACATTTATAAATAATAACAAAATAATAGAAAAACAATTATTTAAGAAATTAAAAATAATATAAAAATCCTCTAAAAATTTTGGGGGATTACATCCATCGCACCCATCCACTGATTCGGTCTATCGCCAATGCCTCGGCTCGTTGTAAAGGACTGCGTATAATATCTGCACATCAAACCAACTAAATCAATACTTCTTTAAATGAAAATTATATCTCCTCGAATCAAACTCATACCTTGTCAACCCACCGACTCAGCGTAATATACTGTACAGTCCAGGGCATTACAGTTCAGATGGATATCATTATAGTTGTCACAAACTTGTAATCGATGTTATTGTACCAAACTTGCTGGATCTTCCAAACGGTCTATGTCATGCCCCAGTTCCAAATACATAGGAACTTAAATGCAAACATACCAGCTAATAAGAAATAGAATAAATCTCCAATTTAATGGACTTATGCCAGACGTACTATATTGTCTAGAATACTAACATATGCTAACTAATCTATATATCAATCCATAGTAACGAAGGAATATCAAGAATAAACATAATGTATTAAAGTTGGCCACCCAGTAATATATATGTTTGAACAAGCACAAAAAAATGTAAGCTTCCAAATAATAGTCTATAATAGCAGAGTAAATCAAGGACGACAAAATAGGAAGAATGAAATAAAGATACCAACCATAGACTTGAAATCTCGAGGCAGCAATCAACACATGTCCAACTACTTTATACTAACTACACAGCCAGTACTTGGAGAGATCACCAGGTCCTTAGAGGGACATAACAAGATACAGAAAAAAAAATGCCAATGTAAACTGAATAAATATAAATATGGAATAAATAGCTTAGATCATAACATTATCTAATATTCCACCACCGAAACAGGGAACCACTCCTACAACCAAACAAGGACAAGGAGTAGTAGACCATTCCATGATAAGACACTATCCCATGCCATAATACGAACTGAACCTAACTGATATGTTAATACAAATTGAAGACGACTTTGGTGCGCATGAGTAGGTAAAGGAAAAAGCATAGCATCTGCTAGAGGCTTTCGTATGAACTAGTATACATCCGGACTGTACACTACCAAAATACAGTAAATTAGCGAGGACACATTAGCGATGAATAATTTTTATCGGCATTAGCGACGGATTTACGGCAAATAACCGACGGAATACTGACGACAAGCCGATATATTTTTTATTTTACTTTAAAGGGGAGAAAAGGTCTCTCATCCGTCGCTAGGGCATCGGAGACAGCGATGGATAAGCAGCCGTCGCTATGCAGTCGATTATTTAGCAGAAATTATTGGGAGAAATGGTGGGACAATTCTTCGACTATGTAGCGACGAATATTCCGTCAGCAAGTATCAAAAAGAGCGACGGACTAGCGACGGATTTTATTCGTCGCTAGTCCGTCGCTAAATATACGTTCCAGACTTAAATTGAAACGACGGGGGGAACTTTTCATTCCCCCCAAATTTCACTCTCTCTCCTCTCTCTCAATCCTGCGGCGTGATCGGCGACCTCTCCTCTCTCTCTTCCAAAGGTAATCCCCTTTCCCTCTCTCTCTCTCTCTCTCACTCTCTCTCTCTTTCGTGCGCGCGGTGGTCGTGGGTGAAGCGGGCCGGGGGCGTCGGGGGCTGCGGGGGTGGCATCAATTTCATGTTTTTTTTGGTTTGGCTTTCATTCTTTTCTTTTGGGTTCAATTTCATGTTTTTTTTGATACACTGATATAGGCAGTTTACTATTTTTTTTAAATGTTCAATTTGAAATCCAGGTTTTAAATGAGTCTTTGAAGGCCTATATACATGTAATTAAGGGTATATATATGTAAGAGAGATTGGCAGATATTGATACATATGGCAATGTGATTGCTGATGTGCTTGTGAGGTTGGGGACTGCCTCTCCTTGGCAGGAAAAGACCTGCAACAGTATGAATGATTGTGGCCATGTGGCCTGTGTGATGTTGAGTGAGGAAGGAAAGTGAGGTGTGTGTGGCATGGATTGTGAGTGTTATGAATTCCCTGTGTATTAATAGAGTGTTAGTGAGAGAGTCGTTTGGGTAGTATTGAGTGCAAGTGTCTGATACTAGGAAGTATCAGAAAGCATTGAGTCAGAGAGCATATGTCTCATTTGTGTGTGTCTTGGGATAATCAATAGAAGAGTAGAGTGTATCAGTTGTGTGCTTCTATATAGATGCATATATCTATACATCTAACTGTGATATACATATGTGTATGTGTGCTTTAGAGAGAGGAGAATGAAGGCAGGCCTACCATGCCTATTAGTGCTTGCTAGATAGTAAGGACACTCTAGTATCCTAACCAAGTTAATTTTAGCCTACATATTTAGGATATAGCTCCCATACCCTAGAAGTGGACTCTTGCAATTTAGAAATAGATAGATTGACTCAGTTTGATTAATTGACCTATAATGACTCTAAAACTTGATTTGCTGCTGCAAGCATACAACACCACAAAAATATTTACTGACTCGTCAAGTTGAACCGTGTATAACATGCTCGACGCTTAAGAGGAATCATTTGGACTTAGTGGACTATCGAACTATCGGTATTGGACTATCGGTATCGGTTTCGGTATCGAACTATCGAACTATCGGTATCGGTATCACACTATCAGTATCGGACTATCGATATCGGTATTGCACTATCGGTATCGGTATCAAACTATCGGTATCGGTATCGAACTATCGGTATCGGTATCGGTATCCGTATGTACTTAGTATCGATAGTAGCAGATTAGTATCGGTATATCGGTTTGGTATAGGTCGTATCGGATGGTATTGACCTTAGCAAATTGGTATCGTCCTATCCAATATATATCGGCCGTATAGCTAGAATTCGTACCGGCCTTATCGATTCGGTATCGGCCATATCTGATAGGTATCGGCCGTATCGGATATGTATCGACCGTATCAGATTAGCATGGTGGAAGGTTTAGTAACAAATGTACTTAGATTTTTCTCTTCTCGAGCTAGAATACCATTGTAAGAGAGTCACGAGAGAGTAAAAAAATCTCCTATATAATGATGTTTACGAGAGTGATTGACCAATTACAGTAACACACATGCTGCATTTTCCATCAGGGAAGGAGAGATTGAAGGCAATAACATATAGAGTTGTATTTTGGAAGAATACGAACTCCTATAAACTCTTTGTTCACAAAAAGTTTGTACGAGTTCTTCTTCCGAAATACAACTCTATATGTTATTGCTTTCAATCTCTCATTCCCTGATGGAAAATGCAGCATATGTGTTACTGTAATTGGCCAATCACTCTCGTAAATATCAATATATAGGAGATGTTTTTACTCTCTCGTGACTCTCTTACAATGGTATTCTAGCTTGAGAAAAGAAAAATCTAAGTACAGTTGTTACTAAACCTTCCACCATGCTAATCTGATACGTCCGATACATATCGTCGCTACAGCCGATACCTATCGGATATGGCCGATACCGAATCGATAAGGCCGGTACGAATCCTAGCTATACGGTCGATACATATCGGATAGGATGATACCAATTCTCTAAGGTCAATACCAATTTGATACGGCCTATACCAAACCTATAGACCGATACTAGTCTGATGCGGTCGATACTAAGTACATCCGGCCTATATACCAGCGGATCCACCAGTTACATGATTATATACTAATTTTGTTTAGTTTGTCTTACTATACAGAATTTACATCCAATTTATGATGGATCGTTATTTCGTGATCGTACATGGATGTATAAACAATAATACAAGAGCAAAATAGGTGTGAGTGACGATTTTCAGGCAGGCGTGGAAGTGTTTCTTAAGTATGCCATGAGCAAAGCTCAGTATATGGACGGTAAGAAAATCAAGTGTCCATATCATAATTGTCGCAATAGACGTTACGAAGAAGTGGTGAGTGTAAGAGATCATTTGACTCGTAAAGGTTTCGAACGTGATTATGGCCTGTGGTCATCGCAAGGTGAACTATATGCGGAAAGACAGGTTACGAATGCTGCTACTTATGCTTTTGATGATAATGCTGCAACGGATTTTGTCGTCGAAGACGATGAATGCTCTGTTGATTATGGAGACATGAAGAACCTTGCACGAGATATGGTGTATGACGTGGCAGGACCTAATTTTGATCCGGAGGATCCTAATCCCGAGGAGAAGGAGTTCTATGATATGTTTTAGGATGCTAAAACTTCTTTATATCCTGGTTGTGAGCCACATTCCGTACTGTCAGTGACGATACGGTTGTTAAACATAAAGTCTGATTTTAACTTGCCACAAACTTGCTATGATCGGATTATACAACTAATCAAGGAGGTATTACCGACGGAATCAAAGGAGCTTCCAAAAACTTCTACAAGTCGAAGATGATGGTCCGACAACTGGGACTGGGGTACGAGAAGATAGATTGTTGTCGCAACGGATGCATATTGTACTACAAGAGGAACGAGGTTATAGAAAGTTGCAGCTTCTGTAATGCGGATCGTTACAAGCTAGTCAGGGGAAAAGGAAAGTCAACTCGAAAATGACGTCCTTACAAGTATATGCATTGCTTGTTGATCACGAAGCGCTTACAGAGGATATATATGTCTCAAAATACAGCAGAACACATGACGTGGCACGATGAAGAACGTACAAAGGACGATGGAGAATTGTCACATCCTTCGGATGGAGAGGCGTGGAAATATTTCGATTTTTGTCATCCAGATTTTGCTGCAGAGCCAAAAAATGTATGCATGGGGCTATGTTCTGATGGCTTTGCCCTTTTCGGGCAGTCAGGATCTCAATACTCCTGCTGGCCGGTCATTCTGATCCCTTATAATCTGCCACCATGGATGTGTATGAAGACTCCTTATATGTTCTTGACAGCTATCATACCGGGTCCCAAAAATCCGACGAAGAATATCGATATATATTTACAGCCGTTGGTGGATGAGCTGAAACAGCTGTGGGAGATCGGCGTCGCGACCTACGATATTTCCAGGAAATAGAACTTTCAGATGAGAGTTTCACTAATGTGGATAATCAATAATTTTCCCACATATGATATGCTGTCGGGATGGAGTACTCACGGCACCATGTCTTATCCGATATGCATGCAAGATAATAAGGCGTTCCACCTTAAGCATGGAGAAAAAACTTCCTTCTTTGATTGTCATCGTCAATTTCTGCCCGCAAGTCATCCTTGGAGAAAGAACAAGGACGCGTTCAGAGCTGGAAAACAAGAATTTTCTCATCCGCCTGCCAGGTTATTGGGATACGATATTTGGGAAGATGTAAAGGACTTACCCACTATAATGGAAGATCTATCGAACAATCGTATCGATGGGTTCGGACAAACCCATAACTGGACCAAACGAAGTATCTTCTGGGACTTGCCTTATAGGAAAGATAATCTTATAAGGCATAATCTTGATGTTATGCATATCGAAAATAATGTGTTCGATAATGTCTTCAATACCGTCATGGATATTAAAGGAAAGACGAAGGACAATCCAAAAGCAAGATAAGACATTGCCAAGATATGCAAGCGTCCTTATCTGAACTTGATACAATAGGGAGCTGGTGGACAAATAACTAAGACGATAGCATAATACACATTGAGCAAGGAAGATAGATTAATAATCTGCAAGTGGGTATCTACTTTAAGATTTTTCGACGGCAATGTGTCGAATTTGTCTAGATGCATTGATCTCAATGAACGCAAGCTAACGGGAATGAAGAGTCATGACTGCCATGTGTTTATGGAAAGATTAATGTCCATTTCTTTGAAAGAGTTGTTGCCTTCTGCTGTATGGGTTCTGTTGGACGAACTATCTATATTCTTTAGGGATATTTGTTCAACTAAGTTAACTATGCAACACATGGTTGAACTTGAGAAGAAGATTATCTTAACAATTTACAAGTTGGAGAAAATATTTTCTCCTGTCTTCTTCGACAACATGGAGCATCTACCGATTCGTCTAGCATACGAAGTCCGTGTCGGTGCATCTGTTCATTATCGATGGATGTACCCATTTGAAAGGTACATAAAAATCGATATAATTTAAGTTGAATTTTAGTGGGTTTTAAAATTTATTCTTAATTCTCAAGATAATTTGTCTCTCTAGATACCTACACCATTTAAAGAAGAAAGTTGGCAACAAGGCTCATATAGAGGCTTCGATATGCGAAGCATATCTTATCGAAGAGGTATCAAACTTCTGCTCCATTTATTTTGATACTCATGTTAAGAAAAATCGAAATAGACCTCAAAAGAATGACGAGGACGTTGAGGATGGAGGTATATTCAATGTAAGGGACAAGTCTGTTGGGGCTAGTAAAAATGGTGGATGACTGACGACGAGTATGATGCCGCTCACATATATGGCTTGTTAAACTGTGACATACAAAAAGTGAGAGATTTGGAGAAGTCAGTCAGTACACTTGTACTCGTTATAATCTCGAATTTGATGAAGTAAGTGACTACACTTATATATTCTTATTTTCTCTAATAGTGTGTTTAGAGATGAAGTCAAAATGAGGACACCCGATATTATCGATGAGGGACTTCAAAGAGAGGTTGATTGTACATTTCCGTCATGGTTTCGCAAATACGTAAGTAACTGAGATTATAATTGAGGTTGATTTTATATATTCTTATAAAGTACGTAAGTAACTGAGATTAGAAATATATAATCTAATATATTTAAATTATAAATATTTATTTAGAGGTTTTATTGCCTGAAATAACACACTAATGAGAGTGTTCGTTATCTGGCATTAGGACCGAAGAGGCAAACAAAGACTTGGCCAGGCTATGTCGTTAATGGCTTCAGGTTTAAGGCAACTCAGAATGCTATAAATGTCGAATTTATCAATGATGGAATCAATACCAAGGATTTAGGTGTTTGCATAAGAGGCACCATCTATGACGACGAACCGGACTTTGACTATTATGGAGTGCTTCGGGATATTATAGATTTACAATATACTGGCCCATATGATATGCATATTGTGATGTTCAAATGTGAGTGGTTCGATACGACACCAATATTGGTTGGAGAATCGATAAACAATTTGGATTTGTCGATATAAATCATCGCAGGAGGTATAGAGGGTCCGATACATTTGCGATAGCAAATCAAGCTGTTCAAGTCTACTATACAAGCTACCCAAGGCGTCGTAGAGATCGATTTGACTAGTGGGAAGTATGCAAGATTAAATCTAGAAATACATTCAACGTTGGAGACCCAGCATACCAAGAGGACCAGATCGAAAAGTCCCAATACTTGGGACAACACTCGGATACAATAGATTTTGAAGATATTATTGAAGAAAATAGAGGGGAGGAAGAGGTTGATACACAAGACTTAGCTGTCAACCAGGGGAGAAAGAGGCGTCTTCTCCCAAATATTGAGGCAGAAGAAGAAGAAGGAGAAGAAGAAGAAGAAAAAGAGGAAGAATAAGACGAATTTGATGGGGATGAGGTTAAAGATGAAATCGACGATGAAGATAAGGATGAGGTTGAGGAGGAGGAGGATGATGAAGACGAGGCCGAGGATGAGAACGAAGATGATGATTAGGTTAAATATTGTTGTATATTAAAATCACTTCCAATTACGTGAATTAAGTTTGACCTCATAAAAGCAATTACGTGAATTTATATCTTTTTCGTTCGATTATTTACTTATTACAGATGGCACTCCTAGTCTTTTTTATCGCGGCGGCACTCCTCTCCCTACTGGTGGTATGTATATTTTAGTTTAGAATTTTATATTCATTTATACTTTTATATTATTAATTATGTTTATGTGTTCTATTTACAGGTCATGATGGCTGGCCGTGGTCGTGGTTCTGTTGGTGGTCGTGGTGCTGGTGCTGGTGGTGGTGGTGGTCGTGGTCGTGGTCGTAGTGGTACTAGTGGTCGTGGTCGCATTTAATCTTCCCTGGATGTGACCCCATCCAGCGAGCCCGACCCGGAGAGTACCCCGGGCACAGACGCATCCCGCCGTCAATCGACTACTTCATCGAGGCATGAGTCTGGATCTGCTAGCGGATCCGTTCCGCTATCAAACCCACCAACGGACCCACCAGCAGATCCACCAGTGGATCCCCCAGTTACTGCACAGTAGGCCCCAGAGTACCCCCATACTCGGTTCCATCCGGTTACTGAGGAGTACATGCGCAGACCCGCGGATCCTTCGACGGCACCAGAGAGGCCGAGAGGCGAGTTCTGATGAGAGCTATGGCCCGCGGGGACCTCGTAAGTAAATTTAAGATAATTTATTAAATTTCCTTCATTTATTCAAGTTAATAATCCAGTCGTTTCTTCTTTATAGGTTTTTTCCGTTTAATGTTGTCAGGGATCTTGGAGAAATTATTAGGACTAACTTCCATGGTCCCTACCTCAACTTTTCGTCGGTGCCCCCAAACTTGAAGTACGTCTGGCTCGACGAGTTGAGGGTATATATCTATATCTTCTAGTTAATTATTAGTTACTCTTTAATCAACCATTTTTAAATTACGTGATAATTGAATTTGTATGTTAGACGACGTACTGGTGGCCCCCCATCGCCAGGACGCGATCTGTAGGACCTACAAAAGTGCTACCTCAAAGAAGATATGGGATATGATTCATGACCTGAAAATGGGGTAGACGAGGCCGAATTGGATCCGGCAGGACAATTATGAGGACCTCTTAGATATGATGAATACTCATGTGTACAATGAGAAATCGGAGAAGACGAAGGCGAACCGACGGGCCGCGAGGCTTCATACGGGGGGATTAAGGCCCCACGCAGCGACGCTTGCAGATCTGGTGAGATATCGTAAATTTATTTCACTATCGAATTAGGTATTATTAATATACAGAGTTAATTAAGTTCAACAAAAATTTCGTATGCAGACCCAACGGGCGGTGAAGGAGGAAAGGGCGCCAGAATCGGTCACCATGCACGACGTCTTCCAGCATACGCACAAGAGACGGAAGGATAGGAGCTTCGTCGACGAGAGGGCCAAGAAGATTGATGTAAGTACTTATGTTTATGAGATTTACGTTATAATTAAAAGTATTCGGACTATAACTTATGTAAACTTAGGATTCACACTTAGCTTAGTGAAACATAGGATTTAGATTACAACTTAGGTAAAACTTATAATAAAAACACATTCATTTGATAGGCTGTATATCGTGAGGCCCTTAGTCGGGCTCAGTTAACTGAGACCGAGGATGTCGGTGAAACGACGCCCGCACGGACGCCCTCTTCTATGGCCGCTCGCAACGACTTGTTCGTAGATATCGTCGGTGGCTTTAAGAAAGGGCACATGTACGGAGTCGGCTCCCTAGGGCCGTTGCACATGGCGACTCAGAAATTTTCACCGACACCGCCTCCTTCCGCGGCCCCGGCAGACGATGATGTTAGGTCGCAGCTTACGCAGCTATACGAGACGGTGTCGTCCTTACGGGAGCAAATTGCCACGTACTTTTCGCCTCCGTCTGTTGCTGCCGGCCCGTCTGCTGCTGGTGTCGGTCCGTCTTCTACTGGTGCCGGTCCGTCGACTGCTGCTCCTGGTCCTTCTTTCGTCGGTCATCTTTCTTTCAACCCTGCTGCCCCTCTGGTACCGCCTCTGACTATGACGGCACTCCTTGATCTCATGTCGCCAGAGCAGCTATGCCGACTTTCGAGCAGTATCTACGATGACTTGCCGCCGTACCTAGTAGAGCAGTATATTCGTCGGTCGTAGCTGGGATTACCACCACCGGGCAATCGAACTCCTCCTCCTCCTTAAAGTATTGTAATTAAAAAATTTGTAATATTGGTGGGAATTTTGGAATATTTGTGGGAATTTCGGATTATAACGACAGATATTAGTTTATGATTTCAGAATATTTGTGATAATTTTATATTGGTGTGCATTATATATTTGGTCTATGTGATTGTTGGATAATTGGTGTGCGTTATATATTGGTTTGGTTTATATATATTTGTGTGAACATAGAAATCTCTGTATTTTTTTCCAAAAAAATCTCATTTAGCGACGGACTAGTGACCGCTTAGCGACGGATGTTTCCAGTTTTCGACTACCTTTCGACGGAATATCCGTCGCTACCTGGAGATTTGAAACTGTTTCCAGTTAGCGACGGGTGGTCGACGAATTCGCGTCGGAAAATCCGTCGCCAAGGTTCTGGAAATACATAGTTCGATGGAATACCGACGGAACATCCGTCGCTAAGGTTCTGGAAATGCATGACATTTCCCGAACAATGGCGACGGATTATCCGTCATTAGCCCTCCGCTTCGTCGACGGATGAGCGACGGAGTAGCGACGGAGTAGCGACGACTTATCCGTCGCCATGGTTCTGGAAATGCCAAGCATTTCCACAACATGTTCGACGGATTATCCGTCAGCATTCCGTGCTAATCCGTCCTTTGTTAGCGACGGCAGTCGACGGAATAGCGACGGAATGATACCCTCTGATACGCTGTTACGACGATTTATCGATGGACTATCCGTCGCTAGCTTCTACATAGTTCAGTAGTTAATAATTGAAATCGACGAAAGATCGTCGGAAAGTCGTCGCTAATGCATCGTATTGTGACGACGAAAAGCCGTTGCTATTCCGTCGCTTGACGACTACTTAGCGACGGATCTTTATTAGCGACGAGCTGATTACCGATGAATTATTTTGACCAAGATCCGTCAATGATCGGTCGCTAATACAAATTGCCGACGGATGGGCGACGGATCTGGCCGTCTCTAAATCGACATATTTTGGTAGTGGTATCAGACGCACAGTCCGGGCCGTTTTATGGATATATCACCTAGCCATACAGTGTATCACTAGTATACCTCCCGACCATATCTAACGCTTAGCCATGACCTATAAGCCCACTTTACGAATTTTTAAAATTTTATTTATTTTTAGTTTTAAAAAATTTTCGAGTTAGAAAATATTTTTTATTTTTATTTCTATAACTTTTTTTGACTAACAAAAGATTTGCCAAATTATTTTTAAGATTTAAATTTATAAAATATGTTTTAAATATTATTTGATAATATTGACTATTTTTTGAATTATTATTGTAATTAAATATTTGAGTTAGATTTGATTAATTTAGTTTTGAAATTAATGACTATTATCTTTGACCAATAAGAAGATTTGCTAAATTATTTTTATAAGATTTGGATTTATGCAAATATACTTTAAATTATTTGATAATATTTGATATTAATTATTATGATCAATTATGTATTGATATTTGATCCATAAAGGTTTGAGATTAATTTAATTTGAATTTAATGGAAAGATTTATTAATTAGATTCTTGACCTTTCCAAATTAGAAAATTGAGTCAATCTCATATATTTAAGGAGTCCTTATTCTTCTCCCAAAACTAAAATCCTTCATATCTAATCCTAGTTAAGTATTTGCTAACCATTACATATACCTATTGGACCTATGTCATCTTTCATATTTTTCTCCAAAATTTCACTCTTTTTCGTCCAAAATCGTCATAAATTCAGCCTCATTTTTTTGAAGCTATAATAACTTCGAGAAGCCGTTGCAACCAACTCCGGACTCTTTTTTACCTCTAGTGTTTTTGTTAGAACCGTATCGAGGTTAAATTTCCAAATCTATATTTTACTTTTCATAATTATTTACGTAAATTTCTGGAGATTTATTTGAGTGTCAATTGTCCAAAAATTGATGCATCGCACTATTTTCGAGTTTTCGGGAGATCTCGAACTCCGTTTTGCGATTTATTTGAAGTTTTGGAAAGCTGACACGAATATATACAACATATACTTTTTCCAGAAATTCAAAAAATCTTTTAGTATTTTATGTATTTTGTTGAACTCAGATTTGACCGGTGATTTACCGATTTGGCCACGATTATCCATAACAACGACTTTGGAGATTCTCCATATTGGGCTTATCTGGGAATGACTGGATGTTATTGGTCTTGACATCATTATATCTTCAGATCAATTATTACTATAGCTTTTGACCTGTTTTGTGCCAACATGATCAAGTCACACAACAACTGCAACTTAATTCGAGGCAAGTACACTATTGCATTTATGTTTATTACATTATAATGCTATCTTTCATTGTATTTTATTGAGTATCCTGTTGAGACACGATTGTGACACGAAAGGCTGATTGTACCATTGCTCGTTTATTGACTGTTTATTGAGTTGGGAGGGGAAATGCTCAGTAGGTATGTGAATAAAGCCCAATAATTATTATTGTGGAAACCTAAGTCGTACACCTCACGTATGGGTTAGCCATACCTTTTATTTATGATGCGCCGTAGCAACCTAAGCCGTTCATATTTCGAAAAGTATTTCAAATGCACTATCAATTTTATTGTACATGTTCACTGTTAGTTGTCTTTTTCATCCATGTTCTTGCTAGTAGTTTCTTGTACATGTTTATTGTTTTCAGTTCAGCTACATATTTCTCTATTTTCTACTATATTTCTACTATCTAACTTATTTTGTATTAAGTTACATAAATGAAATTGAATTATACTTTGCTCTTTTTTGACCGAATCGTTGCAGGTGACTTGGCATGCTTCCTACTTTTGTGCTATAAACAATACGGGAGAGATAGCGATCATAGAGGGCAACCTTAGATTCTAGATAGATTAGCTAGTTTTTTTAATTTAATTATTTAGCAGATTTGTTCTCAAATGTTACTTTTTGTAGTATTGGAATTGTAAAGAAAATAGTTCTTGTGAATGAGCATTTAGATTTGTTTTGTTGTATTTGAGATTGGCATTGAGACCTAGACAGCGTACTACCGCCGATGCTGCAGCGTAGGCTGGACTTGAATACGTACTCGTATCTTGAAAGCGGGTGCGGGTCGTGACAGGGCCGTAGCCGGATATATCCTTTAGTGACACACCCATAACCGAGAAATAAATAACCCATAACCAGACAACCATTGAGGCAAAGTGGGGTATCTCAAACGCCTACTAATAGTCTTTCCCAACCATGCATCGCACAAGTCATATCCATGACTCGAACAATCTACATCTCAATGCAAGTCATCCTACCTAGACCCGACCTAACTATCCAGTGAGTAAATGCACCAAGGGCCAGTCGATGGATGACTCATGCATATGAATTCTTACTCATGAGCCATGTAGTAAAAAGTGTAAAGGCCATGAAAGTTATATCAATAACTTTTCAACTAAAGGTAAGTCTACTAACTCTAGGCAACACACACACTCAAGACATCGATGACAACATCGATGGCACATCTATGGCACCCAAGTCAAACTTGGACGCACACAACTATAACTGTAAACAACAGGCACAGAAATAGAAACTTAATTTAAACAGATGACAATGGCAAAGGATGTTGCCTGTCATTTTGGAAACAGAATAATCATTGGTCCAGCTCCAACTGTAGTCGAACAATCACGAACACCTAGTAATATAAATAATTTAAAATAAATGCTAACTCAAAGATCTCACACATACCATATATAGTCTCTACTTAGGCGTAATCTACCAAACTAGTTTATATCCAAGTATAGTCATATAATATTATACTGACATGACAAAAATATTATTCTATAATTTAAAAATAATTACTTTAAATAATAAATATTTCTAAAAATATATTTATACATATATTTCTAAAAAATAAGTAAATATATACATACTTTAACTATTCTACACACACACATATAATCATGCTATTAGATAAAAGTAGTATTTTTATAAACTAAAAAGTAATAATCATAAATCCTTGAATATTTTTTAAAATATTTATTAATAATAATTAATCATAATAGTTAAGAAAAATACACTTCTTTTAAATATACTAACTAATTGGCTTATTAAGCCAACTTGTCAATTAAATAAACTAAATAATATAAAACTAATATATTTAAATTTTGAAGTAAATCTAAGTAATTCTAAAAATATTAGAAACTGATGTCAAAATTGTACAACAAGGATCACATACTATATATAGGTACAACTAGCCAACAATCATAAATTAACACTTAACCATATATACCATCAATGCTACTATATATGACACCTTGTTATTTTAGAAAAAATAATATTTAAATTCCCAAAATATATACTTTTAGTTCTAAAAAATAAACATTAATTTATGAATATATATATATATATATATATATATATAGAAAAATAAACTCAAACTAATGCATTTATTTACCAACACAATTATGCCATATATGGGCCAAATTTGGAAGTGAATCAATATAAAAATATAGAAATTAAATATTTTGTAAATAAATAAAATAAATTAGATAAAATATGATTTCCATCTAAATTAAATAGAGTTAAATCATATTACTCTTATAAAGTTTAAACATCAAGTAGTTAGGTTATGGTAGACTTTTCGGTGTCCAAAAATCTAGTATCAGAGAAACGATATCATAAACACATGAAATACTTGCAAATATGAACAAAAAATATTACTAGATGATTAAGAGTTAAGTTAGAGAAAGTACCAAGGATTTGTTTGATATCAAATGGGCTCAAAAGTCGTTGAAAATATCCTCGCACCAAAATATGTCAAATCTGGACATGTTTTAGTGCAAAGGACCCCACGGGCAAACGGAGTGGAATATTGTGAGTTAACCACTAGAAATCATATAAGACATGTAGGCATATCCATTAGATTTAGTTTCAAGTAAAATAGCTGAGAAAAAGAATTTAAAACCTATTTTAGAAGATGACAAACTTGGGTTCAAAATTTTTGTTACGGCTAGAAATAACTATCAAGTTCGGTCTCTAAATGATCAAATAGAGCTTGATAGGGTTGAAAAGGGGCATCTTGGAGTTGGCATGGAGTTGGTGTAGTGCACAAAATTTGAGTAGAAGGGCCTTTGGGGTTGTCTGCCAAAGGCATGTGGCCGTCGGCCTTGATAGGAGAAGGGGGTCGGGTTTTAGTATAGGGAGAGGAGGTGGCTAGCCTGTGGGGCTATTATATATAGGGTTTATTCTCCTATGTGTTAGGGAGATTTTGGTTTTGATTTGGATTGATTTGGAGTTGATTTGGTCAACCAATCAATCTAATTAGTTAGGTGTATAAGTTGTTTCTATCTATGTGTGGGATGTTTGACTTTGGTGAAAGTTGTTAGGATCGGAGCGCATGGCTGGTATTAAATTGAACTAAATCAATCTAATATAGTTCGAATATGGTTTGGCAACCTAGGACGGTCCCCACTAAGTTGGGTTGACTAGGGTTAAGTACCGAAATTATTTCTAATAGAATTAAACACCGAAATGACTATAAGCCAGTCTTATGTGCCATTTGAAAATAAGTTGCACATGCAATTGAGTGGGAAACCACAGACATGTCTGTAGTAGGTTCAAAATAGGCCAAAATTATATATTGGACCGTTTAGGTTGGATCGATGTCGAGTCCCAAAATTAGTTGAAAAGTACGACAAGTTTTACGGTCGATAACCTTTTGGCCTAAGTTGACTCAAAAGTTGGGCGACAAAAATAGAATATAAGAGAACATATTTGAGTGAGACATAATATATCAAATTGAAGATAAACTTGTTTAGATCAATAGCCATGAAGAAAGTTTCGAGATATTGTCATTTCTTGTGCTCAAAAAATCAAAGCTACGAAAAAGTGTCTAATGATAAAAAAAAATAGTAAATTTTTTTACTAATAACTATCTTAAATAAAATAATAAAAATAAATAAATAAATAACTCTAAAAATTTAGGGGGCTTACAATACGTGTCTGACCGGTTGAACTAGACTCTCTCTACTAGATATCACTCTACGAACTAAATTGTTGGGCAGGAAGATGATGAGGAGCTACTCTTAGCTCGAGTCAACATGACTTCAAGACTTTTCGCCAACGAAGAAATCTAAGACGAAGCACTTTGAGAACATCTAGTCAAAGGAGATTTGACCAGCTTGTTGATTCTTTCGAAGGAGTGTACAAGAATACTCGTTTTCTACGATGAGAGCTTATTCATTCAAGTGGTCGTTCTTCTGAGTCTTAAGTTGTTCTTCCTGGGGGTAGTAATCCTCATGAGATTGAAGCTGATCTTCCTGGGGGTAGCAATCCTCTCGAATCTGAAATGGCTGGTGTAGACTCCAGCTATACAATTTAGCCTACAAATCCTTATGCCGAGCATAGAGAGGTTAGTGTTTCTGCCATCGACGATGAGCACAAAACTACTACTTCTGGGAATACTGAACAATGTCTCAATTCACTTAGAACTAAATTTAGAGATATCCAGGCTTTACTGTAGAACCTGCACCAGATGATGATAATGCAACAAGCTACTTCAGGAGAACCGATACATGTTGTCACGTCAGTACAAGCTCCTGCAAATATACAACAGTTTCGAGGCAATTCGAATTTGGATCCTGGTCTCAACAATGAAGTACCACTACAAGTTAGAGGTAATACTATACCTATAGTTGTGCAAGTTCAACCTGCTTCTCTTCAGTCGGTTGTGCCACCTTTAATAAAAGATCTACAACAAGCCATCAAAGAATATCGAGCAAAGTTTGATGCTATGACCAATCGAGATAAACTTCAAAAACTTGGGATAAATCAACCTTACCCTTCTGCATGGGATAGTGTTGTATTCCACCAAAGACAAGCCACAGCCTATGACACCATTTGATGATAAGGCGTCACCCCATAAATTCCTGAACCATTTTGATTCAACAAACCACACATTTACCCCGAGATAATGCTCTCTTAACCAAGATATTCAAAGGAACATTGGCGGGTGTAGCTTATGACTAGTTTTGCAACCTACCAGATAACTTTATATCACCATTTGATGATTTTCGTAATCTTTTTCTTGTCCGATTCTATGATAGATAGATGGATAGGACTATGTCAACTCTTATCGATACCAAGCAAAAGAAAAGGGAATCTACTCATGACTTCATAGAATGCTTCAGACAAACAGCCCTGAAGATGCCTCATGGCATTCCTGAGACCCATCTTATGGACACTTACAGTAAAAATCTATTTTCGAGATTGGAGTTCTGTATCGGCTCGAAACAATTTGAAGATTGGACATCATTTATCATAAATGTAGACGTTGCTGAATAAAATGCAAAAAATGTCAACTTTAATTTTCTGGGAATCAAAGCTCCTAACTCAGAGGATAAAGGAAAAATGCCCCTTTAGCCTCAATAATGACGACAACAATCCACAAGAGGGTCAATAAAATTCTTTCTTACTTCGAACTATTACCTGTGTTCATGAGTCATGAATACGTTGTAGGTAATAAGTCCTCAATGTCCCCCAACATAACAGTCCTCAGATCCGATGAAATATTCTTATTGAGATCATTTAAATAAAAATTTCTTCCAAGCAAATTGTCTTATTCTTAAAGCCCAGTCACTCTAAGGATATCGTATTTCCAATCCCTAGTTGGATTGAGCATACTTTTATATACTTCTTCCTCCGTTAAGATTAAAAGATATCGTTCACGTTCATATTACCTCTGAACTATATTTTATTCATTCTTTTTCCTACAGAGTTAGGAAAACAATACCTCTGTATTATTTTTTTCCTGCTACGACCATATAATTCTTTCTCATTTCGAACTATTATCTATGTTCAAAAGTATTGAATACTTTATAGGTAATAGGTACTCAGAATTCCCCAGTGGCATATGAAACAATCTCATTGATATCGCTAAAATAAAACCGTCTATAGTAAATTATCGTCTCTTTAGAATACAGCCATTCCAAGGATATCTTATTTCCAACCTCCAATCGGATTGAAAATATCCAAAAATATTTTTTAACCTAACTTGGAAAAGATATCTAGTTCACGTCCATATTATCTTTGAACTATTTCTTCTTGTCTTTCTCAAATTGGATAAAGTATTTCCAATAACAATTCACGTCTATATTATCTCTGAGCTATCTCTTCTTATCTTTCTCAAATTGGATAAAGTATTTTCAATTATAGTTCATGTAAGACCCACTAAAAATTTAGATAAGGAATTAAGGTTGTTAGTTTATAATTAGGGCCATCAGATATTTTAGTTTGAGGGTACTATTTATTATAGCTTTTAAGTACCCATTCTCGTAGCTTTGACATTGCAAACACAACACTAGTTAGTTTCACCCAACAAAATTAGTATTCGTGACCTAATCGAGCTCCTCTAGACTTCTACTAAATATGTCCCACTCAGACATATCTCCATGTACTTTATTTTTATAGCACAACATTCGTGTACAAAAATCGTAGTTCAAGTAGACCAAAAACCTACGTCCATACCAAATGGAATTGAAAACACAAATATAACCTGACTCCTTCAACCCACAGGTTGATATGGATCTACACTGAACCTATTACGCCTAGGAAACTTGTGTCATGACATTATCATAGAGATTTGAGGTAAGCCCCCCAAAATATTTTATTCTATAAATCTACAATGTATTTACATCAGTTCCATATATGTATCTTGGCATTGTGGCAGTGTTTTACCACTTCGAAGGCTGTCCGATCTCGGTGTGACGCCGTAGAATTCACCGTACCCTTTGAACAAATCTCGACTTCCAAAGAGGTATTTGTTTGATTCTCGAGCAATTTTTATAAATCTAAACTTAAGAACAACATGTTAGTTCATTCCCCTAGGTAGAAGCCATATGTTAAGATGTTAAAATATCTTTTTAGATGGACAAATGCACACATTTCCATGAATTCCAGAATCAGTCTTTTGTTGTTGTGAACCATATTACACCCCCCCTTTTATCATTTTGTTCAGAAAACCTACATGGAATGAGACCTATATATGTCCCCTTTGTTGTCCTAATTTTTCACTATATAGTGTTTTGGAAAATATTGATGATAATGTCACTTTTTGACACCATGTTCACTGATTCCAGAATTGACACACTGAGATTGCACACGACATTTTATATGCAAATTTTCATGTACGTGACCTAAAACCTATATGATTACAACCCTAACACAATTCCCCATCAAGTCATATATGTTTTCTAGGGTATTTCCTAAAATTTATAAGTTTTACATCACGTTTTAGGGTGATATGGAATGCTAATTCCAGAATTCACATTTAGGGTTTAAACCATGTTTGGCCTAACATTTTCTTATGCTATATTAGTCAAACCTATGTCAAACTTTAGGCAGATATTTAGCAGTCAAATCCTTGTTAGAAAAACTATTTTTATCACATAGGATATGTCATAGAATAAACATACTTGACACATAGGTTAAACTTGTAGGTTTGGGCTAGTGTTGGACTTTTCACCCATAGGCAGTAAGTCACACCTTTGTGATTGTACAATTATTAGTTTGGGACTTGTATATAGCCTTAGAGAGTGTTAGAATGATTGGATAATAGGTTGGTAAGCTATAGGAATGCCCGCACAAAGGGTATTTATGTCAATTGACAAGTGATAGTAGTAGTTAACCATTAGTCTAAACTAGTTCAAGGCGAAGCCTTAATTTTCATAACCTAATTTATGTGTGTGACTCTTGATTGGTTGGTTTAGACTATGGTACATTCTTGGTGACTGTAGCAACTATAGTTCGTACCTAAACTTGGATACAACTTTGTAAACTTGCAGTCGCAGCATGGATTGGACAAAACTCCAGGCAAGTATACCTTGTCAATATGTACAGTTTATTTATACGGGCTTATCTTCCATTATTTTTTTTTGTTGCCAGTTTATGTACTCAGTTTACTCGTCTATGAACTTTGTACATGTTACATGACTCGTACTTATTTTTGTATGTCACCTATATGGAGCATCGTAGTGAGTGCAAGCTTGACTTGACCTGACTGGACTCGACTTGACCACATGACTTGAGTTGACTTTACATGACCCTTATTCAATAATAGAATTGGCTACTTGACCACTCTCGACTTGAGAGCCCCTGACTGGGCTGCGATAGAGGCTTACTATGGATTAGGAGTTCCTCTTTGGGCTACTCTCTGTAGGACCGTGAGTACCTCGCTGGGCTGCAGTGTCATTTATTTACTTTCTTGGTAGCCACTCTTATTTCCACAATTGTTTTCTTGTCATTTCATTATCTGACTCTTATTACTTTACCATGTACTCTTATTATTCATGTTGTTGTTCCGTAGTTTCATTCTTATCTATTTCATACATGTTACATAAATTATACGGTAGGCTTGTATATTATATATCTTATACGTCCCTTTGAGGACCTGGTCTCCTTCCAAGTTATTGTTGAGATCTGCCATAGGAGTGTTGAGATTTACTTCCTTAGGATCATGTATCGATTGGTGATGCCTTCTTATCTAGTCTTTCATATTAATTTTTTTTCTTAGTTCCTAGTATTGTAGCTAGTATTATGGATGTTATATTGGTTACTTAGATTTTTACCTCATTTGGACAGCGTATACATATTCGAGTCGGACTAGAGCCTGGTCGAATACGTAGCTAGCCATTGCATATGTCCTGGTCCCTAGTATTTTTGGACTGGAGCGTGACATGGTTTTTTTGGTAGCCCATGTAGGTCTCATCTTCGCAAAAATGTGTGAAGTCGTAGTGTTACCTTGGATAGTCGTACTATTGCGAGCCTGTAACCAATTGAGGAATAGGATTTGAGGTTACATCCACAACTAGGATCATAGGTTTTCGAGGACTTCATAGCATGATTGCTCTCGTATTATCTTCTTTTCCTGACATGATTGCTTTTGTATTCTTCCCATCATAAGATTAACTAAATTCTTCCCCGTTGACTTCTTGGATGATCCTCCTCGTTCCTTCTCACGAAGTTGTGGAAAATGTCTCAAGGATTGGTCCAAAAAAAGTTTGATAAACTATATTTATCCATGTATTACAAAATCATGAGTTTTTGCAGCTAGAGAAATACTAGCGAGACAGGACTTCAGATGATGACATCCTGGATGCATATGTTTCTCGAATTTTACCTAAACTTGATCCGATGCATTTTTATTGACTCTTCTCGTATATTTCGTAAAAAGTTAATTTTGAAACATCTCAGGTATTTACCCAAAGATAAGTTTTAGAACATGTATTATCTAGCGTGGCAGCTGTGCACTGCAGCCAACTGTTGTACTATGGATCAAGCAAGTTATTTGCAGCCAGTTACACACTAGCGTGGCAGTAACTTCACGTGACATAACCATGGAGCTACATGGTTGTCGAGTTTTACCTAGATTAAATCCTATGCATCATGTTTGGATTCATACCATTATTAGAAATATTTCGACAATCTTTCCTGTTTTGTTTGACCCTAACGTTGTTTGATATTATTATGGATTGCTTAACCTAGCCTTAGGTTCTCATTACCTTCTATTTCATAAGTAGTTAAATTAGACAGACCTTATAGGTTTATTATAAAGTATAAACTAGAATGTTTGTTGCGTGATTGCGATGTATGTATATTCAAAAGTGGGTAATTTAGTTAGTGGTTAATTGGCTTAAGTTTCTAGGCTTGGTATAAGTGACTGTGATATTAGACTAAGTATACTAAAAGAGAGATATAATACTAGTACAAGAAACCTTTGCTTAAAAATTAGATAATTATAGCGATACATTACGATCTTGGAGATTGAGCACATGTAAGATTTTGGATGACTAGATTACATAGACCATATATGGATAGAGTGTGTAATAGTTGATAGCATTATTTGTGATGTTATTTTTTTAGTAAATGAAAGGGTATAATCTTTAAGTATGGATTGGATATACTTGGTCGTTAAGATTTCTTTACGAGATACACTCGATAATATTAAGATGGACAATATTCGAAGAGTATCACATAAAGGTTTAAATTGTAATACAATTGTAATGAGTAGGAACTGTTGGAATTATTCAATAATTAGGGGCCACACATGTAAAATAGTTGTGTTTGGGCAATCTTAATAATTAAGCCAAATTAAAGTGGTCTATTTGAAAATTGGCTTAAGAGTATAATTGTCATGGAAATCATGTGTAGATACCGGAGATAAATCTAATTTGATGAGGGACCAAATTAGAAATATTAAAACATATAAATATATGTATTCATTAGGGTTATGGGCCCCAACTCAAACGGCTGTAGAAGCATGGAAAAGAATAGGAGATACCATGCGTCTCAATATTGGGGGACTCTTCATGCGGCTCAAAAATCACTTAGAGCTCCATGCGGCTCAAGAAGTCCCTTAGAGCTTCATGCGGCTCAAAAAAGCCCCTTAGAGCTTCATGCGGCTCGAAAGTCCCCGATAGCTCCATGCGGCTCGGAAAAAGCCACGTAGCCCTATGCGGTTCAAAATATGACTCTACAGCTGGCCATCATTTCTCTGTACAACTGGCTCATTAAATGCTCTAACACAGTGCGGCAGCTCTGGCACAAAGGATTGACAGCTCTGATATAAAGGTAAAATGATGACTCTGACATAATGACGTGCTCCTAGAGAGACGAGAAAAATCTTTACAGTTAGCACGATCCACAAATTCCAAAGCTCTTTATGCGGATCATTTAAAGGAGCTTATGCGGCTCTGATTTGATGGAGCTTTATGCGGCTCAGTTTTAACGGAGTTAATACGGCTCTGTTCTGGTGGGTCCTCATGTGGCTCTGTCCCAATGGGACTTCATGCGGCCCAGTTTATAAGGGGCTTATACGGTTCTGTTAAATGGGATTTCATGGGCCCAGTTTACAAAGAGGCTTATGCGGATCTGTTCGATAGGACTTCATGCGGCTCAGTTCATCAGGAGCTCATACGGTTCTGTTCAGTGGAACTTTATGCGGTCCAGTTTACAAGGGGCTTATGCGGTTCTGTTCAATAGGACTTCATGCGGACCAGTTCACCAGGAGCTCATGCGGCTCAGTCATGCGGCTCGTCACAAAAATGAAAGTTAGGACACGTAACAGGAGTTGATCAAATCTCAACAATTCAGATTTATTGCAATCAACGTAACAGTCCAGATTTATTGCAATCATAACAATCCAGATTTATTATAACAAACAGATAAAGAGCAACCTTAACCAATCCACAACTGCCAACTTTTTAAGACGCCGTTACAAGAGTGTGGCTCAGAGTTTGCCACGTGGCTATACACCCTACTCATCATAAATTCCTATAAATAGCAAGGTGTCATTCCCTTGTAAGGAGGGGAACATAGACCTACACACAGAGAGCATTCCACACATAGGTACATATCCGAGCAAGAGCATTTCTTCTCCGGAGCCGAAGCTGCGTTCGATCGTCCAAGGAGTAGGACAGAGTTGTTGTCACTCTCATGAGCCTCTACCGTCACCCCCTAGAATCAAAAATAAACAATTATACTTTAGATTGCTTTTCCTAGGTTTTGTTCCTAGGCTCTCTTTTGTACAAGCGAGTTTGTATTAAAAATCAAAGTCCAGTCCTTCCATAAAACTGTTCTGATCTTTAGATAATCAATGGCAAACACGATGGCGACTCTGCTAGGGACTAACTTCTCCACTGCTGATAAGTTGGTGATGCAATCGGACGCAGCCAAACTTGGCTCCATGTAACAGATGCTGGTCGTCCGATTCGACCAGCAAACATTTAAAGAAATGCTCTCCGACGGGAGCGCTGGCCCGATCAAGAAGCGAGCCCGTACGAAGATGGCCCGCAGGGAGTGGAGGCCCAAGACTTTCGCTCCTCCCCAAGCTCTGGAAAAGGCATTCTCTGCTACCCAAGACGAAGGAGAAGACTCCCATGTGGCCCCACTTCAACCCGCAGAGGACCCTGCTGTTCTCAAGTCCGGCAGAGCAAAGCACTACGATGCTGGACTTGAGGAAACAAATAGGGACTCTATGCGGTCCAAGAAGAATCCGCGTAAGGGTGCCAGCCACATAAAGAAGGCTCATGCGGCCAATAATTCCAGCCGCATGAAAGCTCATACAGCCACTAAATCCAGCCGCATGAATGTTCCTGCGGCCACAAAATCCAGCCGCATGAATGCTGATGCGACCACAAAAGCCAGCCGTATGCGACCACAAAAGCTCAGACACGACGACGTCCCCTACCCGTTCCACCGTCATCGCAACCACAGTCCCGCCTTCACCGTGCCCCTGTCCACAATAACCCATCCCGACCAACCTACAGCACTTCCACCATCACCACCGGACCACCATCAACAACACCTCCGTCTCCGTCACCAGCCACCACCGGTGCCACCCCGATCTTCCCCCACAACTTCGGCAAGCCCCAAATCAAAACCCAGCCACCGCCGCCGGGGCAACACCACAGTGTGTGCCACCACCATCAACACCGATCACCACCACCGCCTCCACCAAAACCAAACCCCTAAATTAAAATATCAAGATGAAACCCATACCTATCTACGGTCGTCGCCTTCCCCGTGCCCGCGTCCCTGCCCTCCGGCGAGCCAACGCCCACTCATCCCCGCCTTGTCAAGCTACCACGCGCCGAACTCCTCCGCGAATTCCCGAGCGCCGCCTCTCTCGGCCGCCCGGTGACGCACCGCCGATCTCCTCCACCGCTCATTGCCGTGCGTGGACCTCTGCCGACATCAGAAGCCCCTCCGAGGTACGTCTCCAGCATGCCTGGGCGTGCCGTCCCGGCCTCGGCAGCGCTGGCGAGCCACGCCTCCCCGCGTGCGTCCGCCCCTTCGCCGTGGCCCACTTTCCCGCTTCCACTTCGACGAGCACCCGATGTGCCGGCGACCGCCATGCCGCTCTCCCGCCGGCGAGAACCTCCGATTGGTGAGATCCCCTTCCCCCCTTCTTCTCTTCCTACTCCTTCTCTCTCCCCTCCCTTTCCTTTATTTTTATTTTTATTTTCTTTTTCTTTCTTACTTAAAGGCACAGTAGTGTGTTATAGTTAGTTTTTTTTGGTTATTTTAATTAATAAAACATGGTTATTAAGTTTTAATATTATTATTATATTTATTATTATCATTATTAGTATTAGTATTAATATTACTATTGTTATCATATTTAATATTATTATTATTATCATTAGTATTATTTATCATTATTATTATTATTATCATTGTTTTTATTATTTTCTTACTTATAGTATTACTATTTGTATTATAAATATTATATAATTTAACTATTTAAAATATAATTTATTTTGACCAACAATAAAAAAAAATATTTGACAAAAGTAGGTTTTAAACCAAAATTTATTATTTTCCTGAGATTTTAGTTATTTACATAAAAAATACTTTGACTAATAATAATTTCTGAACAATTAGAAGTTACTTTGTCTTAAGGAAAATATTTTATAATTAACTATTGGCTTCTAATTCTAATTGTCTAATAAGGATATAAATATGTTTTAATATATTTTCAAAATAGTTTATAAATGTTTTTCTAAAACAATTTTCTATATATATATTTAACTAAGGAATAACTTATCTAAATTAAATTCCCCCTTATTTAGATTGTTCAGACCATGACTAATCATCATTCCCTATTTTTTTGTGAATTTCGGACCCTTGTACACCAATCATGGCTATTGGACAACCGGACTTGTCGGATCATTGCACCACACCAGGTGTAACACCAGGCAAGATACCTTGCCTTTACTGTTTAATTTCTTGCTCAATATCATGCATGCTTTTTCTTTATGTTGTTCTTTCAAAAATATATGTAGATGCAAATTATTATACTTTATGCAATTGGCTTAAAGTTAAGGGACCACCGTATGTTTAGTGCATCTCATAAACTGTCACGATGTGCCACGGATTGTGTGAGAGTTGTGAATCGCATATAGATGCGGACTTGCGTGCTGACTGATCATTGGTGCGTACAGGCCGTACGTTAGGATATAACTGCCAATAGATTGCGTAGAAGACGTGGCAGTTATTAAGGATTAAACAGTGTCGTGGAGTCGACACATGTATAGTATCATTGGGGGGAGGGGACAGTTATTAACGTAGGGGCTATATTTATTTTTACATATATTTTGGGCCGAGGGTGACTCTTATGAGCACTACCTTCTGCCCAGGGCCGATAGTGACTCGGATGAGCGCTACTTGACGGCCACTCTCTATTACTTGGTTGCGTGAATCCGTTACAGCCCCTGCGTAGAACGTTGTCCTCTGAAGTACATTCCAAATAGAATGGTTAGGAACCGTTACTCATGTATACTTTTCTATTGAGCTTTATTATTCAGTTTATTGGCATGATATTATGTGTCTTGTTACGTCCCTCTGAGGACCTAGTTATTTCTCCCGGTGTGTGTTTCGTGATTTTTGCAGGTGCTCTAGATAAGGCCACGTTTTCCTTCCTTCGTGATGATTGCTCTTGGACTTGCCATTGCTCTCGCTTGCTAAATTATTTCTTGTATATTTTTTTCTATATTTAATTTAGTTGGTAGTAGATTTGTCTCCGCCCAGCTATTGTGTACATGACAAACTCAAAATTACTTTTATATCATTATTTATTTTCGTGGATGAGATTTAGTGTCTTGGCTTTCTACATTTACAGCTTATGTGTACATACGAGCCGTATATTTACTCGTATTTATACAGCTGGCATGATACGTTCCTAGTCCAGCTATTTTAGGACTGGGGCGTTACATGTTTTTGTGGTGGCCCATGCAGGTCAAGTTTGTCGTTTTGGTTACATGACTGTACCGAACGGGCCTGCAATACAGGATTAGAATCTAGGAATCTCATCCACATACTTGATCACCTACCTTGACCTACCTTGACTTCCATATTCCGACTTCCGTGGCTTCCCTTGATTTTTGCATCTTGCTTGAACTCTTTCTACCAACACCCTATCATCTCGTGCTTAAACGTGGCTAGAAAGATGACTACACTACTATATACTTATTGGTCAACCCTATGGCTAGAAGGATTATGTTGACAAATAATATCCCTTGAGGTTATATTTGAGTACAAAGGCATATATTTTCCTAGAGATATGATCTTAAGGTTAGCTAATTTCAAGTTGGGTAGTAGCATGTTACCGCCTTCAAAGGATAGTTAGAGTTTTATTTTGTTACTACAAGGTGGTATACACAAGAGGATAGCTAGATCGAGAAAACAAATTTTTGGGTTTATGAATTTTTTTTATGGTGAAATAGTTATGATTTATTAGGGATATGAAATCGATTGAGAAATAACTTAAGTTTTTATATTGTGACGCATGATTTACAGTTTGGATTGTAATATTATAAAGTTATCGTGAGATTATTTAAGGAGTTTTAATTATGATTTTTAGACAACTAGAGAAGACGAAAGTTTAGATTGAGAGAGCTTGAGGTTTAAAAATTTAGTCGTACAATTTATAAGTTTATTTAATTTTGAGTTGAAAAAATGATGGTAAAATTTTGTTTAAATATTTGGAGGATATGAAAGCGACTTTAAAGGAAAATTTAATTTTAAATTGTGTCATATGATCTATGATTTTAAAAGTTAATTAGATTTCAAGTTTAAAGCCTTAATTATGGATATTTAAATTTTGGTAAAAAAAAGATTTAATTTGAGTTACATGATTTGCGATTGATGAAACGGGCTAAGAGTTTATCACGAGGTACATTGAGAATTGGAAATTTTAAAAGTGATGGCTTATTATGAAAATTTAGTTGTGCCGCACACTACACCAAAACAAGCAATTTGTAACACATTTTTTTATAATTCGTAACGGTTATTACCATGACAGCCTTGTAACAATAATAACTGTTACAATACTTGAAAAACCGTTACTAACGTTCTAATTTTATTTTATTTTATAATTTTATACTTTGGTAACAATAACAATCGTTACAAATGAAAAATAAAACTATTACGAGTAAAAAAACACTTCCTTCCCGTACTTAATATTCACGCACTTGGTGACACAAATGAAATCCCTCTTCCCACATTATTTTTCAGCATTCCCTCTCTTTCTCTCTCTTTCCCTCCTCCCTTCAGAAACCCTAACCTTAATTTTTTTCATTCTTCTTCTCCTCCTCGTCCAGGTATGTCAACCAGGGGAAGGGCATCCTCAAGCCCACAACCTCCTCGACAGCCTCGCCAACGTCTTCTCTGACGATCACCACCACTACACCCTCTCCGACGATCCCTTCCTCGAAGTCCTCCGCTCCGTCCAGGTTACCACAAAAAAATCCTAACCTAATTCTTTCTTCATTTTTGCTCATAGTTACTGATTTTGACTTCAGGAAGCCATCGTCGTCCACCCCCTTTTGTCGCCATCCCCGTCCACCCCGGCCCTGGGATATGGGAGCTGATGGTCGAGAGCTCACTGTCACCGAATACATCAAGTATGTTCTAGCAAGACTTAATTTCAAGAAATGAAGTAGGGATTTTTATTTCCTCTAGCTGATGTTCACTTAATTTTCTATGTTTTTAAAAGCGATCCTGTGTATCATTCCGTCTACTTTCCTAGCACATTATAAGATGTATAATTTTGCTATGGTGACTTCTGCAATGGCCATACCTTTGCGCTTGACATATTTGTGTAAGAAACTTTTGCTTTTCTTTGAGGTTCTTTCTCAGAGAATAGGCCTTAATAGCATTCCTACTCAGTCCAATCTTCCTTGAATACCATTATATTCTTCAATTTCTTAGTGCTACATTCACCAGTTAATACATCATGTCTTTACAGTAACAATATTAGCCGTTACAACTTTATATAGGTTATTCATATGGAAGGATATTGATATGTATATACAACTTAAAGCCTCAGACCTCTGAGTTGAACTGGAAAGCTGAACCGCTTGCTTCAATCGCAACAACCACAAGTTAATTTGCTACATCTTTCATCAGAGCATCCTCGTCCATAGCAGGAACATCCTCGTACCCGTCAATGACAACAACATAGTGAGAATTCTACTGCAATTATCATAGAATTTGAACATTACCGTGTTATATTGGTTTCTGATAACTAGGGCAATAAATAAAGTAACAATAAATAGTAAGTGTTTGTGCCTGATTGTCCGTATGAAGTTTGTGTGGGAGTGCTGGTGAAAAACACCATCCAGGATTCAAATATTCAATAGTAAGTTCAAATATTCAATGGTTTTGCTTCCCAATCATTAGTGGGATTAAGAAGGGCCAGTTTGGTTCGGCAGGCCCGCAGAGGGGTTCGAGCGGAGCGAGGATGGCGTACCCGCTCGCCCTGTTACCATCTCCGAAAAAGGAGCTCTCCGTTCAAGTATGAACCTTCGCCTTCTGTTTTCTTTTTTCTAATTAGTGTTTGGATGGTTAGTTATTATGCGTCAAATTCATGAATAACATCAGTTTCATTAATTCAAGTAAATTTTTTATTATTTCAGGTATTTTACTCATTTTAAGTGTCTCCATACTAATCAACTCTTAGGAAATTTGCAAAAAATTGTCCATACTATGCGAGCTTTTCAAGGAGTCCTTATTATTGCCTCATTTTTTAATATTGTGATCGGGTACAATTTCAGAATGCAGATCTAAGTTTTAAGTTATTAGAATTTGACTACACACACACAAACAAGTGTTTTGCCGGCCACACAAACACCAGGAGAATTAGGCATGAATTGGTTCCAAGGGACAGCAGATGTTGTGAGACAATTCACTTGGGTGTTCGACATTTGTACTTTATTTCCAACAAGTGGTGTCGGTCTTTAAATGGGAGTGAGACTTATTTATACATGTCATCTTTTTCCTAGCGCTTCCTAATTCATGCCTAATTATGTTTCTGCTCAAGCAGGATGCCAAGAACAAGAATATTGACCATATCTTAATTTTGTCTTGAGATCACTTGTATCGAATGGAATATATGGACTTTGTGCAGGCAAGTTATTATTGCTATTTAGTTGATATTTCTCAATTTTAGTTCTATTTTTAACTATATTTGTGTTCATTAATTTGATGGGAATAAAGTTTAATGATAGAAAAACTTCTTGTAGAAGCATATTGACACATGTGCTGGTATTACAGTTTTGTGTGTTTCCATGGATGATATGTATACTAAATATACCAAGAAATGTGCTTCAGTTATCGTTCTTGCTATATTTTTTTTGGCATGCTTAGTAACTTTGGTTTACATCTGATGCTTCTCACATTGGCATGATCGTGTAATCCTATATTCAAGTCATTTTTTTGTCAATTTGGCTCTCACAAATCATGTAGGACATTTTTATAGAGAAGATTATATGAACTAGCATTTCCTTGATGTGTTATTGTTAAAGAATTGGAGGTTCTCTATACAAGTCCTATAGAGGATTTTTTTTTTCCATAAATGTTGTATAGAGCTAGGTTTCTGAAGAAAATGCATTTATTATCAATATTGTTGATGCTATGTGAATAAAACTGAGTTTGTCATTTGCTCTTTCTGTGCAGCCTCCGCAGTTTGGGTTTTATGATCCAATGAATCCCTTCTTCACATCACCTAGATATTTACCCCTACCAATGTTGGAAAATGTCGGGCATGCTGATACAAAAATTGCATAACTTGTGCTTTTTTATAATGCAACTTTGGGAAGGTTACAACTTTTATCTGAAATTTGCATATTGTTGATGCAATCATATCACATGGTTGTTTCTTGCAAAAATATAGTGTCGAGCATTCTATCGTTGGAGTTCGCTCTCGTTTAGAGTATGGTGTAGAACTAAAATTGAGTATCTATCCAAACTGTAGATTTTTATTCTTGAATATTTGAGTCATGAAAGTCAAAAATTTCAATCTTGATGATGTTCTGCTGGTAAAACATAAACTTCTTTTTGTCTATTTGTTTAATTTAGGTTCATGCTTTAGTTTTTTAAGGCTTTGGCAGGTTTAGGTGAAAATATGATGAGCATGCTAGATGTTATTGTGGAAGAATTGATTATAATTTAGGATTTTATGAAGTTTCTTTGGGTAAGTTTTCACTTTCATTTAAGAAAGGTCTAGGTCACAATTCTAATGTGGTTTAGAAAATGACAAGAGTTCTTAAAGGATGCATGAGTACTCGGTCTTACATGTTGAAGATAGAATTTATCATCTCACAAGATCATATATTGTTGCTTTTCGAATGCCTATGAAAATCACTTGAAAGGCAAGGATGGTAGATGTTAGACACGGACTAGAATAGTCATCTGATGCTAACCCATCAGCCTACAAGCAGAGGTTATATATCCACTATAAAGTACTCAAATTCAAGAATTTAACTCGTATTAAGCCAAAGTGTCTCAGGTACATAAAACTGTAGCTTGTGTTGACATTTATACATGTTCTGTTCAGTATGTAACAAATCGAAATAGTATCAAAATGTATAGAAAAGAAACAATTCCTGTAAATGAACTATGAGAGATAGCTAGTAGATGAACTATGTGAGGCTAGGAAACGGAACAAAGATGTTGACGCTAGATGAAGGGCAAATAGTAGAAGAAATTGGCGGAAAAACCTAAGATATGTTGATGAACGAAAGAGTTAATATCAGTCTATGGAGCTGTCTAGACCGTTTGATATTTCATCCATAAAAAGTGCTCTGCAAGGTCCGACAATCATCTCTCCTATCATATACAACCGACAACTCATCACATGGAGAATATGGTTAGCAAAAGCGGAATTCATGATAGTTGGATTCTATAAAGCGTACATCTCTATTTATTCACTCTACTTTTCAGGAGAAAACATTAGTTTCATATCAAATAGTTAAGAAGGTGTTAAATAGTGCTCTATGCATAGGAATACTAGATCAAATACAGAACCTGTAGTCAGCCTTTTCTTCTAACCTCCTGATATCCCTCTTTTCATTGCGTCGCCTGCAATTGTGTCTGAACACATGTCCAGTCCTAGGATCTGTAAGGCAGTTGTTGTTTTGGGGGATAATTGTCAGCAAATGTGGAATAGCTACTTCAGTAAAAGGAATCTTATGAAACTACTGCTGATTGATTAAATATTGTGACTAACATCTTAGTATACATGCCAAATGGCCTTCTGGATCCGAGGCAAGCTCCTGTTTTCTCATTGTTTCCTTGGACATGTGGTTTGCAACAAATGAGGGGGCTGGATTCAGCTTGACATCCTATTGTAAAAACCCTGTTAATATATTGCAATCTTTTTTTTTAAACCGTTGTTTACTATAACAGACCCCATTTTAGTGGGGACAAAGCAATGATGATAATGATGACTTATATTATGTGGTACATCTTGAATGTTATGAAACAATTTTCCTTTGATCTCTTGTCAGTGAACGGGGAAAAGATTCCTAATGCAAGAAAGCTTGATGTTCTACGTTCCTGCAAGGTTTTGCTGATTCCCATCTCGGTCGTTTCATGGTCAACATTGGTAAAGGTTGTTCAGCTATTCATCTCCAACATAAACTTGTTTCATGCTATTTTATTTGATATAATTTTAAGTTTAATACTTGAAAGGATATTTGGGAGAAGGGATGGGATCAAGCAAATCCCAGCTAAATTCCTATAGTAGGTGACAAAGTTCGGTATTCCTATAGTTGGCTTAACAGATTGTACCTTTGTTGTCCATTCTCTATTCCAAAATTTGGATCTCTACATTACATCCTTGTTTAGAGTGATATTTCAACCTAGTTTTATGATTATGAGGTCTCCACTCCAGGATCGCTTAGGTTTCGCTCAAGTATTGGTTGATTTTTGACATGTTGGGAAGGATATGGATTTATTGGGATGGGAACACATCATCGAATTGAATTATTTGCCCTACCGGAATGTTCATCAGGAATGCAATTGTTTGCCCTGCCATCGTAGTCGCCCCTTTAGTCACCGGAAGTCTACTGTGAGAGCAAAATATTTTCAGAGAAGTTGTTGGAAGCTTGGGAATAATTTTGGTAAAATTGTCGGTATGCCAATACTTGGATGTATCGACTCTCTTTGTCGTTTTTGACTATTCTAGCTTCTATGACACTCAAATATCACCTGTCGCACACTAGGGTGTTCCCCCATGTAGAAAGGGAACCCCAAACCCAGCAAAACATTTAGCGTCCTCGTCTAACTTTTGTGCATATAATTTAGGGCATGTAGATCATTGTAAAGTTTTAAGTGATATTGCACAATATAATTTAGGGTCTGTAGATTGAAATAAACAAATAAGCAGACTCTACAGGTCAATAGAATAGTATTGGGGCGTTTCATATACCTCAACTCAAGTAGAGATTAATACAATCTGATCGTTCAGTTAGTCGAAGGCCATCTATCATTCGGATTGGAGTGTGGAAATTAATAACGGTGATCAAGTTATATAATATCATCACTGGTAGCCATTTTACCTTGACTATACATATAACTAGAAACTAAAATGTTAGTCCGAAGAATCTTAAATCGAAAAGCTAGTCATAAATTTATTCCTTTGAAGCTCTCTTTAAAAATTTAAAATGAACACAGCAGTTCACATTTTTCTGAAGGATATGAAATATTTTTTGAATTACTTCTAAGGGGTATTGGACTAACGATACTTTGAACAATTGGTTACAGGTTGGTTTTCTAACTGGGACATGCTCCATATATTTCTTATAGTGAGGTGTTTTTTGGTAAGCTATCTAATATTTATGCTTTTCTTGTTTTTGGTTATGTTAGAAAATATCCAGAATATGTCAGGTGTCCAAGCACACCTCATATCTTATTTGTGACGAAATACTGTCATGGAGCATTTCTCACCTATAGGATATTTTTTTCACTTATGAATTACATGCCAGTAGCTAAAGCAATATGAGTAGTAAAACTTTAAGGTGTTGTATGTTGGTTTGAAGGTTAAATGTTGTTATTGCTTTCTATTTTTTTAAATGACGGTCATTAAACCAACTTCTAGATATTACTTCCGAATATGTATTACAGAACTTTTACAAATGGCACCTTATTGTATATGAAATTGAGTGTGCTTTTTAATCATTGTAGTTACTATGGGATTTGGTCATCCTTTTCTCTTACTGCAGTTTCCAACTACCCGCTGAGTGCTGCCTTCTGCTTGGGCCGGATATGCAATGCTCTAGAGCAAAAATGGAAGATTATCTAAAGTCCAAAATTCACTTCATCACTTGTTGGTTGCTAGACTTCCTCTCTTTTTTTTCTCTCTCTCTACGAACAACTTCCTGGCTATTTTGAGAACCTGCAAAGCTTTATTGTTATGTAACATAATTTACTTTTAAGGTGTTTGTAGAAGAAGTATGGTTTTGAACAATTGGAAGGTGAAGAATTGAAGCAACATACTTGTTATTCAAATGTTATGTGAGAGAAATGATGTGATTAATTAAATACTGGTTTAGTTGTTATTTAAATGTTATATGGAATTGGCTGAAATGTTATGAAACTGAATTGTTGTTTGTGGTTTAGTTACAAGTTGAAAGCAGGTTCATGATTTGAAATATATATATATATATATATATATATATATATATATATATATAAAATATATATATATATATATATATATATATATATATATATAAATATATATATATATATATATATATATATATATATATATATATATATATATATATATATATGTTGTAGTTGCAACGGTTATAACCGTTAGAATGAGTGGACAATAGTGACATAAAAGTACATTGTAGTCACAGTAATAACTGTGATGAATTTTTTTTTGTAACATTAGTAACCGTGACGAATGGAAAATTCCTCACGGTAATAACTGTGACAAATTATATTTTCCTCACGGTTATTACCGTGACGAATTATATAATTTGTCACGGTTATTACCGTTAGAAAATATTTACCACGTCCAAATCGTCACGCTTATTAACGTGACGAAAAATATTTGTCACGGTAATAACCGTGAGGAATTGCCTATTATGGTGTAGTGGCATTAGATATGATGAAGAATTTTTGGAATTTATTTAAAGGAAATTAAACTTTAAGTTATGATTAAATACTTGATGGAGTATCATGAGATTTTATTTCGAAACTGTTGAGGAACTTGAAATTTGAAATTAGATTATAAATTGGTAGAGAACCAAGAAGCAAGCAAGTCACCCTAATGGGATACAAGCATTCCTCATTAATTGCCATGATAGTTGTATGTACTCGAGTGTAGTTAAGTCATCTGCCAAACTATGTGAAGATATCTCAATCTTGACTCACTCGACATTCCCTCAAACCTAGATTTTATTATGACTTTCTCATACTCCATCTAAGTGGCTATCATATCTTTAGAAACTGTATTTCTAACTTATTTTACCTTAATTTACTCGAATCCGAATTATCATTATTTCATGCCTTAGCTTGGTCATTTATTTTGTGCATTGATCATTATCTCATGAACTCCCACTTTCTATTTTTTTAATTTTTTTGTGTCCTTTACCGTGACTTGGGTAGTTGGAGCACAACACTCGACTTTTCCATCCAAAAAATTTCATATGTAAGACCTAGACGGGCCCACCTTCATGTAGGTATATCACGTGCCACTAAAACACTTCTTCTTGTACTCTAATTTTTTGATACGACTTTCGTGTCGAATAAGATAAATTGTAACATTTACCATGATACGGATATATTTACCGACCATGGTTCTCGACTCAATTCCTTCAACCCGATATATGATAGTGTTCTACTTAATTCCTTAAATGCTTAGCCTGTGCTTATTGTTAACCCGTGCCTTTTATTTTGTGCATTATCTTAAATCGCTCAGGCCCTTAAATTTTATTTTCGAGCAGAAATTAGTATTTATTATCCAAACCCTATCACGACCATTGAGCCTAACCAATACTTTTTTCTAAATCGTTTGATTTTCTCTTCAAAAATTTTACTTTGCTCTGCTATTATTTATGCAACCTTACTCTTGTGATTCCTTGGGCTTAGATAAAGATTTGATCATGACACCCTTTGGTTAGACATGGACTAGATTGGAAGGTATCATCAAGAAGATTAGTGGCTTAATCAAGTAAAATGATACGTGATTATGAGACATTAGTTAAATGTGCTATTTGATTAAGAGGTGTGATATTATGTTTAAGGAAGATCAAAGGATAGTATAATTGCGAGTGCCAAAAAGGTTTGAGATTAACCCCAAAGTTGAAATGAATTTTATGTTGGTGCATAAGGGATAAAATTTTCTTTATGTTGATAAATAAATCTAAATTTTCTAGAAGAGTTTGACTTTTACTTCAACTATCTTGATTAAAGATTTTTGAAATTTGAATTTCAAGGAAATTTAGCTTAAGGAAAAAGAGGTATATAAATAGATATGTTAAAAGAAGATTAGAGATTATTGAATCGAAGGTTTTAACTTATCAAAATTTTTATTGCGAGATAGAGGATTTAAACGTATCACTATGGAATCAAATCTTTGTGAATTGAATTTTGGGAATAAATATCGGGTTGGAGGTCAGATATATACATAAGTATGCCTCAATTTTTTTTTATGAGATTTATTTTGAAGATAGTTATAAAAGAATGAAAATATGTTTCAAGGAAAAAAAAGGGTTTTATAGATATGTTGGAAGAAATTCGTTTTACCAAATCCAAGTATTGACTTGTCGAATTTCTATCGTTGCGATATTTGATTAGGTATATGAAAATAGTGAAAAAATTTAAAACTTTTTTTTGAGCGATTGTTGGAGGTAAAAAGATTTCAAGGAATGACGGTTATGTAGGACCGATTGTAGGAACGAGTTATAAAGCACAATACTCTAGAGGGGGGTGAATAGAGTAGGCAGCGGAAATTAACTCTTTAAAAAAATATTAGCAACAAGATCACAGATAATATATATATCACAGATATGTAAATGAAAAGTAGATAGTAGAGAGCAAACGCAAACACAAGGATGTATACTGGTTTTCCTCTTGTGAGGACTAGTCCAGTCGGAAGAACTCTAGCTTCCAGTTGAACCCACTATAGAAAATCACCACAAGTTTTCATCCGAAGTTCTTGCAACTTCTACAACGCGAGCTTTGATCCGAAGTACTCGACCAACTTCAATTTTGAAGTGTGTAACTTCAATCAAGCCTCTGATTACAATCACTCAGAAACTTTTAGACCGTACCGCACTGGCAAATCGACTTGAGGATTGTAACTGGCTTGGGATTTGAAAATGAATAGCTCAGAATACTTTGGAAGAAGTAGTAGGCTTATAGAGAAGAGATATGAAAGTGAAATGAGTGAATTGAAATGATCGAAATCCTTCTCTATTTATAGTTTTTCCAAAGGCAGAATTCTGACAGAATTCGTGCAGAATTCGGGCAGAACTCTATAAGAAAATCTCGTTGGAATCCGTAACTGCAGGAAGACCAAGTTCAAAAAGCAACGTTCACTAACCGAACTCTGGCCGAACTCTGGCCGAATTCGGGTCAAACTTTGGCCGAGTTCTGTTGGAGTTCTGTCAGGGTTTTGCAAATTGGTTTTTGGGCTTTTTGAAAAGTCAAACAGTTAGGAAGTAGTTTGGGCTTTTGTAAGTGGGCTTGTTTTCAAAATGAAAGGGTATTTTGAAAACGTTTCTTGGGTAGCCTATTTGCCAGTACGATGCAGTGTACATCGTATTCCTAGACTCAATAAATATGAAAAATATATTGATAAAATAGGAAAACCAAGAGCCCTTTGATGACGCCTTTCTTCAAATATTTGAGCAAACATGAAGACGCCTTTTTCACTTGACGACATTCGTCCAAAGATAAACAGATCTGGAAAATCTGAATACCTTTCGTAGGCTTCACCCTCGAACCCCTGACGGGGGGCGCTGCCCCCTCAACCCCCGATGCGAGGCCCCGGTTAGGTCGTTAGGCGGTTCAGAGAAATCTTCTTGTATGACACCGTCTTTGGCCCATCAATAATTCTCTATTGCATATGTCCTGGTTTGACAAAGCTTGATCATGCTTACTGCATGTCTAAGATCATGTTAGACGAACAAAACAATATGATACAAGCATAGCAATATGATATAGAACATTTAGGAGAATGCTAACATAAGGACAATGCTAAGTTTAAGTAGCAACATGATAGTGATTACATGAATATTAGTGATGTCGTTAAGTTAAACTTAATTGATTAGCCATATTCAAAAACATGATATAATCATTGGGCTAACAGGTTATAACCCTTCAGAGGATTAATAAGGTATATGAAAGGCTGAATATAAAAGGAGATTGATGATTATGACGATATCAAATGAAAGTTAAAATTTCTAGTTATTGATCATAAGTTGGACGAAGAAAACTTTTGCCTAATTAGGAGTTACACATTTTTATTATTATTTTGTTGAACGATAGTATGGATCAAAAACCATTATTGATGGGTTGTCATGAGATATCTTCTAACTATACCCGTGAATTCAATTCTTCCTTGCTATTTAATTTCGTTCGATTATTCCAAATTTTTTTTCCATGGTATGCCTTGTCATCTTGCCGAAAATTTTGATTGAATTTTTACTCTATCTCCTCTACTCTGCCTAACCTACCTACTCCTAAATTTCGATGACGAAATTCTTTTAAGTTGGGTAGGATGTAAAACCCCTAAATTTCTACTATGATTTTTTTAAATTAATTTGGTATTGTTTTTTTTTATTCGTAATTATACATCGCGTACGAGTTCGCGTTATTCGTATTTGTACGTCGCGTACAAAATTGCGAGTTAGTATGTATATTGATATAAAATATTTTATTAAAAGATTTTTCATATAGAAAAATAAGTATTTAAATATTTGTATTATTACATCGCGTCGCGTATTGGCAAGCATTATTTAAAATGATTATTTTTATTAAATGGTGCAAATATAAGTAATAATTTCGAAAACTATTTTGTTCAAGAGAGACATGAAATTTATTTCATGCCCACTCGATTTTCGAAAACTAATTCTAATTAGTTTAATTATTTATAAAAATATATTTCAAATATTTAAGTAATTATCATGATTTTCGAAATTAATATTATTATATTTTTAATATTTACGAAAAAGATGTTTAAAATTTAGTTTGATTTGATATTTGATTAAATACGATAATTTAAAATTTGAGGAGATTTTATTAAGTGAAGGTTTATCTATAATTGATTAAATAATTTTAAAAGTTATTTAAAATAAAGGATGGAATTATCCATCGCAATTTAAACGAATACTAGTCCTATCCTAATGGGAATTCCCACCTCCTATAAAAGGAGAGGTACTTATCCATAAAATTTCACCAACCAACCTCCACAATTCGTGCTGTACATCATGTCTATGACGCATAATATTATTCCAGTGCTTTACAGTCATCAACGTCATGTCCACAGCCCGGACACGACGACGTCCCCCTACCCGTTCCACCGTCATCGCAACCACAGTCCCGCCTTCACCGTGCCCCTGTCTACAACAACCCATCCCGACCAACCCGCAGCACTTCCACCATCACCACCGGACCACCATCAACACCACCTCCGTCTCCGTCATCAGCCACCACTGGCGCCACCCCGATCTCCCCCCACAACTCCGGCCAGCCCCAAATCAAAACCCAGCCACCGCCGCCGGGGCAACACCACAGTGTGTGCCACCACCATCAACACCCATCACCACCACCGCCTCGACCAAAACCAAACCCCCAAATTAAAATATCAAGATTGCGTCTAATAGAGTGGGATTCATTTTGTTTGCAAAAACAAAAGTTCTTTTTATTTCACAAACTTTGTAAGAAGATTACAATTGAATTCTGGGAAAGTACAACTATAGGAATCCGATCTAAAGACGATCGCTTTATCCCCTGGACGATGTGAACTGTGAATACGATAGCCTCTGAAGAATGCTGCCGCACTTGGACAAGAACTCCTGATTTCTCTGATGATCTTGAATGATCTGATCTTGATAATGAAGGACTTGAAACTATATTTATAGAGTTCTGGAAAATAACTAATTAGTAGTTATTTCTGGATTGCGCAGACTGGATTGCGCAGGCATTGGACTGCGCAAGCAGCAAACTGCACTGGCAGTTACTCGTTCGTGGCTCAACTGTATTAGATGCGTGGCATTGTTTGATTGAAATATGCATGGTCGTGTACAGACGGTTGCCACGTGGTGAGCAATTGATGGCATGTAGGCCACGTATAAAATATCAGTTATCTTGATGGATTGTGCGGCTTGAACTGTGCTAGCTTCAGACTGCGCTGGGATCGAACTGCGCTGAAGAGGATCTGACAAACTGCGCTTCGGTTGGGCTGGCAGACTGTGCTGGGAGTTGACAGCTGGACCGCGCTGACAGCTGTCCTAGGATACGGCGCGACTCGAGAAACGAACAGACTCCTCGCTTTTTGGGCTGTCAGTTGTCAGAAGATCTGATCTTGTGTCATGTAATGATAACGTTGCCACGTTAGCATTGCGCGCTTGGATGTTAACACGGTTCGTCCTCGTGCAGTTGATTTGTTGCACAGTTTGTCTTCTGTGCAGTTTATTTAAAGGGTGCGCCATTTGATTTTTATTACTTTTTTGATGGGTGCAACTTGATTTTTAGGACCTACAAGACCCCCTTCAAAGTTTTCGAAATTTGAAAATATTCAAAGTTTTGAAATACTTTGAATTTCGAATTTAAAATCAAGTTGCGCAAGTGGCGCTCTGACTGCGTGTTTGGAGGAATCAGCTCCGACTTTTGTGGCACAATCTGAGGTGACTGTTGTACTTCTGAAAACTATAAATAGTTTCCATTCTCATTCTGTCAACCTTTACTTGTTTTCGATTTTCTGAATAGATAAAAGCTACCCTCCTATTCTGACCACTTCTCCTCTTTCTCGTCGTCGACGTTAATGGCTCATAAGCGAACTGCAACAGAGAAAGGCAAGGCTCCGGCTGAGTCTTCGACTCGGGTTGTGCCCCGAATCTTTCGTCATGAAATTGGACACCCAGCACTGCAAGGTAGATGACAAACTCGATCGAAACCCTTTTTAGGGTTCTTAACATTTTCGAACCTTCATACCTCTCTCTTTTTAGAGATTTGATGGTATTGCACCGCCCTGTTTAGGGTTTTGGTTGCACACGCAATAGTTTTTTATTTTTATGAAAACTATATTCTTGCGCAATCGGTTGGAAAGCGCTGGCAGATGTTCAGCGCAATCCATCGATTTGCGCAAGTCAGTTGAGCCAGCGCAAACTGATGCCTTGTGCAAGCGGGTTAGCGCAACCTATGCCTTGCGCAAGTGGGTTAGCGCAACCTGATGTATTGTGCAAGTGGATATGTTGGCGCAATTGGATACTTTGTGCATGTGGGTTGCATTGGCGCAATCTGATGCTTTCACATAGCGCAATTTGATGAACTTTATTCAAAGAAACTTTGTGATTTTGCATGTACTGATCTTTATCTCTTTATTTGATGCAGTTAACCTCTGGAAAGACCTAGATTATGAGGTCTTTGCAGGATCTTTGGCTGAACCTGAGTTCAAGGAGGATCTTTTCCATGTGACATATCCTCAATATGCCTTGTCGTCATCTCGACAAGCCATCCTGATGGCCCAAGATAATGAAACTCTGCTGTGTTTAATGAACGGACAGCCACTCCAAACTGCAGATACAGTTACTCATAAGAAGCCATTGTTCCTGTTCGGTGAGGCTTTCGACAAGAACTCCCAGCCTAGACCTCGCATGGAGCAGAGGCTTTTTCAAAGAGGCGAGAAGATGATACTTCTACCAGAGATTTCCAGATGCCTTCCCCTGTCTCGCTATGCTTTTGCGAGCTATCCCAGAAGGATGGAATGGGATATAACTCCAATTCAGCAAGCTCAAACAGAGAACATCTGTGTGAAGAAGGGGCCGAACGGCAAAGACATGTTCTACGGTTCCTCGGAGCATCACAGCTCCCTACTCAGAGGACTGAAACCTGGGTGCATTCCATCAGAAAACTCTTCCCTGGTGCTACCAGTCCGAACACCGATATTCGCAAATGAGTTTGCGAAGGTTGAGGGAAGATATCTAGACCATGATATTCGATTAACAGGTCTTGTGAATCCAGATACCAAGAGGTGGAGCTGCATAGCCAATTGGATATTGGCTCAATTTGAAGACCGGCTCAAGGAGATTAAGCTGTACCAAGCGGTGTACACCACCGTTTATGGTTTCCTGCCTAATCCGCATCTATTTCTTGCATTGGTAGAGAGATATAATTACAGAACGGGGACTTTTATGACACCATGCGGAGAGATCGGATTATCTTTACACGAGATAAAGTACAAATCTAGCTTGCCAATGGGGGATATACCCTATAAAGAATTTGTCCCGACAAATGATGAGTTGGACAAATTATGCCAAGAGAATGCCGACATGGTGGATGTCTTTGAAGAGCTGCTATGCCACTACAAGATCTGTTCCTTGTACTACAAGAGTGGTACATCCGGCACCTACTACTCAACCAATTGGTTGCCGTATCTCTTTCTCAACCATGTCATTGAGAAAAAGACAAAGGAGCACGATAACAACAAACCCACCTTCTTCAGACCACTTAGTAACAGCGAAGTGATAGGGTTGATGGAGGAGAACAAGGATATGGATATCAAGATCGAAGATGATCTTCAATATCCCCCTCTCAAAAAAGATGACATTATTGAGAGTTATATGAGGATGGGCAATAGGCCCATGTCGAAGGAGGCCCAGTTGGCGGGTTTCCTCACTTATTGGCTTAGACGATACGTCGTTCCTGGACCCAGCACCGTCGATCGCTTTCATCGAGGCATACTATTTGCTGCTGTCCGCTTAGTCTTCGGCTACCGGATGGATCTATTATCGGCGATGACTTGCAGAGTGAATGCTGGCCTCCGCCTTTTTGTCGATCAAATGCTTCGAAGAAAGGGCGAGAAAGGAAGCTTTCTCCGGCTGGAGCTACCGTACACTTATCTGTTCAGATGGCTGCTTCTGTACTATCCTTCACTGGTGAACCCCGATATGGGAGCGGTGAACGGCAGCTTCTTGAGGAGATTCTCCAAAAGCAAGTGGATATACACCACTTTAAGAGATTGCAGACGCACTCTGAATCTCGAAAAGGGATGGAACTTCTATTGTGTTTCCCTCCCCAGCTGGCTACGAACATATGTCCACCAACCTTGTCGATTCTGGGAGGGCACAGCCTCTGGGCCACACAATTTTCAACTGGTTGAAGACGATCCGACCATCTCATTTAGTGTACCGATTTGAAGATGAATGCTACCTGGAGCCTTATCTCCCGATCCGTTTTGCACGCCAATTCGGCTATGACCAATTCCACGTAGGCAACGCCATAACGTGCCTACAAGGAAAAGGTTATCTGATCGATGGAGCCCGGGCTTGGGCTTACTATAATGCTCGGGACACGAGGACGATATTCTCAATGCCGCTAAAGAGCGATCATGGTCCTCGTATGCTGTATACATATTCACTCTTCTACACATCGACGAACACTTTTGCTGAGAACTTTAATCTAGTAGACAGTTTCGCGACTGCGACACGATTAAAGAAGGGAGCATCTATTGTGTTGGCTCCTAGTAATGATGAAGAGGATGAGCCAGTTGATGCACCATTGGAAGCTTCAAGGGAAGCCAACTTCCCTGAAGAAGTCAACGAGCCGCTGCGCGTCTCTTTGAAGTTCGTCAGATCTCCAATCAAGGAGAGGAAAAAAGAAAGGCAGAAGAACCTTCTTCTCCAGTTGCTAAGAGGAAGATTGTCTTAGAATCTTCAGAAAGGTTTACCACCTGGTCGCAATCTCGGCAGCATGCTGAGTCGACTCAGAGAGAAGAGGCGACGACTCCGACCTCTCTTCAAAGGCAAGTAGATGTTGTAGATGTAGAGAGTCCGAAAAGACCTTTACGCAGAAAGAAGATAGTTTCCAGGAGGAAAGTGGCCACTCCTCCAAGACCTATCCTGTCATCGGTCGTGACTAGTGCTGTTGCCGGAGTCATAATGTCGTCCCTTACACCTGCCCTTGAACCCAGACAGGAAGCTTTCAGTCCAGAGAGAAGGGACGAGGTTGTAGAGACCAGGGAAGAAATCACGGAGACAGCAGATGAGGCTGCGAAGCCAAATGAGCCCGAAATATCTCCCGAAGCACTGTAATCTCCAATACTTACAACAGAAACCTCCCACATTCCAGCTTCTCCTCGATCACTACGTGCCAAAGAAGATAAGTTAATGATTGAGGCACTGGACGATTGTGACTTTGGATTCCACGATGATATAGATCCAGTTGTCGCAACTGGTAGTGAAGAAGCACGTGAAGAGAGTGCAAGTGATGAAGATACATCAGCAGAGGCTGTTGATGACACTCTGAATCTAGAAGAGGATGCTGATGTACATGCATCCCCAGAGAAGAATGCGGTTAAAAAAGAAGCACCGGAGGGAGCTACTATCACCCATCAAGTAGGTATTGGTATTGACTGATATTAATACCCCTCTTTTATGGATTTAAATGGCTAACATCTTAATTTTTATCCATGCAGAAATTCAACTTTCTTCGATTCCTCCAATATGCACTGATATAGTGCAAATAAAGGAGATAGCCAGCAGTAGCCGTCACTTATCAGGCGGCTCTGAAGCGGGTAGTAGCCAGGCAGTAATGTCTGAAGCTACTTCTGCGAGGCTACAACCCATGTCAGCAAATGACAAACTTGTTACTGGTCCCAGCAATGGTAAGATTGCCCTTACTTTTGATCATTTTCGATAGTTGCTAATGACAGTAAATTGATAGGATTTATTTGATTTCGCAGAGGAACATTTGGGAGGAGCAACCAGCTCTACCATGGCTCCCTTGTCCAAAGAGACTACAGTTAATGCTGCCGAACTTCCGCCTATGCAGGCACCTGCTGCTTCAAAATCCATGGAAGTAGCTGCTACACCCGGTGCCATAGCTACTAACAGATTTATAATTGGTTCTTTCACCAACCTTTTCTTCAATTCATTAGGACCCTTAATAGAAAGGGTAATGGAGAAAGAAGAGGTTGGTTTCATCACTGTTAGAGGTCCAACCTCTTATCTGATCGCTGCCATCTGAAGTCAAGGTGATGAAGCTCAAGCTGCTTACCTTGAGCACATACTGGATGAGCTGGAGGAATCAGTTAAGATCTACAAAGATCTCAATTGGGGAGAGGTAGAGTCCTTGGTACATGCTGAGTTTGAGAGGATGTCTCGAGAGGCTGCAGTTATAAAAGCTGATTTCCAGGTTTTCTTGGATACTTTTGCTGCCAAGTCTTCAGAGTATAACTCTCAGATGGAAATAATAGCATCTGCTGCTGGGGTGAAGGAAAAGAAAGTTGCTGAGCTGAAAGCAGATTTCGATCGACTTCAAGTAGAGTTGAGAATTGTTCAACTTGCTCTGGAAGAATAGAATACTCAACATCAAGCTGCAGTCCAGCAACTGGACATTCTGACCCACGAAAGAAATGAGTATGTCAGGACTCATCAAGCTAAAATCTTCCGCCGACTAGTAACCTTACCGACTTTTGATGAAAATTCTGGAATGGAGGAAGCTAGAAGGCGGGTGATGGATTCTCGGGAGGAGCGACTTCAAACTTTAAAGCAGCAGATGGCTAGTTTGATGACCCCACCAGCTGAATAGGAAGATTTTTTGTATCTTCTGTTTTGTAACATGTCTTTTTGTAATGCCTTTTAATTTTGATCAATAAAAAGACATTCTCTTTGTGGCTCTATTATTTGTTGCATATCTCATTCGGATATAAATAATAGTGATAGAAAATATATTCAGAGGTCCGGGACATAATATATTTCTTGATTTAGAAAATAATTATATTTATTATATCTGCTCAGAGGTAATGTGGACATGGCAGAATATAATTTGTTGAATATCATTATTTCAGTAGACAACTTAATCAAAGATGACAAGTTGCTGATATGATTGAACGGATAAATCGTCAAAATGCATGAACGAAATGAATCGTTGGAATGAACGGATGAACCGTCAGAGGAATTGAATGAATGGATGAACGGGTGAACCGTTGGATGAATGGATGAACGGGTGAACCGTCGGATGTGTCACGCCCCAGAACCAGAATACTGGAGAGCGGGGGCGGACATAGCGAGCTACGTATAATGAAATGGAATCCATCTCACCATACGGTCATGGCTGTCTAGAAATATGAGGGTTTATCTACAATCCATCAGTCTCTTAAGGTCATGAACAAGCCTAGTGTCTCAATCACAAGTAAGCAATTAAATGTTACAAGATGTAAGATCACCAAATATACAATTGTAAGGCGTCCCAAACATTATATATCCAGATGATCATGAAGCTAGTCGCACAAAATATAAGGACTAGCAAGAGTTAAGTCATACATGATCAACCTCGAGTTGCCAATCATGATTACAGCCCATAGGCGGACAGAAAGTAAAATGCATCGAGCTAACAAGTGCTCATCGGCTAAATGCCTCAAAAGAATAATGTACAATTACAGTGGGAGAACAAAAGAAACCCACTCGTTGCCAGGATTCCTTCTAGTGGTCACCATCTGGTTGGAAAGTCGGTAGATTCCCTGGGATTGCTCCAGAATCTGGTCATATAAAACCAGCTGGGTCAGACCCCAGAAAGAGCAAGCGCCACAAAGGAGGCTTCACTTAGGAACTAAAACCAGCAAATTAGCACGAGAATATAATTACCTAATAAGAGACAGTAATTTAAGAAAAGCATGAGAGGCGAATATAAAAGACAATCTTGTACAAAATCAATAAAAGATAGGACATATGGAAAAGCAAGACAGGATGATATACGATGAGATAACCATGGGACTATTCAGATAACCAGGTTACAACCCGTAAACCAAACAAGGACCGGGGTTGTAACCCTTCATCTGAACAGAACTTGGATTCTTCCACCATTTATCGATAAGGTAAATACAGACATTCTGGTCATGTAACAATCTGGAGCAGGATCAGGATGAGACTACACTGGTTAGACACCATTCAATCATTTCACGGCCAAGCAAGAACTACGGCTTGATACTTTAACTAACTAGGGTTATCACAGGCCTAGTTACTAACAAGATGCAATGAGAATTCCAAGTCCGGTTACCTTTTTGTTATTACCTGAGTGATCCCAGCAAGAAAAGGAAAAGATAGCTTGATATAGCAGACACACTATAGTAAGATACATGTGTCCTAAGGTACCGCACTCGACGGTGGGCTGGAAGTGCGCTCATCTCGACGGATAGCAACAAGTCCCATGTATATATATATATATATATATATATATATATATATATATATATATATATATATATATAAGGCCGGGACCAAAGGGGCAACAGGTAACTGGAAAATTCTCCATGAACTATTTGATCAATCTAGTCATTAATCCTAGCCATATTCAGTATGAATCCCTGACCGTGGGAAACCAGGGATTCATGTCCTAGACATGATGCAAGACAAGACGGGTTCATTTGTTCAAACACAATCACCCACGGTGTCCAGGCATTTATTCTTGTCAAGTTGTGTTAGCCGTCGCAACATTATTTCAAGGAATATCATGTCAGGTTTTCTTGTCAAGGGTGCGCCACGACAGGCCACTATCATGTTAGGTATATCATGTCAAGTTCATAATGTCAAGTTATCCTCAATTCAGTATCTTCATCAGTCATGTGCGTTATCAATCATGTTAAGCAAGAAAGAGAAACATATATCAGGAGTGTACCGCAATGGGCCACTTTTATGTCAGGTTCCATTATCATTACCAAACATATTAAATAAGTTCGTGATTATCAAGTTCATGACAAAAGGCGTAAGGATATAAAATGGGCATAAAAATATACAATAAGGAATTACAAAACATGGGCAAATAATGATAAATTATAGTACACAAGGCTATAGGAGAACCATGCGACTCAGGCCTATGCGGCCAGAAATGATCTCATGCGGCCGAGGAGGGAACAGCCCATGCGGCTAGAGGGGACTCGGGTCTAAGGGAATGCATGCGGCTTTGGGGAGTTCAGGGTCATGCAGCGGAGTATCATGCGGCCAGAAGAAAGTAAGCTTCATGCGGCTGGCGGGATCAAGTTCCATGCAGATAGGTAAGGGTGGGGGCATGCGGCTCAAATAGGAGCTCATGCGGCCAGGAAGACGAGGACGCATGCGGCTCCAAGAAGTTGGGGTCTCATGCGGCCCGGACTCAGAAGCCCATGCGGCTTAGGAATGACTGGGTCTATGCGGCAGGGTTGGTTCATGCGGCTAGATAAAGAACACGCATGCGACTGGAAGAAATACGGGCCTATGCGGCTACAGGTAGACGGAGTCCATGCGGCTCGGGTTATGCCGAAGCCTATGCGGCTGGAAGACTCGCCGCATGAAGGTCCATGCGGTCAAGTGCTACCATGCGGTTATGGGATTCATGCGGCTAGCACAATTCATGCGACTAGGAAAATCACTTGCCACATGAAATATTCAAGCGGTCAAGTCAAGTACAGTTCATCTTCTCCAAAATTCCGAGAAGAAGAACACCATGAGAGTCAAGTTCTCAAGCTCCATAACTCCATCATCCGGAGCCCAAATCCGAACTTCCATAGGTCAAAATGGGGCAGAATGAAATACTCTACAACATGGAACCATCAAAACTTGAAAATAACAAGATTAATTAGATCAAAACCCAAGAAATCCATGTTTGCCATTGATTGTAAAAGAACAGAATAATTATCGGAGGACTGAACTTAGACTCACAATACAAACTCGCTCGTACAAAGAAAGCCTAGGGACAAAAACCTAGGTACACCAGACTAAGTACGATTGTTTATTTTTGATTCTGGGGGGTGACGATAGAGGCTCGGGAAAGTGACGGCCGCTCTGCCTTACTCCTTGGACGATTAGTATGCAGTCTTGGCTCGGGGAAGATCTGCTCGACGTTGATGAAGAAACGCTCTTCTTGCTCTCCTCGGATTGCTCTCCTGGCTTCTCTCTCTCTCTCTGTGATTATCAAGAAGGAAGGGGGGAGCTCTCTCTGTGTAGATCTCTCTCTTCTTATTTCTTTTGGTGCCGACCTCTCTCTCTCTTCTTCTTTTTTTTTTCACAAGGGAATGATGCTGGCTATTTATAAGAGTGGGGGGGTGATCATTAGGGTTTGTTAATGATTATCTGTTTGGAATGTCGGTGCTCCTTCATTCTATCTGAATCCTTGATCCTGATTATAGTGAATCTCGGCCATTAATGCGGATAGCATCGTATCTCATGAGCAATTAATGCTAGCTGCTTTAAATCCTCGTGATTGATTATGCCAATGTCTGATTGCTCGCCACGTGTCCTATTAGCTTGATGATAAATGATATGCCCTGATCTCAGTAATTATGACGATGATGTCAAATATATTTGTTGAGATTCGGTTAAATCTCTTATTGATCTCATGCCACGCGTCTTAATTGTGAGTTCCGTCAGAGCCGCATAGGATTGACTATCCTCGAACCGCAAAGAGATACTCTTCCTGAGCCGCATAAGATAATGTCTCATCAGGCCGCAGGGGACGAACCTTCCGTGAGCCGTATATGCATAGTCTTTGCGAGCCGCATGAGCTAGCATTGTATTGAGTCGCAGGGATTGAGCTCTCTGTGGGCCGCATATGGCTGATTTCTGCTAACCATATAGAGTGACTTCTTCGTGAGCCACATGGAGCTGTTTTCCATTTAAGCTGCATGAGAGTTGCCACGTGGCAACCTAGGATTTCTGACAGTTCGGGTCAGAGATCTTCTTTCTTTCCCGAAAAGTCTGTCATTATGGCAGAGCCATTATGACACTTTATGTCAGAGCAGTCACAGTCGCCAAGTCGTGTCAGAGCATTAAATGAGGCTACCCCCAAACGACCAGCTGTAGGGAAGGATCACACATGGCATCCATCGAGCCGCATATACCTTGCTGAACCGCATACGCTCTCGAGCCGCATACGATTGAGAGTCTTCTTTGAACCGTATAGGGCCGCTCCTGTGTGAGCCGCATAAGCTTCTTACTCCGAGCCGCATGGATCATTATTCTAATATTTTCCATGCTTCTACAGGACCCCCTTCAAAGTTTTTAATTTGTAAAAATTGGAATACTTTGAACAAGAAGCATGGCCCCGTTCATGCCGCATAGGATTTTTCTGTCTGCCTGAGCTTCCTAGCCGCATAAGTGCCTTAGCCGCATTAATTTATCTGGCCGCATAAACTGGTTGCCACGTGTCCTGAACATGTGTGCAAATATTCATTAAGTGCCTTTGATTTGATTTAACGCCACCTTTTGGGGGAGGATCCCAAGAGTCTTTTTTGCCTTGACCAAAGCGTTTTACCTTTATTCTTTGGGGGGCGGCGCATAATCCGAGGCATACTCCGAGACGTCTGTTCGTTTTGTGGGTCTCTTCTGCCTATAAATATGAGTCTTTAAGCCTCTTGGGGCTTTTCTTTACCTTCTCTCTTTGCTCTGAATCTCTATTTGCTGTCTTTGCTCTTCGTCTTTTAGCAACCGACAATGGCTCCCAAGAAGGCTGCAGCATCGAAGGCTGCCTCATCTTCTGCGGCAGCGAAGGGCAAGAAAGCCGCGTCTTCATCGACTATGGCGGCGAATATGGCGGCTCCTCCGTTGACTGACCTACCCGCTTTTCACCCCGACGTCCACCCGCCTATCGCTGATAAGGGTCCCTTAATATGAACTGCCATGGCTACACCGCATATTTTATGCGCGAGCCTATATTCCAAAGCACACTGTGTGTCCGACTCATGTCTGGGGTATGACCCAGGTTTGAGCCGCATGGAAGTGGTTGCGTAACTACTTCTTTACCAGGGCCGCATAAGCTCATCCTCGCTGTACTGCATAAGCTCATCCTTGCGGGGCCGCATAAATATTTTTGAGCCGAATATACTCCTTTCGGACCGCATAAGTTCCTCCGTACTGAGTTGCATGAGTTCCCTTCGAATGAAACCGCATGATTTTATTCGTATTGGACCGCATGGACTCTTTCAAACTGAGCCGCATAGGCTCATTTGAATTGACCTGTATAAACCGAGCCGTACCTATGCTGAGCCGCATAAGCATCATGTGTTTTTGTTGTTTCAGCTATCATTTTGACCTTGTTTCTTTTGCCTTTCTTCAGTGACTCTGCCCGTGAATCCTGCTGGGGAACTTATGGTAGGCTCGTGTCAGTTTGTCTCGGGCGTTCATCGGGATGACTTAGTTCGTCAAGTGTCCGAACAGCTACTTGTTGATGAACCTTTGGAGCGACTAAATGCCATCAGGGTTCAATCCTTCCAGTTCCTTGTTGATATGATAAGCTCTGGGCAGTCTGACGGAAAGTATCTGAAACCGGTCTTCCTCTTTGGGGATGCGTTGGTTGTAGAAAACTCCCGAGTGTTGGATGTTTCGGAGAGTTGGGATTTTGACCTGGACGGGATGCCGATTCACATCCCTATTATGAAGCACCATTTCCCTTTTGAGTGGTTCAATATGATCGTTCTGGATAGGCAGATGCCGGACACCCTCACTCCAACCAGACCGGGGATGTTTGTTGGTAATATTCGTTATAACAGAGCCACTGGGTCAGTGCGCGCAGTCAAAGATCCGGCCAGTCGGTCCGTGATGGGGTTAGTTCCAGGTACCTTCATCAACAACCCTGGTCTTAACTTTTCATTCTTCCAGGCTGATACCTTCCTGAGTCAGCTTGCTCGCAAAGGGTCCTATCCTATTGGTAGGTTGGTCCTGCCGAGCTGGGTACACCCCATTCCTCCGTGGGCTAATCTGTCCTTATGGATCCTACGAAAGTATAAAGAGTTTTTGCGGGGAGTCAACCTTTATGAAGCTATACGGGGTACCAGTCACGGGTTGCCCGTTAATAAGCCACTGTTCATGGCCCTTTTGGAGATGTACAATCATCGAACGGGGACCTTTTTTACCCCTGTTGGAGAATTAGGGCTCGCTCTTCACGAGATGTATGCTGTCTCCAAGCTCCCCTGGGGGGATGAACCCTTCGAAGTGTATACGCCGACGAATGAGGAGCTCCAAGATTTGGATCAGCGATTCCCCAGTTTCGTCACCGTGTATCAAGAATTATTATGCCATCATAGCACCTGTCACCGGACGACTATCCAGAAAAATGATAGCTCGGAGGGGGACTCTCTCCATACTAAATCTTGGGTTGCATACCTTTTCAAATTTAGCGCGGCTGGCCGGGTCACTTCCCGAGATCGTTTAACTCCTAAAGAAGTGGAGGTCTTGATGTCGACTGCCCGAAGGTCGAAGTCTCAAAGTGACAGGTTCGGGAGCCAGATTGACTCCTTTAGCTACTTTCGTTATGGCACTCGACGGTTGTCCGAGAAGGCACTCTTGGCCGGATTTTTAATGGTGTGGCTGCACAATTACGTGGTCTCAGGAGGGACAGGCTCTATTGAGAGGATCAGTCGCCACTTCATTCTTCCTGCCGTAAAGTTGGCCTTTGGGGTCAGGCTGGCCCTCCTTCCTGCTATGGTGTGCAGTATTCAACATGGTCTTCACGTCTTCTCGTCCAAGGTCATTGCTCGTGACGTGGCAATGGATTTTGAACGTGTAGAATTGCCTTACCATTACTTGCTGGGATGGCTATTGCTGCATTATCAATCCTTGATGAGACCCGGGACGGAAGATGGCGTTACAGGTGATGACGCGTTTCTTTTCAAGTATCACCACCAGCCTTGGAAATGTAGTACCATGCCGACGTGTCGGAGGATGCTGGCGAGGGTAGATGGGTACAATTTCTTCGTATTCGTTCCTCGTTTCACTGATCAAGAGGTGAGGAGTGTTCATGTTGATGGGGTCGGACCTCCTCATTTCTTGCCTGAAAAGATGCGTTTCTGGCTGCGCAACATTCGCCCGGCGCATCTAGTTTACCGGAATCGCACCACTGTGTATTTGGAGCCCTACTTGCCTAGTAGGTTTGCCCGTCAATTTGGGTATAGTCAGCTATTCCTCGGGCGCCCCAGTTCTCACCTGGGATTTGAAGGCAGCATTCTTGATGGTATCAGAGCATGGAGCTACTATGACACCTGTCATACTCGGACTAGCTTCTTGGTCCCTGCCGCAAATATGACGGATGAAATCCTGCATATGGCAGCCCTGTATCATGTTACGGCGAATCCTCCTCCCCTCGATTTTGACTTGAGAACTAGCTTCATTGTGGGCACTCGCCTAGCGGAGAAGGCTATGACGTCGAGAGCAAAGAAGAAAGGGACAAATAGGGTTCCCTCGCCCGATTCCGAATCCTTCGACACAATTGAGGACAATAATGAACGGGACGGCGAAGACTCCTTTCCTTCGGGTGATGGGATAATGGCGGGTCAGCCTCCTGTTATGGCGGCTGAGATGGCGACGGAACAACCGTCGGCCATATTTGACGAAGCAGTGGGCCCGTTACCGTCTGCGTCGGAGGAGGCATGGGTAGATCTATCGCCCGCCTTGCCTGGTCCTTCGCGTAAGCGAGGCAGGCATGAGCCTACCGGCGGAGAGGTAAATTTTTCTGTAAAGAGAGCGGCTGTCGGTCCCCGTAGGCTGCTTATTACGGAGAAGGGTGAAGGTGCAGACGATGTTCCGGAGGTAAGTCCAAGTCGGAGTTCTATCTTTGTTGTAGCTTTCTTTCCTCTCGAGGATATGACTTAATCATTTTTCTTTGTAGGCGTCTGACGAACCAGGCTCTCCCGAACCATCTGCTGCTTCAGTAGTTGATCCGGCCCTTGCCGCTTTGATTTGCGACATGTGTGCCACGGTCCTCTCTGCGGGGGCTCTCTCAGCGGCGGCTAAGGACTCCCAAGCTGCTGAGGCCCCAGCCCGGGGTGACAAAAGTTTCATTGGGCCCGTCTCCGAGATTTCTGAACTTCAGCGAGATGACGCCATCCTCGGTGCATCCCCTCCCGAGGACGCAAGGGCGGATGAGTCTTTTATTCCTGACTCGGAGGCTGTTGGTGAAGAGGTTGTGATGGCTGTAGGCGAACCTCAGCCTCCACATTCCTCCACTGGTAAGCTGAGCCACATATTGACCACCGAGGGGGCTTATTTGCTCTATCAGCATATCCTTCAGGTCAAGTCGATTCATGGTTGCCTTGGCCGTGCAGGTCCTGACCCTTTATCTCCTGTCGCTGATGTTCTTGGGGAAGGCCCGGTCTACCGTGATCTGGGGAAAAGGGGCGTTTCCTCCCCTTCGTCATCGCATGTTGAGGGACATCCTGCCAGCTCTGGGCAGATGGGGATGGAGTTGGTGCTGGCCCCGGCCTCGTCTTCGGCTGCTTATACGGCTCCGGAGATTGACTTCTCGAACCTGCCGAGCCTCCAAATTCTACGGGCCGCTGAAGAGGAATTGACCGATGTTCAAGCGTCTTTCCGTGCGGAGTTGGTTTCTCTTGTGGCAGGAGCGGCAGATTCTGTCGCGTCTGCTTTCGTGCTACCAGCCACACTCCCGTTGACACCGGTTTCCTCGAAGGCTCTGAGCGAGGTGACGCAGGATGTGATCGACAGCTTCTATCGCCACTTAGGGAGGGGTGTAAATGCTGCCGTGGAACGGGGGGTCCCTTTTTCACTGTCTCTACGGGGAGCTCGGGGCCAAATTGACACTCTGAAGGGTCTTCCTGGCGGGCCGGGGTTAGCAGCGCTCCTGGAGCCTAAGTTGACAGAGGCTGATCAGCTTGTGACCCAACTGCTGGCAGTACGGCAGGCTGGTTTGCCTGCTGCGATCGAACGAGAGCGGGGCTTCCTGGTTGCTGCTCGGGATAGGATCAAGCTCGCTCGAGAAACTGTCGGGCCGGCTATGCAGGAGGATCTTGACAAGTTCTCCGTCTCCTATGACCGACTGGGTCGTCGGAGTCAGGCTTGTAGGGCCCGGGAAGAATCTACCTCCCGTGGAATAGCTGACACGAAGGAGCGGATTCTCGCACTCCAGAAGGAGTTGGCCTTCTTAGAGTCAGAGCGGGAGGCTGCTTATGCAGAACAGGAGTCGATTGCTCGGGAGGCCGAGAGGGTTTCTCGATCTTCTGTCAACCTGGAGTGGGCCTTCAAGAAGTTTGAGGACAACTGGCAAGCCCATGCTCATCTGGAGGATACGACGGTGCTGAACCAGGAGGCGGAGCGTCGAGCCAAACAGAGGCTTGAACGGTCGGTTGCCCTGTTAAAGGACCGTCTTATGGCGTTATGTGCTCCAGAGCAGTAATCCATCCTCTGTCTTCTTTTTTTTCTCTTTTAATTTTTGTAAGGGATGTGATCCCCGCTGATGTAGCCCTTTGATTTTTGAATAAATGAGCATGTTTCAACTCATCTTTTCTTTCTTGTACTTGCGGTGTTTATGGAACCGGATTTACTGGGGGATTATTTGTGGACCTGTTACCCTAGGCGTACCTTGGTTTTAGGTACGGATAACAAGTTTGATTAGGATGTCCGGGACAGCCACGACAAAATGGTCATGGATGTTCTCGGTACTGGGGGAAGGAATGCCGTAGAGCAGCTGGGCTCCCGGGGCATGGTAAGATGGTAGATTTATGCTAAGAAGCTTAGCAAGGGATATTTGTGGGCCTATTATCCTTGGCGTACCCTGGTTCAGGATACGGATAATGGGATGAAAGGAAACTAATCACATTTGTTCAGAGGTTATGATGACATGGCAAACATGAAGGTTTTATCGTGAAATCTTCCTGCTCAGTGGTAATGAGAACATGGCAGGAGAGACTTTACGGAAGCTATTTATGGTCAACAGAGGACATTTGTGGTCAACAGAGGACATTTGTGGTCAACAGAGGATATTTGTGGTCAACAGAGGACATATGTGGTCAACAGAGGACATTTGTGGTCAACAGGGGACATTAGTGGACCTATTATCCTTGTCGTACTCCGGTTGTGGGTACAGATAATAAGGGGATCGACATACTTGCTCAGAGGTAATGTGGACATGGCAAATATGACGATTTCTTCGACGGAGCCTTCCCACTCAGAGGTAGTGAGGACATGGCAGGAGTGGGCTCAATAAAGATTGGGTACATAGAACGATTCAGAGGTAGGAGTACGTAGAAGTCCTATGCGAGGGGGCAGTTTGTTTTTGGTGGAAGTGAAGACGACTCAGAGGTAATGAGGACATGGTCGTTTCGGAAATTGGTGGATCGACTACCCTTTTTGTGCCCTGGGAGTGCGGGTAGTGAATCCTGAGGGAGGATCTATGCCAGGAAGAAAGTTCAGAGGTATAATCATACTTGACTTACTATCTGAAAGAGTGACCGGAATGTAAGTTCAGAGGCACCAGCTAGTACATAACTTGGTAATTTGGACTATTGAGGGAGTGAGAGTACAGCGGCACCAGCGGGTGCATGACTCGATAATCTGAAATAGGGTGGATGAGAGTTCAGTGGTACTAAAGGGGTACATGACTCGATAATCTGGAGAATGATGGATGGGAGTTCAGTAGTACTAAAGGAGTACATGACTCGATAATCTGGAGAATGATGGATGGGTGTTCAGTGGTACTAAAGGAGTACATGACTCGATAATCTGGAGAATGATGTTCAAACATAGTATTTCTTCAGGAACTTGCCGTTGACGGGCAACATGAGCAAATCTCCGTTCGGCTTAGCGAGGCGGTAGGCGCCATTGGAGAACACGGTCTCGATGACAAATGGACCTTCCCATTTTTGCTGGAATTTACCGGTGGTCTTGTGAGTCATGACCATCGGTCTCCGGACTGCCAGAACAAGATCACCCACTTGGAATGTTCTGATTTTAACCTTTTTATTGAAGGCTCCTGAGATGCGTGCTTGGTATAGCTCGATCCTTTACTGAGCTAGAAGGCGCTTTTCATCTAAAGCCTCCAACTCTTGGAGTCGTCGTCGGTAGTTATGATCCGTCGTTAATTGATAAGTGAGGGCGACGCGGAGTGAGGGGATCTGAGTCTCCAAAGGGAGGACTGCCTCGCTCCCGTACACCAGAGAGAATGGTGTATTCCCGGTGGCTGTTCGAACCGTGGTGCGATAAGCCCATAAGCACTCGCCGAGCTTCTCGTTCCAGTCGCGTTTGTTGGAGGAGACGAACTTCTTGAGGAGTTTGATGATTGTTTTGTTGAATGCCTCTGCCAACCCGTTTGCTGCCGGGTTGTATGGTGTCGAAGCGACATTCTGAACGCGGTGCTTATCGCAGAATCGGTAGAATGCATGGCTTATAAACTGCGGACCATTATCATAGATGATTCTTCGTGGTAGTCCGAAGCGGTAGATAACGTGATGCTTAAGGAAGCTGATCACGTTTGAAGTTTTAACTTTTGCGAGTGGGATAGCCTCCGCCCATTTAGAGAAATAATCAGTGATCGCAAGTATGAAGCGATGTCCTCAGGAGGAAGGTGGGGTGATTGGACCAATGATGTCCATTCCCCATGCTTCGAATGGCCAGGATGCCACCGTTGGATGCAGAAACTCGGATGGTTGATGAATGAAATCCGCGTGGACTTGGCAGGCCTTGCATTTTCTGGCATAATCTATCGCATCTGCCACCATTGTGGGCCAGTAGTAGCCCATCCGGCGAAGGCGGTCCTGTAGCTTAGGGCCGGGTTGATGGGCCCCGCATACACCGTCGTGAGCTTCTCGTACAGCTTTTGTAGCTTCCGCATTCGACAAACACCGGAGCAATAATCCGTCGTAGGAGCGGCGATACAACATTTTCGTCTATGTATCGTAGAAGAATCTGAGAGAGCGCCGTTTGATAGAGGTAGCTTCCTTTGGATTCTTTGGGAGGATGTCGTATACGACGAAGTCGATGAACGGCTGTCTCCAGTCCGGTGTGTCGTCGACCTTCTGGGCAGAATAACTTGTCATGGCTTGAACGTTGTTCTTGGGACAGACCAGTTCGTGGCCTATTACGTCAACCGAATGATGAGCTTGGTTCGGCACTGCTAAGGAAGCGGCAAGGCCTGCTAGGGCATCGGCTTCGATATTTTGGAGTCTGGGGACGTGTTCGATGAAAAATCCCTCGAATGATGAGATAATGTTGATCGCAATTTGATGGTAGGGGATCATGTCTTCATGGCGAACCTCGTACGAGCCCCTGATCTGATTGACGATTAGTTGGGAGTCGCCGTATGCTTCAAGGTATTCTACCCCCAGCTCTTTTGCAAGTTGGAGGCCAATGACCAGAGCGTTATATTCAGCCACATTGTTGGAGCAGGGTTCCGTGAGGGAGTAGGCGCGATTGATCACCAGCCCAGTAGGAGAAATTAATACCACTCCGACCCCGACGACGATGTTTCCCTTGGGTCCGGTCCTTGAGGCGCCATCGAAGAACATTCGCCATATGTTATCGTGGGTGGCTGTATTCGAATCGACGACCTCGTCTGGGATCTCTTCATAGATTCTGGATGACTCCGATCCTGGGTTGGCTGCCAAAAAGTCTGCTAGGGCTTGACCCTTAACAGCCTTTTGCGGGACGAAGATCATATGATAGGGGGACAGTAATATTGCCCATATGGCAAGGTGAGAGCTGAGGGCCCCTGGTTTAGTCATGAGGACTCTGAGGGGGTTGACTCGCGAGATCACATGTATGATTTATCCTGTGATATAGTGCCGCATCTTTTGAATAGCGAATACCAGAGCGAGACACTCCTTCTCTACGGCGGTGTATCGATGTTCTGGCCCGATCATCATCCGGCTGAGATAATATATGGCCTGCTCGTGGCCTGCATCGTTATTCTGTGCTAGCAGGGCACCAAGGGAGTGTTCTATTGCTCGTACGTAGAGCAAGAATGGTTTTCCGAGGACCGGGGCCACCAGAACTGGGGGATTCGACAAATATTCTTTGATGTCGTCGAAAGCACGCTGGCATTCCTCGTCCCATACGAATGAGACTCCCTTCTTCAAGAGATGTGTGAACGGTCGGCATCGCCCGGAGAGGTTGGAAATGAACCTCCTGATGTAAGCTAGCCTCCCTTGGAGGCCTCTGAGTTCGCGAAGATTTTTCGGGGGACCCATCTCCATGATTGCCTTCGTCTTCTCAGGGTCTACATGGATGCCCCGTGCCGTGATGATGAAGCCTAAGAATTTCCCGCTGTATACGCCCAAGAATGATTTCGTAGGGTTCATCTTCAGGTTGTGGGCTCTCATCAGGTCGAATACCGTTCTCAGGTCTTGCAGATGATCTTCCTTATGGTGACTCTTGACGGCGATATCGTCGACATAGCATTCTACTATTTTGCGTAAATGTTCTTGGAAAATGATACTCATGGCCCGCTGATATGTAGTGCCAGCATTCTTTAGACCGAATGGCATGACTGTGTAACAGTATGTACCAATCGGCGTTCGAAATGATGTGTGCTTTTCGTCGTCGGGAGACATCTTGATTTGATTGTACCCCGAGAATCCATCCATGAATGACATACGTTCAAAGCCGCATGTGTTGTCGATCATGATGTCTGTGATGGGGAGGGGAAACTCGTCCTTCAGACATGCCTCATTCAGATTACGGAAGTCGATGCAGATTCGAATCTTTCCATTTTTCTTAAGGACCGGCACTATGTTGGCGACCCAGTCAGGATGTTGCTCTTCACGAATAAAGCTGCTGGTTATTAGCTTGTTGACTTCGGCTTCAATTGCGTCCATGACGCCTGGGCGAAAGTGCCGTTGTTGCTGTTTGACTGGCTTTGCATCTGGCCGTATGTTGAGTTTGTGAAGAGCGATATCGGGGTCTAGCCCCGGCATGTCTTCGTAACTCTACGCGAACACGTCGATATATTCATTGACGAGTTTCAGCAGCGATTCTCGTTCTTCGTTTGTCAGGCTTTTACTGATAAAGATCGGTTTTGGAGAAGATTCGCTGCCGAGATCCACTTGTATGATCTCATCTTCAGTAGGAGGTTCTCTCAGTTCGAACCGTTTTTCCCATTGCGCATCTAATTGTTGGGCCCATGGTTCCAGCTCAAGGATTTCGGGGATGTCTTCGTCTTCCTCGTAAGCGTCAGCGAACGCCATATTGACGGACATGATTTGTCAGAACACATCTCCGATGCTGGTATCTGAGTCGAAAGTCGGTGATCCGGTTGAATGTGACTGCCAGTCGCATTCTTCATCTGAGCTTTCAGGGGTCGTAGTAGGCGTTACATACCCTAAACCGTATCGGGTTTCGTTATAGTAGTTCCGTGGTTTGCCCGCCGGGGCTGGCGTCTTCAAAGGTAATCGTCGTCCAGTGCCGTAGTTCAGTCCTGGCATTGTCTCTAGATCATACCCCTGTTTTTGCATGAGATATTTGGATTGAGGGCTATAGAGATACAGAGGCAGTCTTCCAGTATCTGACCCGAAGTCGACTTCTTCCATAGCGAGGGGATGTGGGTTGTTCGTCCGGCCGAAGATGATCGAGTGGTCCCCTCCCTTGACTATTCGGTAAGTGTCTTCTACTGGAGTAAGTCGGATGGCGGTGTACACGTTTGTCACCTGTGTATGTAGGTGGGTGCCTATACCGTGTTCCATAGCATACATTGTACATAGCTTATTGAGCTCGGTGTAGTTCAAAGATAACCCTTTATTGATGAAGTAAGGTATCTTTTCTAGAGGGATTACATCATCTGCGGAAGGGGTATCAGAGTGGGCAGCCACATACTTGGCCAATTCTGGTTCTCCTTCGGCCACCCCCTGTATAAATGAAGACTGGGAGGACGACCTAGTCAGCTTGATCTTCAGAGGCTCAACCGGTGGAGCAGATCGTGGAGTTGTTGGTAAACTAGCAACCCCTAGTTTGGTACTTGATGTGAGGCGAGGGGTGGCTGGTTTGCTAGAGGTGTCAGACCTCGCATCGGGGTGAAGAACCTTCTTGAGAAGGCGTATTGTGAGCGGTCTGTCGGAGGGATTGGGCTTCTCCGTTTGGAGCTGACCGACTCTCGGTAGTCTGATGGTAAGTGGCCCTGTTATGGGTCTCAGTGCTTGGCCGGACTTTGGCAGCCGGATTCTCATCTGTTCTTCTTGTGCGGAGAGACTGATTGCGTCATTACGTAGAGTGGCCGTAAGGGGTGCAGAATTGCCCGGTTTGCGAGCCTGAAGGTGGATCGTTAGAGGTTCTTCTGATCCTGTAGCCGTCTTATTGTGAGTTTGCACATCTTCTTCGACCAGATGCTTCTTTGATTTTTCGTATAGATAGGAGTCTGAGTAATAAGATTCGACCCCCTTGAAGGGATCACTATCGGCAAACTCTGTCCTCACGAAGCCGTGCTTATCGACATATTTGAAGCACTGGTGTAGTGTGGAAGGCACGATCATGTAATCGTGTATCCAAGGCCGTCCCAGAAGGATATTGTAAGAAGTGTCGGCATCTATGACATAACAGGTGACTTCTGATTGGAGATCACCGATCTGACACTTCAAACGGATCTTCCCTATTGGATAGCTCCTGTCCGAATTAAAACCGCTAATAGCGGTGCTTGTAGGTGTCAGGCGATGCATCGGGATGCGAAGATGATGTAGCAGACCTTTCGGAATGATGCTTATAGAGGACCCAGGATCAATGTGCATTCGGTCCACCTTTACGTCGCCGATGTATCCAGTGTAGTATAGCGGGCGATCATGCAGGTTAGTTTTGATGAGCATATCTTGCGGAGAGAAGACGATATTGGGCATTGCTCCCGTACACGCACTATCTTGGAGTTCTGCAGGTTGGTTATCTTCCGTGAGGTTGACCTGAGCCAAGTATACGTCGGCATTTTGGAGCGCCTCACTTAAAGCCGTGCGGACATCCTTTGAGAGCCTGAGGAGTTCATATATGGATAATTTGGCCGGGGTGTTAGCTAATTGCGCTAAGATGTCGAAGTTGTAGGGCCTCTCCAGCCCCTGAGGTGTCTCCTTCCGGAGGGACTTGTCGAAGCGAGTCTCCTTCGGCCTAGGCTTGTCGGTCGTCGAAGGCTGAGCCGGTCCCGGAGCATCATTGGTAGTGGGCGGATGATCATCAGTCGCGCTTTCGGTCACCGGTTGGGCTTGTGTTCCGGATCGAGTAGTGACGGCCGAGACTTCCTCTTCTTCCGCCGAGGCAGTACGGCAGGATCTGACTTTTTCACTTTTTCTTTTAGAAGGTGGAGAGGGCTGAGTTACCTCGTGGACTAGGTCCGGATGGACCCACATGATTTCCCCTCGTGATGTGGTGAGGGGTGTTAGACCAGCGGCTTGATCGCGAGCAGGCGGCAGATTAGCAATTTCCATTGTTGTCAGAGGGATAGGTATAACCCCGTCCTGAGTCTCCGTTGGAGGAAAGCTGCCGAATTATACGGACACCATGTTGGCTGCCACGGTTACCTCTTCGAAATCGATGGCCAGGGCGTTCGAATCGATAAGGTTTTGGATATACCATTTCAGTTGGTAGCAGTCGTGTGTCGCATGGTGGACGTAGCGATGGTAATGGCAGAACTTTGGGTTCTCCAGATCAGCCGGCCGAGGCTCCCGTCTTGGTGGAGGAAGCTGAATCCTATCTCCTTGTATAAGCATGTCCAAAATAGGCTTGACGTGGCCGTCTTCAAAGGAATAAGTGATTTGAGGCCATTGTTTGTCTGCTGGCTGTGGCTCGGGCTTCTGGGCTGTATCGGTCACCATAGCCTGCTTGCCTTTGTTGTCCCGGTTGTTGGAGGGGCTACCCCCATTATCGTTGCTGGTGTTGGGACGCTTGCTCTTGTTCTCTCCCTGCGAGATATGCAACCCCAGTTGGCGAGCCTTCTTCAATCGTTTTTCAGCACTTGTAGCACTGATGATAAAAGTCTTCCAATCCTTGAACTGACTTTCGCCCATCCAGAGACTAATTGTTGGAAGTAGTCTCTTTTGGCAAATTTCAATCAAAGAAGAGTCCGGTTGCCAGATGGTAACTTCATTGCGGTTTGACGAAACCGTTCAATGTAATTTCTCGTTAGTTCTTTCTCTCCTTGAACGACGTCCATGAGGGTAGACATCGTAACGTCCTGCCCTACCTCATAGAACCTCTCCAAGAACAAGCGCTTGAAGCCAGCGAAGGAGTGGATGCAATTGTCTGGCAGGTTGCGGTACCAATCGAAGGCGACTCCTTCTAATGCCCCAATGAATAACCGCGTGAGGATAGCGTCATCATGGGGCAGATGGTCAGTAGTGACCTCAAAGTAAGTGATGTATCGACTTGCTGATGTCTTGCCATCATATGGGTTGATATTGAACGGCTTATATCTTGGCGGAAAGGGAACATCCCTCCATTCAGCAGGATATGGTTGTCGTATTCGGAGGTCTTGAGAGTTTTCTCGGGCGTGGAACATTGCTCGGAGCTCCTGAACCTCTCTTCTTACTTCTCGGGCCTCATCTGTCGCGGTAGGGGCCGTTATCTCGGGAAGATTATTTCCCTGGTTTGGTGCCGTTGAATTTGAATCTACGTTGATTGCGGGACCCGCGCTTGTCTGGCCAGGTGTCATTCCCTGCAGAGTAGGAAGTGCCGCTTTGATCTCGTCTACAGACTTGACCAAGGCATGCAATATGGCCTCCAACGTGTCGATGCGCTGGCGATCGCTGGAACCGCCTTGATTGCTATCTGTCATGAATACCGTCCTCACATAAGGAGTGACGGAGGGAGTGGTGGAGGATGTACCCTCCGAGTCGTACCCATGCATCGAGAAATCATCTAGATATGTGGGGATGTTCTCCTCAGGTTCGGACTCGGAAGGAACACTACCCCCAGCTTCAGAGCTTGCTTCGCCTAGAGAATCATGGGTGTCCTCGGGGACGTCAGCATCTGTTGTACCCGATGGGAGGGTTGTTTCTCGGGGTTCGTCTCCTTGAAACATTGGATTATTATGGACGTTCGGGGGAGTACTACCCCCAGCTCCTACGACCCCCAGGGTCGGGGACGATGAGCCTCCTGTTGCAGCCGATTTTGTCTTCGAACGGGTGTGTTGGTATACTCCGGTGGAGGGTAACCGTTTAGCCGATAACTTCTTAGCTGTAGTAGCTGATATCTTTGGATTGGAGATCCTTGTCTTCTTCCCTCTCCCCTTGGCGGGGACTTTCTGAGCCGAATTGCAGGAGACAACAGGAGGTGCCTCATCTTCTGAGTTCGGGTGTTGTAGTCTGTGGAAGACGGACGGACGATCTTCCGTCACTGCCGCGTTGTTGCAGCAGCAGTTGACGATGATCTGGGTGCAGTGACGTCCATATGGGGATTCTTTGTACGCCGAGGCCCCTTCTCTTTCCTTACGTTTGTGGAGGATTACCTCACGCAGGTCAGAGGAACCACTCTGTCCGTTCGCCGCCGGGGATTGGACTCGAGCGGTTCTGTACAACTTCCCATCAGAGGCCCGCGTGATAATCAGCGGGACGCCCTGATAGTCAGAGGTTGGGGCAGCTGTCTGGGCTTGATGAGCCCGCGCTGCCATAGACTTCTTCTTTCTAGCACTCGCGGGTGCATAATAGGAAGAGTCCACGTTGAACATCACAGAGTCTGGCTTATCATCCAGAGAGTCATCAGGGTTCGGACCGTACGAGAGACGGTCGAAAACTGATCGAGAGGAGCATGGAGCAGATGCTATGCGGCTGGGAGTGGAAACCGTGTAGGCTGTCTGCATGCGGTTGTCTTCCGTCGTCGGACGAGTTCTTATGCGGCTAGGGGTCACGACCGTGCAGGCTGGCCGCATGCGGTTGGCATCTGTGGCCGCATGGGTTTTCTACAAACGATTGACTTTACTGGCCGCATGAGTCTCATCCATGCTGTCCGAAACTGTAGTCGCATAAGTTATACGGCTGACAGAAGTAGCCGCATGAGTTTTCTTCATACGGTTGGCGGATGTAGCCACATGGGCTTTCTCCTTGCAGCTAATATTCTTCTGCGGTTTGGTCCGCGTAGAGTCCCTCTTTGTCCCTGCAAGTCCAGCATCATAATATTTTATTCTGTCGAACTTGGGGACAGCAGAGTTGTCAACGACCTGAAGTGGGACCGTAGGAGAATCCTTCTCGTCGTCTTGAGCAGCAGAGGGCATCCCATCGAGGGCTTGAGGAGGAGCAAATGACTTCGGTCTCCATTCTTTGCGAGCCTTCGTGGAGCGGGTGTACTTCTGGGCCGGGCCAGCGCTGCCCTCAGAGAGCATCTCTTCGAACGCCTGTTGGTCGAAGCGGACGACCATCTTCTTTTGTGTGGAGCCAAGTTTGGCTGCATCTGATTGCGTCACCAACTCCTCAGCCGTAGAGAAGTTAGTCCCCAGCAGAGTCGCCATCATGTTTGCCATTGATTGTAAAAGAACAGAACAATTATCGGAGGACTGAACTTAGACTCACAATACAAACTCGTTCGTACAAAGAAAGCCTAGGGACGAAAACCTAGGTACAGCAGACTAAGTACGATTGTTTATTTTTGATTCTGGGGGGTGACGATAGAGGCTCGAGAAAGCGACGGCCGCTCTGCCTTACTCCTTGGACGATCAGTATGCAGTCTTGGCTCGGGGAAGATCTGTTCGACGTTGATGAAGAAACACTCTTCTTGCTCTCCTCGGATTGCTCTCCTGGCTTCTCTCTCTCTCTGTGATTATCAAGAAGGAAGGGGGAGCTCTCTCTGTGTAGATCTCTCTCTTCTTATTTCTTTTGGTGCCGACCTCTCTCTCTCTTCTTCTTCTTTTTTTTTCACAAGGAAATGATGTTGGCTATTTATAAGAGTGGGAGGGTGATCATTAGGGTTTGCTAATGATTATCTGTTTGGAATGTCGGCGCTCCTTCATTCTATCTGAACCCTTGATCCTGATTATAGTAAATCTCGGCCATTAATGTGGATAGCATCGTATCTCATGAGCAATTAATGCTAGCTGCTTTAAATCCTCGTGATTGATTATGCCAATGTCTGATTGCTCGCCACGTGTCCCATTAGCTTGATGATAAATGATATGCCCTGATCTCAGTAATTATGACGATGATGTCAAATATATTTGTTAAGATTCGGTTAAATCTCTTATTGATCTCATGCCACGCGTCTTAATTATGAGTCCGGTCAGAGCCGCATAGGATTGACTATCCTCGAACCGCAGAAAGATACTCTTCCTGAGCCGCATGAGATAATGCCTCATCGAGCCGCAGGGGACGAACCTTCCGTGAGCCGCATATGTATAGTCTTTGCGAGCCGCATGAGCTAGCATTGTATTGAGTCGCAGGGATTGAGCTCTCGGTGGGCCGCATATGGCTGATTTCTGCTAACCATATAGAGTGACTTCTTCGTGAGCCGCATGGAGCTGTTTTCCATTTAAGCCGCATGAGAGTTGCCACGTGGCAACCTAGGATTTCTGACGGTTCGGGTCAGAGATCTTCTTCCTTTTCCGAAAAGTCTATCATTATGGCAGAGCCATTATGACACTTTATGTCAGAGCAGTCACAGTCGCCAAGTCGTGTCAGAGCATTAAATGAGGCCACCCCCAAACGACCAGCTGTAGGGAAGGATCACACATGGAATCCATCGAGCCGCATATACCTTGCTGAACCGCATACGCTCCCGAGCCGCATGCGATTGAGAGTCTTCTTTGAACCGCATAGGGCTGCTCCTGTGTAAGCCGCATAAGCTTCTTACTCCGAGCCGCATGGATCATTATTCTAATATTTTCCATGCTTCTATAATCCGAAAATGAAATAAACTTAGATCTACAAGAATCTAGCCATGGAAATCAAAAGTGCTAAGTACTAAAGATTGTTAGAATGCTGCAAGGAAGAGAATAGAACAATAAAATTTGGGTTCCTCCATGAAGCAAGATGTACTTGCCTAAGCTCTCTCTCTCCTGGTGGATGAAAAGTAAAGATGGAGAAGAAGAAATGAGTAATGAGTAATAATGGAAGAAAGAGAATGGGATATAAATGAGGGTGGTGGTAGATGGGAGTGGTTTGGTTCACATAAAACCCAACCAAGCCAAACCAACTAAACCGAACCAAACCAAGCCAATGCAATGCCATGATGAACCATAAAATAGTCAATAAACCAAGCTCCATTAATCAGAATTAATCTATGAACGGTAAATGACAATTAAACCACAATGCTAAATATGAAATAAACCATAACTAACTAATCAAAGAAAATGAGAAATATGGGTCAGAAATACGAACACGTATAAAATACGTATTACGAATTTCGGGGCACTACAGGATGAATGGATGAACGGGTGAACCGTCGGATGAATGTAATGAACGGGCGAACCGTCGGATGAATGTAATGAACGGATGAACCGTCAAATAAATGTAATGAACGGGCGAACCGTCGGATGAATGTAATGAACGGGCAAACCGTCAGATGAATGTAGTGAACGGGCGAACCGTCAGATGAATGTAGTGAACGGGCAAACCGTCAGATGAATGTAGTGAACGGACGAATCGTCAGATAAATGTAGTGAACGGGCGAACCGTCAGATGAATGTGTCGCTTTGTTGTTTCATAAATCTCTTTCTATAAATAGAACAGAAAATTAGATGGAATGATCACTTTCACTTTTCAACATAAAGATGTCGTCTGGAGATGCATCCAAGAAGATTGAGATCACCCCGAAGGTTGAAGCAGGCACTGAAGAACGTCCTGCCGAACCGACTCAGCCAAAGCAGACGGAGGCAGGCGAAAGTTCGTCTGCATCCTAGCCACCATGGGATATCCTGGACTTCCTGGTTAAACCAGGGAAGACTGAAGAAGAAGAGACCATGAGGATGGTTGCTTTCAAGTTCCTGGTGGGTTCGAGCAAGGATGTTCTCGACTCTTTTGCTGACTTTATTTTTGAGAAGGACGGCAGTGGTCCTCGTCCTGTCTATAAAAAGGACGATAGTGATTCTCGTCCTTGATATTATGTAACGTCATTCATGATAAAATAAAATCAAACTTTATTTATGCACTATCTTGTTGTATTTACATGAAATCCTTGTTACATTCATACATAGTATTTCTTAAGGAATTGTCATTGATAGGCATCATAGCAACTCGACCGTCCAGCTCTGAGAGTTGATAGGCCCCATTTGAGAAGACTTTGCTCACAATGTAAGGCCCTTCCTATTTTGCATCGAACTTGCCATTGCTCATGTGAGTCATAGTTATGGGACGTCTGACTGTTAGAACGAGCTCTCTTTTCTGAAAGGCTCTGACTTTAACTTTTCGGTTGAAAGTCTTCGAGATGCGGGCTTGGTATAACTCAATATGCTGTTGAGACAATAGCCGCTTCTCGTCAAGCGCCTCCAATTCCTGAAGTCGAAGAATATCGTTGTTCTCCATTGTCAGCTCATTAGCGATGGCAATCCTTAAGGACAGAATTTAAAGTTCCAGGGGTAGAACTGCTTCACAGCCATACACTAAAGAGAAAGGTGTACAGCCTGTGGGGTTGCGGATTGTAGTACAATAGGCCCAAAGACATTCTTCAAGCTTTTTACTCCAATTTTGTTTGTTAGTAGACACAAACTTCTTAAGGAGTTTGATAATAGTCTTGTTAAATGCTTCAGCCAAGCCATTAGCAGCAGGATTGTAGGCTGTCGAAGCGACATTATCAATCCGGTGATCATCGTAGAATCTTGTAAACTTTTGGCTGATAAATTGAGGTCCATTGTCATGAATGATTCGTCGAGGTATACCAAATCTATAAATGACATGATATTTGACAAAGTTGATGACGTTGCTGGTTTTGACTTCTGTCAAGGGTATAGCTTCGACCTACTTGGAGAAATAATCCGTTATGGCGAGTATAAACCGATATCCCTTAGAAGAAGGAGGATTGATGGGACCTATAATATCCATGCCCCAAGTTTTAAAAGGCCAGGAAGCAGCAGTCGGATAAAGGAATTCTGATGGTTGATGGATGAAATCTGCATAGATTTGACAAGCTCGACATTTCCTTGCATATTCGATGGCATCAGATACCATAGAGGGCCAGTAGTAACCCATGCGTCGGATACGGTCTTGTAACTTAGGGCCGGGTTGATGTGCTTCGTAAACACCATCGTGAGCTTCATGCAATACTTGCTTCGCTTCATCACCAGCAAGACAGCGTAAGAGAAGACTGTCATAAGTCCGTCGATAGAGAGTTTTGGTGGTCTAATTATAGTAGAATCGCAGAGACCGTCGAGAATACTCGTAGCCTCCTTGGGATCTTCAGGAAGTATATCATGGACCATGAAATTGATGAAAGGAGCTCTCCAATCTTCACTGATAACATTGGCTTCAATAAGATTACTGAACTCAATATTATGATTGTTTTCGATGCAGAACAATTCTCGATTAGAAACAACCACCACCTGTTGTCTTTTAACAGGTATGGCTAAGACTGCTGCAAGATTGGCCAAAGCATCTGCTTCAGTATTACAAGCCCGTCAGACATATTCGATGAAGAAGGCTTTGAATGATGTAGCCATGCTGATTGCCGCTTCATGATAAGGCACTAGATCTTGATGACGAACTTTATAGGTTCCTCTAACCTGGTTAACAACCAGCTTGGAGTCGCCATAGACTTCAAGATGTTCGATGTCTAGTTGTTTAGCTAATTGAAGGCCAATGAGAAGAGCGTTGTATTCTGCTACGTTGTTGGAGCAAGGTTCATCTAGGGAATAGGCTCTTTGGATAGTTGACCCGTCTGGAGAAACGAGAACAACCCTAACTCCTGCGATAATGGTACCATTCGGTCCGATCCTGGATGCACCGTCGAAGAACAAATGCCAAGTAGGAAATTCTTCGGAGATCATATTTGATTCCAATATCTCGTCTGGAATTTCATCATAGAGTTTGGATGTCTCCGGTATAGGATGAGCCGCTAAGAAGTTCGCCAATGCTTGACCCATAACAAATTTTTGTGGAACATATACTATGTCATATTGGGCTAGCAGAATGGCCCATGTAGCCAATCGAGAATTGAGTGTGCTGGGTTTCTTCATCAGTACCCGAAGAGGATTAACTCGGGAAATGACATGAATAGTTTGTCCAATGATGTAATGCCGAGTCTTTTGAACAGCGAACATAAGAGCTAAGCATTCTTTTTTAACCGGACTATAACGGTGTTCAGCACCAATCATAGTACGAATAAGATAGTAGATGGCCTGTTCATGAATAGTAGATGGCCTGTTCATGGCCTTCTTTGTTCTTCTGGACAAGTAAAGCACCCAATGAGTGATCCATAGCATGGACATACATTAAGAATGGTATGCCAGAGATTGGTGGCACCAAGACTGGTGGGTTCATGAGATATTGTTTTATGTCGTCAAATGCTCATTAACATTCTTCAGTCCAAATGAAAGAGACACCTTTCTCCATTAACTGGGTAAATGGTCTGTAGCATCCAGACAGATTTGAAATGAATCTCCTGATGTACGCAATTCGACCTTAGAATCCTCGTAGCTCTTTTAGGTTGTGTGGAGGACGCATCTCTTGAATGGCTTTGATCTTTTCGGGATCCACGTGTACACCTTTAGAGGTAATGACGAAGCCGAGAAATTTACCACTAGAGACACCCAAGAATGACTTGGTGGGATTCATTTTCAGCTGATGTTGGCGCATTAGATTGAAGATAGTTCTCAAATCTTGGATGTGATCTTCCTTTAGACTACTCTTGACAGCAATATCGTCCACATAGCATTCGACAGTCTTACGTAGATGATCTCGAAAAATGGTACTCATAGCTCATTGGTAAGTTGCACCAGCATTCTTGAGACCAAATGGCATCACAGTATAGCAGTAGACTCCGAGAGGAGTGCGGAAAGAAGTGTGTTTTTTATCTTCAGGATTCATCCGAATCTAATTGTATCCAGAGAATCCATCCATGAAGGATATTCCCTCGAACCCACAAGTGTTGTCGATCATGACATCTGTGATAGAGAGAGGAAACTCGTCTTTTGGACAGGCTTCATTAAGATCCCGAAAGTCGATGCAAACTCAAACTTTGCCAATTTTCTTCAAGACTGGGACAACGTTGGCTACCCAATCTGGATGTTGTTCTTCTCGAATAAAGCCACAAGCTATAAGCTTTTTGACTTCATCATCAATAGCATCCATTATTTCTGGCTTGAACGCCTTTGATGTTGTTTAACTGGCTTTGTATTAGGCAAGATATTCAATTTGTGAGTAGCGACTTTGGGATCTAAACTTGGCATGTCTTCATAACTCCAGGCAAAGACATCAATGTATTCTTGAATAAGAAGAATTAATTCTTGCTTATCCGCCTCGGAGAGGTTCGTACTGATGAATATTGGACGAGGTGACCCATTTTCTCCTATGTCAATTTGGACCAATTGATCTTCGGTAGGAGGTTCTCGTTGTTCGAATTAGAGTTCCCATTGGGTATCCATTCGTTGAGCCCAAGGATCTATTTCAGGACTTTCTTCGATATCTTCGTCATAGTCTTCTAGAAGTTCGACGGAGACCATGTTAGAAGATACGATCAGCCGATGAACCTGACCAATGCTGGTGTCAGAGTCCCGTGATCTAGAATCAGAAGAGTTAGAGCGCTTTTCACTATCAGACTCGGAGACTTCCGAAGATAATACCGGAGGTGAAGCATATCCGAGACCTCTTTTTATCCTGGTGTAGTACATCTCTGATTTTCCTTTTGGAACAACCGTACGGATAGGAGTACTTCTACCCTTACCATACTTGAGGCCATTCTTGAAGTCATAACCCATCTTTCGGATGATGTCTTTCGATTGTTGACTATAACGACGGAGTTGGAGACATCCTGTATCGTTACTTTGGCTATCATCCGTTTAGCTGAATTTTTGTTCTGGTCCTTTACTAAAAAGTATTGGACTCTCGTCTCTCTTTCGAGAAGGGACAACAAAGTATGAGTCCTCTGGGTGTTCGAGTAAGACCTCTGTTTGAAGAGGCTGTACAACTCTCATTGTAAATGACTGAAAGCTATCTAACATATCCAAATAGTACTTAGCATGATAAATGACATCAGTATACTAGAAAGGAGATGTTTTTTTATTGATTTGTACATCTGTATTTACAACAGGACCTTTAGCCTTAGCAGACTTAGTCAGATTGATTACAAGAGGGGGAGAAGAAGAACGTGGAGGAGGATTGGACTTGTTACGACGAAGGTCGATAACAAGCGGCTCAGAAGAAGTGAGCTCCCTTTTATCCTTGTTATGAGATAAATCAATAACAAGTGGCTTAGAAGAGGTGAGCTGCCTTTTATCCTTGTTACGACGTAGGTCGATAACAAGTGGCTCAGAAGAGGTGAGCTCCCTTTAATCTTGACCACCATCAGTTGGTTGCTTCTGGACTGGCAAGTGAATAGCCAGTGGTTTGGAGGATTGAGGACGAGAAATACGTACTTTAACAGGTATGATGAGGGTATCATTGGGCACTGCTTCTTGTTCTTCTTCAGTATCCAGAGCCAGTACTACCTTCATGAACTCATCTTTATACATGCGAGCATCGTTACAATATGCTTCGACACTTTTGAAAGGATAGAGATCCGCAAGCTCTTTTTGAACCTCTCCATTGTCATCAACATATTTGAAATATTGATGGAGAGTCGAAGGAACAATGTTGTGTTCGTAAAGGAATGGTCTCCCCAAAAGGACATTGTAAGAGCAACCATGGTTGTCTATAATGTGGAAGGTCACCTTTGTACGAAGATTGCCAATTTGGAGTTTTAGGCGAATCTTGCCCAGAGGCTCACTTCTTCCTTGATTGAACCCCAGGATGGTGGTAATTGTAGTGGAAAGACTATGTACTGGGATCTTCAGTTCATCTAACATTGTCTTCGGCATGATGCTGAGGGCAGACCCTGGATCTATCAGAATACGATCGACTTTCATCGAGTCGACATATCCTGTATAGTATAGAGGACGGTCATGCCTATTATCTTCCATCAGCATATCATCCTGTGTGAAGGTAATGTTTGGAATTAACTCCAACACACTGTGACAATAGAGGCAAGAGACAGGCTCTGCTTTCGGCTTCTTCAGAAGGGTTAGACAGGTTTCCGCCTGCATGAGAGCTTCACTCAGAGGTTTTCGAGTCTCTTTGGAGAGGCGCAAGAGCTCAAAGATTGACAGCCTGACCGGTGTATTGGCTAGTTGGGCCAAAATATCAAAGTTGTATGGCTTCTTAAGTCCAAAAGGAGATGACTTCTTCAAAGGCTTGTCGAAACGGACTTGTTGTTTGCCTTTGTCGGCTTCTGTCGGTTTAGGGGGAATGAGTTCCATAACCGGTGAAGACACAGCAGGGATGTCCTCAGCAGAGACAGGTTGTACTAGAGCAGACTCAGAAAAAGAAGCAGGGTTTTCTTGAGTTTCAGGAACTTCCCGTAGGTAGGCTTTCCCTGACCTAGTACCCAGCAGGATTTTCTCTTCAACTATGGGGTCAAAAGACACCATATTACAGATCTTTGTTTTGCCCTTGGAGCGGTCTTTTTGCTTAGAAGGAGCCTCGAAGTCTGCAACAAGGTTCGGGTGGATCCATATAATCTCACCGTTAGCAAGAGATAAGGGGACGAGACCTTCACTCCATAGAAGAGGGAGATTCTCGATCTCAAAGTGGCCTTGGGGATAGGGATGACACCATGATGTACCATATGTGGAGGAAAGTTACCGAACTGTACTGAGACCATGTTTGCGGTAACAGTCTTCTCATCTTGTTGAAGAGTGACAACACCAGCATTGACTAACTCCTGAATTTTGCCTTTGAGAACGTAACTTGCTCGAGTGGGATGCCCAATGAACCTGTGATAAACACAGTATTTGGGATGATCAGTCTTACCGACCTCGTCGGGCTTCTTCGGGTCTGGGAGTTGGAGCTTATTGCTTTTGATTAAGCAATCGAAGATGCTCACGGTGTCGTTCTCGTCAAAGGAGTACTCTACTTTTGGACGAGGTTCCCTTGGTGTAGGGGCAGAAGGAGTAGGAGTAGACGTAGGTGGAGCCACGTTGACAGCCAGAGATTATTTGCTCTTCAAATTGATGATCAAAGTTTCTTAACCCTTACGGTTATTCTGGCGATTATCGCTACTAGCTGTCGGGTGTTCATCCCGGTCGGGGTTAGACATGTGTACCCCCAACTGCTTGAATTTGTCAGCGCTAACTTCAGCTGCTTTAGCATTGACAATGAATGATGGCCAGTCTTGAAATTGAGTTAACCCAGTCCACATGTTGATGATAGGCAAAAGATTTGCCTTGCAGGTATCTATAGTGACAGCGGCCGGAGTTCCTTGAGGCATCTTTAATGCTTCTCGACATAATCTTTCAATGAAACTCTCAGTAGTTTCATTGTGTCTTTGTTTGATCTTGTTGAGGGCCGACATGGTCATATCGTTGATTTCCTCGTAGAATCGCTCCAAGAAGATTTATTTTAAACCCTAGAAAGAGGTGATACAGCCATCGGGCAAGCTCTTTTACCAATCGTATGCTACATCGGCTAAACAGCCGACGAACACCCTGGTAAGAAGAGCGCTATTTGGCTGAAGTTGAACAGTCATTACCTCAAAGTGGTTAATGAATTGACTTGGAGAAGTGCTGCCATCAAACAGCAAAATTGTAGGAATTTTGTACTTTGGACGAAATAGGACTTCCTTCCATTAAACCGGATAGGGTTGTTTGATCCCCAATCTCTATAAGTTGTCCTTCTCTTTGAAGGCCTCGAATTAAGTGCACAAGAGTTTGACAGCTTCATTAGCATCCTCCGATGACACAGAAGGAGCAGGCTGAGTGTTAGGAGGAGGAACAGTATGGTAAGTGCTACCCCCAGCTCCTGACTGACTGGGTGTGGGTTGAATTTGTACAGGGGGTATTTGAGGAGATACTACCCCCAGACCTGCATTAACAGGTACCGACGTCGCTATAATTTCTGGATTTGCAGCAGGTGCGGTCGGTGGTACTGTATGTTGGGCCACGATTATAGAATGCATACTTGCGACCATTTCAGCCATGGTCTTCAGCTTGTCCTCCAGTGCATCTATTCGTTGTTCTTCATTTGCTGAACTTGAAGCATCTGGGTCTTCAGTGATAACGTATGTTGTTACTTCTCTAGGTATAGTAGAAGACATTGTCTGTTCAGAACTTTTGCTGTATGCATCATAATCAGAGAAGGAATCATCTCCTGAATGAGAAGTAGGAAGATGACCAGAAGGATCTTGAAGAAGATTCCTTTGACCGATTGTGTTTCGGCTTCGTGATCTGGTGTGTTGAAATACTCCTTCAGAAGATTCTTGGAGTAAATCTAAGTACCGCTGGCTGGGCCTGTGAGGTTTGCTATGCTTGGAGCACTTTCTACCCCCAGTGTCTCGAGAAGTCATGTTGACGGAAGCATACAACACTTCGTCTTCATCTTCTGACATTGGTTCAGACGTTACAAAATTCAGATGATCGAAGACAGATCGTTTTGTTGTCTGACAATAGCACTTGATGGCAACCTTGTGATTACAATGGTGTCCAAGTGGCTAAACTGGAGGTGTTGGGATATCGTCCCGTTTTTGCTTGAGGTGCTCTCGGAGATCAAGAACAATGACGGGACGAGAAGAAGTCTGAGGAATATGTTCTTTGACCACATTCGGAATATGGTTCCGGTCCTTCAGATGTTTTGTCCCGTGAGTATACAGAGAAGTACTCACTTCATTAGCATAGGTATCAGGATTTTTCATCTTGGAAGTTTGCCTCTGATGCAAGTTCATCTTTGGCATTGGCTGCTTGCGTTTCGTAGAAGTTGGTCTATTGAGATAAGTCCTTAGATCAGCAAATTCACCCCCAGGGGTTTCTGTCTAAGACACCAGTAATTTTCCCTGTTTTGAGCGGAATATCCTGAGAGTTGGGAGATCTTGGAGTTCTGCTACCGGAGTAGGCAGAATACCTCTTTGATCAGTACACTTCCCTTTGACAAGGAAGGAAGAACTCTTGTTTGAGAGAGTTCTTGTACTGATTGGTGCCGAGGCACATTCAGATTGATCTTCTACGGTAAAAATCGGAGAAGACTGAGAAAAGACCAAAGGACCTTTTCCCTTATTTTGTGAAGAAGGGTTGGCTAAAGAGCGTTTCCCTCTGTTGTCTTCCAAGTCATGGAACGAGGAAGTTTGAGAAAAGACCAACGTGCCTTTTCCTTTGTTCTAAGGAGGAGGAGGAACAGTCAACAGACTACCCCCAGTGGATTGCGCTGGAGCAACATGGTGCTTGGGAAGAGGAGCAGAGTCTTTCCTCTTGCTATGATAAGAATGGAGATTAGCCAAAGGACTATCCCTATTAGACTGCACTGGAATAGCTTGCGCTAGGGTTGATTGCGCCTGGGGAGCTTTGACAGATGACCTTTTGGCCACAGAAACTGTAGTTTGCGCAGCAGGAGTTCTGGCTTCAGTGGATTACACAGAAGGAAAAGAGGTTACCAACTGTGCTAGGGGAGAGGAGTCTTGTACTTGGCCATAGCAGCATAGGAAGTGGCTTGCACGGCAGCAAGAGGAGTAGTACACTTCGCAGGAGTTCTGGCTTGTACTTTGGTAGCGCGAATGGTGTTTTGCACAGGAGCAGAAGTGGCAGTGGCTCTTTAGCAGGAGAGACAGCAGGTTGCGCAGATGATTGCGCGGAGGACTGTGCAGAGGACTGCACAGAGGACTTTGGAGTCCACACTGAATGAACCTTGCTCTTAGCAGAGGTTGCAGTACGACGAGTAGCCCCGGAGTTGATCATCGTCTCGTAGGCAGTCTGGTTGACCTTCACAACCAGCGTCTTCTGCGTCTTTCAGATAGACGCAACGTCACATTGATTTGCCACTTCCTCGTCGGAGGAGAAAGTCATCCCCAGCAGAGTCGTCATTTTGTTTGCAAAAATAAAAGTTTTTTTATTTCACAAACTTTGTAAGAAAATTACAATTGAATTCTGGGAAAGTACAACTATAGGAATCCGATCTGAAGATGATCGCTTTATCCCTTGGACGATGTGAACTGTAAAGACGATAGCCTCTGAATAATACAGCAGCACTTGGGCAAGAACTCCTGATTTCTCTGATGATCTTGAATGATCTGATCTTGATAATGAAGGACTTGAAACTCTATTTATAGAGTTCTGGAAAATAACTAATTAGTAGTTATTTTTGGATTGCACAGACTGGATTACGCAGGCATTGGACTACACAAGCAGCGAACTGCGCTGGCAGTTACTCGATCATGGCTCAACTGTATTAGACGCGTGGCATTGTTTGATTGAAATGCGCATGGTCGTGTACAGACGGTTGCCACATGGTGAGCAATTGATGGCATGTAGGTCACGTGTAAAATGTCAGTTATTATGATGGATTGTGCTGCTTGAACTGCGCTAGCTTCAGACTGTACTGGGATCAAACTGCGCTGAAGAGGATCTGACAGACTGCGCTTCGGTTGGGCTGGTAGTCTGTGCTGGGAGTTGACAGCTGGACCGCGCTGACAGCTGTCCTAGGATGCGGTGCGGCTCAAGAAACGAACAGACTCCTCGCTTTTCGGGCTGTCAATTGTCAAAAGATCTGATCTTGTGTCAGGTAATGATGGCGTTGCCACGTCAGCATTGCGCTCTTGGATGTTAGCATGGTTCGGCCTCGCGCAGTTGATTTGTTGCGCAGTCTGTCTCCGGCGCAGTTCATTTGAAGGGTGCGCCATTTGATTTTCATTGCTTTTTTGATGGGTGCAACTTGATTTTTAGGATTCCCCAACAGAGTCACCATTTTGTTTGCAAAAACAAAAGTTCTTTTTATTTCACAAACTTTGTAAGAAGATTACAATTGAATTCTGGGAAAGTACAACTATAGGAATCTGATCTGAAGACGATCGCTTTATCCCTTGGACGATGTGAACTGTGAAGACGATAGCCTCTGAAGAATGCAGCTGCACTTGGACAAGAACTCCTGATTTCTCTGATGATCATGAATGATCTGATCTTGATAATGAAGGACTTGAAACTCTATTTATTGAGTTCTAGAAAATAACTAATTAGTAGTTATTTCTGGATTGTGCAGACTGGATTGTGCAGACTGGATTGCGCAGGCATTAGACTGCGCAAGCAGCGAACTGCGTTGGTAGTTACTCGATCGTGGCTCAACTGTATTAGACGTGTGGCATTGTTTGATTAAAATGCGCATGGTCGTGTACAGACGGTTGCCACGTGGTGAGCAAATGATGGCATGTAGGCCACATGTAAAATGTCAGTTATCTTGATGGATTTTGCTGCTTGAACTGTGCTAGCTTCAGACTGCGCTGGGATCGAACTGCGCTGAAGAGGATCTGACAGACTGCGCTTCGGTTGGGCTGGCAGACTGTGCTGGGAGTTGACAGCTGGACCGCGCTGACAACTGTCCTAGGATGCGGCGCGGCTCGAGAAACGAACAGACTCCTCGCTTTTTGGGCTGTCAGTTGTCAGAAGATCTGATCTTGTGTCAGGTAATGATGACGTTGCCACGTCAGCATTGCACGCTTGGATGTTAGCGCGGTTCGGCCTCGCGCAGTTGATTTGTTGGGCAGTCTGTCTCCTGCGCAGTTCATTTGAAGGGTGCGCCATTTGATTTTCATTGCTTTTTTGATGGATGCAATTGATTTTTAGGACTCCCCAGCAGAGTCGCCATTTTGTTTGCAAAAACAAAGGTTCTTTTTATTTCACAAACTTTGTAAGAAGATTACAATTGAATTCTGGGAAAGTACAACTATAAGAATTCGGTCTGAAGACGATCGCTTTATCCCTTGGACGATGTGAACTGTGAAGACGATAGCCTCTGAAGAATGCAGCAGCACTTGGGCAAGAACTCCTGATTTCTCTGATGATATTAAATGATCTGATCTTGATAATGAAGGACTTGAAACTCTATTTATAGAGTTCTGGAAAATAACTAATTAGTAGTTATTTCTGGATTGCACAGACTAGATTGCGCAGGCATTGGACTGCGCAAGCAGCGAACTGTGCTGGCAGTTACTCAATCGTGGCTCAACTGTATTAGACGTGTGGCATTGTTTGATTGAAATGCACATGGTCGTATACAGACGGTTGCCACGTGGTGAGCAATTGATGGCATGTAGGCCACGTGTTAAATGTCAGTTATCTTGATGGATTGCGCTGCTTGAACTGTGCTAGCTTCAGACTGCGCTGGGATCGAATTGCGCTGAAGAGGATCTGACAGACTGCGCTTCGGTTGGGCTGGCAGACTGTGCTGGGAGTTGACAACGGGACTGTGCTGACAGCTGTCCTAGGATGCGGCACGGCTCGAAAAACGAACAGACTCCTCGCTTTTCGGGCTGTCAGTTGTCAGAAGATCTGATCTTGTGTCAGGTAATGATGACGTTGCCACGTCAGCATTGCGCGCTTGGATGTTAGCGCGGTTCGGCCTCGCGCAGTTGATTTGTTGCGCAGTCTGTCTCCTGTGCAGTTCATTTGAAGGGTGCGCCATTTAAGTTTCATTGCTTTTTTGATGGGTGCAAATTGATTTTTAGGACCTACAATCACAAAAAAATATGATTCATAATTTGCCCATACAAATTAGTAAATCAATTCCATAAAGAGTATTATTATCGAAAAGAGATCAAAATAAATATATTAAAATCTATGCAAAATCTATACCAAAGTTCTTGCATTTGAATTCAATTACCTTAGCATGATATATGTATATCCATTAGATAAACATGAAGGTAATGAAGACAAAATACTTGAGAAGGAGAAATTCAGTCGACTTGAATGCTCTCCCGCAAAGTATGATCAGTCTAAATATAGATAATCATGAACTTCGAGATAAAATCTCAATAAGAAATGCCAAATCAGTTTAAACTCAAAAAGATTATAAAAAAAAATAGATTAATTTTGGCAGGATAACTTTTAGAAACTCAAAAATGAGAGAATCAAAAATAAACATTAAAATCATATATTCTCACATAAACTCAATACAAATCCAAATATCATGACCAACTCAACAAGATATTTAAAAAGAGTATATGTCCACGATAAACTAGTTATACCACCTATTAAGGGCATGAAGGAATTGAAACAATTAATTTGCTCCCCCTTAAAATATGCGTATATAGTTCAAAAATAATTTATATGCATAAAATAGATAAAATAAATAATCAAAAGATCTAAGGGATATCCAAGATATGCATCTTTTCTTTCCTTTGATCAAATGCATATAAAATTTCAAACTCAAAACAAATATCATCTTTAGGCAAGAAAAAGAAATATCCAATAAATAAACGCTTAAAGATGAAGAAACAAAATATATCTCCAATATATATAGAAGAAATATTTCAAGACATTAAAAGATTTTGAAAACTGTCTTTAATAATAAAATTTGAGTACGAGACAGATTCAATAAATCAAAAAGAAATCAAAAAAGATTTTCAAAAATGTGGAATTTATTACAAAAAACTGTATTAGTAAATGTTCAAATGTGTCCATTTAGTCCTTAGACTGAAAGCTGACGGTTCGAATCACGAAAATAATTTCAAATAAAAGAATCCATAAATCATAAATAAATCCATTTTGAACAAATAAGCATAACTAGATAAATGTCCAAAAAAATATATTCTAGATATATGGCATGTCAAGGGGATAATTGATTTGAAACAATTAACTGCTCCACCTTTACATGGCTATATCCAAAAATAATAATATTGACAAAATTTTAGAAATAAAATCCAGAACTTTGGCATGTCAAGGGGATAATTGATTTGAAACAATTAACTGCTCCACCTTTACATGGCTATATCCAAAAATAATAATATTGACACATCTGTCTATGTATGCTCTTTACTATTAAAATCATTGGGTAACAATAAAATATAAAATATTTGTAAATCAAAATATAGTTGATGTACCTAGATACGTTGATGTATTTTGGAACCTAGGGGACTGGGTTCAGTACCTTGGATCCAGAACTAGACGATAGTTGCAAGTACACTTTAATAAATCTTAAGTCTATAAAGTATTGATCACTTCGGGTTAGCTGTAGGGCCGGTTCCCAGCTAGCGGTAGTCCGAAGACTAGTGTACCGTGTCGCTTCAGGCTATTTATACCTGTATGACAGAAGGACCCTTTCGGCTTGTTCCTAAAATGATTTCTACTCTTAAGAACTTAGATTCAAAAGAATATATAAAGTATCATCGAACACCATCGAAATCCAGAATCCCTAAAAGTAAAATAAGTAAATACCCAAAGAATGGTTTATCAAGATCAAGATATTAAAAATATCATGTATCCAAAATGTCAACCAAAAAGCTAAGAAAAACATCATTAAAAGAGGCTTTGAGGAAGAAGCTAATAAAGATAAGAACATAAATTGGTTCAAAGTAATCAATAGCTTAAGTATGAGATAAGCACAAGTTTAAAAACTATTTTTCAAAATAATATAGAACTTGAACTTAACTCATATATCCCCATAAAGATATTTATACAAAAATATAAGAAACATATTAGCAATATATGAATGAAAATGAATTATGTATCCTTAATAAGCATAAGAAAATATCAGAAGATCAAAAAACATGCATAAATAAACTTTATCAGACAAAGATGTAATTGATTCATAAGAAGTTTATCAAAATAAAATTTGAGAATCAATAGTGAATATATTATGCAAGCACAAGGTTAACATAAAAGTATATGTATATACTTTTCAAGTGAATAGGGGACTTGTGCTAAACATACATACTCACAAAATATCGATCAAAGTAAATACGACATGTTAAAGATAAATAAGTATGAAGTGACCATTAAAAAAAATTAAAGACGAAGAGTCAAAAACATATTCACCAAAAAAAAGCTCCTATGCATGCTTCAAGAATAAAGATTAATAGTAAAGAGCATACATAGACAGATGTGTCATGTCACACTAATAAAAGAATAAACACTATATAGTGTGAACTAATCATTTAAGCTAAACAGCTAGTCATGCTAGGATTATGTCTCACATTAATTCAAACAATAAACAATAAAAGATATCAATAAGATCTAATAGCAAGAAATCAATAAGAACATGCTAGATATTAAGGACTATTTAGGATGCATGTTACCAAAGTGGTTCTAGTGACCACACTTCTGTTGGTGCAATTGCATAGAGGATGACCTTTGTAGCTTTGCAATCACCAACATGTTCCATGGTTCTATTTGATATGAGAAGCTTCACCTGCAATATTAGGTGAAGACTTTGGTATCCAATACTTGGATCCACATTTGTTAGCTTTGGGAACCCATTTACACAAGTTCATATCAACTAGTTTTCTAATCTGACAACGATTAGAAACGTATCCATTCAAACCACAATAATGACAGAAAGAATTAATATTAGTACTATGTGCAGCAGTATGAGAACGTGTAGTGGGATGACATGATGTGCATGGATACTTGTAATAGAAAGCATGATTGTGTGAAGCTTTAGCTTTGCTTGCTTCCTTTGTAAAAGATCTGACGTGGGTGACATTATGATGTGCTAAGTGTCTTGTGTTAGACTGAGTCATTGGTTGTACTATCTGCTTTCCCAGTCTAATCTCTAACTTTTTAGAGTTAGCACAGATCTCATCATACTTAGCAGAAAGAGCATCAATTCTATATGAAGTAATAGAATACTTCTTCTTTTCTGATTCTAATTCCTCCTTAAGTATAGCATTTTCTTGAGTGCTTTTCTCACTGCAATCAAGTGCCTCATGCAATCTAAACTTTAGTGTGGAAATCTCAGTAGATTTATCAGAAGTAGAAGTATCTCTAGTATCATTCAATAAGCAAGTAAGCTTTTCAATCTCACGCTTATAGGATAGAATATCCTTTCTAGCTTGCTTATACTTTCTTGTGTTCTTCATATAGATCACTGAAAGCATCATATAACTCATCATAAGAAAATTCACTCTCTTCAAGAAGGGAATTATTATGTACCTCGTTAGATAATGCCATTGAGCATAAATTTGCAGCTTTATGAGGTCTCTCTTCTTCTTCTTCTTCTTCTTCTTCTTTAGAATCTGTTGCTTCGCTTTCATACCATATGCTCATGCTAGTATACTTGTGAGACGATGATCTTCCTTCATTTGATTGTTCGTAGTGACTCTCCTTTCTAGTAGTAGTACAATCTTCTTGGATGTGGTCTATCTTCTTGTAGTTGTCACATACAAGCTCTTCTTCGTATAGGGGATTGTGTTGTACCTTAAATCCCAATTTTGTCATATACATATTTGTATTATTAAGAAGACTATCCTTCTCTCTGGAATTGCTAGCTTTGCTTTCATACCTGCACTCATAAGTAGCTTCAAGAACTTTCCAAATTTTGTGAGATGTTGTGCAAGTAGTAATAAGATTAAATACATTTGTGTCTACAGCACAATAAAATATATGCATAGCTTTTGAATCAAGGCTAGCTAACTTCTTCTCTTCCTCCGTGTAACTATAATAAGGCTTGTTGATTATAGAGGATATGAGAATAGAAGTAATAGTAGGCTTTTTGTAGCCATTGATAACAATTGACCATAAGTCAAAATCTAGAGACTTCAAGTAAAAGCTCATTCGTGTTTTCTAGTATGTGTAATTTGTACCATCAAATAGTGGGAGTCTATTTGAGGATTGCTCTTCAGTTGTGAAGTACATACTTGCCATATGTGATATCGTGATCTTATGTAATAACAATATTACCTTGCTTTACCTGTATAACCCGCTCTGGTAATGAGGATCTGCTCCAAAGATGTTAAACCAAAATATCTATATAAGAAGTACCTGCAATAATATCTCTAGAAGGAGCACTTGCTCTGATATATCTATAAGGAGCACCTGCTCTGATACCAATTGTGGGAGCAATTGGTATGAGCAGCAATATCTATATACCAAGCACCCACTCGGATACCAATTGTAGGATCGATTGTAGGAACGAGTTATAAAGTACAATACTCTAGAGGGGGGTGAATAGAGTAGGCAGCGGAAATTAACTCTTTGAAAAAAATGTTAGCAACAAGATCACAGATAATATATATATATATCACAGATATGTAAATGAAAAGTAGAGAGTAGAGAGCAAACGCAAACACAAGGATGTATACTGGTTTCCCTCTTGTGAGGACTAGTCCAGTCGGAAGAACTCTAGCTTCCAGTTGAATCCACTATGGAAAATCACCACAAGTTTTCATCCGAAGTTCTTGCAACTTCTACAACGCGAGCTTTGAACCGAAGTACTCGACCAACTTCAATTATGAAGTGTGTAACTTCAATCAAGCCTCTGATTACAATTAATCAGAAACTTCTAGACCATACCGCACTGGCAAATCGACTAGAGGATTGTAACTGGCTTAGGATTTGAAAATGAATAGCTCAGAATACTTTGGAAGAACTAGTAGGCTTATAGAGAAGAGATATGAAAGTAAAATGAGTGAATTGAAATGATCGAAATCCTTCTCTATTTATAGGTTTTCCATAGGCAGAATCCTAACAGAATTTGGGCAGAATTCGGGCAGAAATCTATGAAAAAATCTCGTTGGAATCCGTAACTACAGGAAGACCAAGTTCAAAAAGCAACGTTCACTAACCGAACTCTGGCCGAATTCGGGCCGAACTCTGGCCGAGTTCTGTTGGAGTTCTGTCAGAGTTTTGCAAATTGGTTTTTGGGCTTTTTGAAAAGTCAAACAGTTAGGAAGTAGTTTAGGCTTTTGTAAGTGG
>JANAVB010042055.1:0-78455 GCA_029216955.1 Iris pallida | reverse complement strand
CACGTCTTTTGGTGCGACTGTTTACGTTTCTTCGAGTGCATTAAATAGCCGTTTTTGACTTGGTTGAATTCGAAGCATCAGGTTAATCCATTTAATGCAAATTCATTGCACGGGATTCGAGAGCCATCCACCTTGGCGCATGGGTTTGATTTGCCCGGCCTATAAATAGTGGAATGGAGAGAAGTTGTTTCTTTTCTCGTTCTCTCACATCTTCCCGAAATGAACTTATTTACTCGAGTGCATTCTGTCGATGAGATGCTCGCCCAAGGGTGAAGATGCGACGCATTGTCTTCATTGATGCACTTGAAGGTGACTGCTACATCCAAAAGTCGGAGTCGAGGGCTTCTGAGGCAGGCAGAAGGTGCTTGTTGGCATCCAAATATAGGGATGCACGAGCCTCGTCTCCGTCATGTGGGAAGAGCCACAGATCAGAATTGCGGTGCTACGACTTTGGGGCTCTTTCTTCCTTCAAAATGGGTGTTGCCCATTCTGGTTGTGTTGAAAGCTGCTCCTTTAGCCGGGTTTCGATTGCAGTCTTCCTTCGTCTTTGGAGGCTCTTTCGAAGCCTCTCCTGGCCACAGGTTGGCTTGCGGTGCTCCTCTCTTCCTCTCTCTCCTCGGTTTGGAAAGCTCTTCCTCCACTAGAGGTTGATTGCCACCCTCATTCTGCTTAATAAATGCTTCATTAGTCGAGCATTTAGACGGCGTGAGCATGGCTGAAGGGTGCACATAACTGAGCTGCTGAAGGGATGCACATAACTGAGGATGCACATAACTGAGCTACTGAAGGATGCGCCCGTCTGGGAGCGCATGGTGGGATGCGCATGAGAGCGCATGGTGAGATATGCCTGTTCGAGAGCGCATGATAATGCTGCGCCTGGCTGTAGACTTAGGGTCTTTTTTTTGTAGAAGTTCTCCTTTGTACAGCCCTTTTTTAAGATATGTAATGAAATACAAAATCTTCTTTTAATGTCTCTATTCTTGTTTTGCTGTATGCAAGTACTTTTGTCTGAACTTCCTGGCGTATGTATGTTTTGGCGCATAGGATTTCTGATCGTGAAATTCTATGCTTCTACAATGATCAATCTTCATATCCCTTGTTCCAGCTTCTCTTTGATGAAGAATCGATCGATCTCGATGTGCTTCGTTCTGTCGTGCTGAACTGTATTGTAGCTATACTTATTGTAGCTTGACTATCGCTCAGAAGTCGTAATGGTGCTCCCTTGTCCAGATTCAACTCTGTCAGCAACGCTTTCACCCACAGCAACTCCGACACTCCTAAGCTATTGCTCTGTATTCTGCTTCAGCTGTAACCGTGCTATCACTGACTATTTTTTGCTTCTCCATGAGATCAATTTTCCTCCTACAAAGACACAATATCCCGTGGTAGACCTTCTATCTATCGTCTATGCGCTCGCCCAGTCTGCATCGCAGTATCCCTCAACTTCTATACACCATTCTTCTTGAACCATAGCCCTTTCTCCGTCGTCCCTTTTCTTTTCAGATATTCAAGATCTGAAACATTGCATCCATATGACCCGTTCTTGATCATACATGTAGCGACTTACTACACTTACCGCAAATGAGATATCAGGCGAGTGTGCCCCAGATAAATCAATATCCCTACAAGTCATTAATATCTTTCACGATCAACTGGCTCTCCTGCTTCTGTTCCCAACTTGTACTTCTGGTCAATTGGAGTGACTGCTGCTTTGCATCCCGCATCCCTGTCTCCTTCAACAGATCTAGTGCGTATTTTCTCTGTGAGAGAACAATTCCTTGTTCGCCTTCACACACCTCGATACCTAGAAAGTACCTCATCGCTCCTAAATCCTTCACCTCAAACTCCTTCGCGAGTTTTGACTTCAGCTTAGCGATCTCGACTTCATCATTACCTGTGATTACTATCATCCACGTATACAGCAAGTATAGTGATGTGGCCTCTTGCATGCTGAAAAAAGACCGTATGATCTGTATTTGCTTGATGGTATCCCATGCCTGTAACAGCCTTTCTGAATCTGTCAAACCAGACTCGAGGAGATTGCTTGAGTCCATATAACGACTTTTTTAGTTTGCACACTTTTCCATGCGATGTCCCTCCGTCTGATTCTGTAGCGTAGCACCCTGGCGGAAGTTCCATGTACACTTCTGCTTGTAGGTCCCTATGGAGAAAGGCATTCTTCACATCTAACTGGTATAGCTTCCACCCATAGTTTGCTGCAACGGAGACCAGAGTTCTTACGATACTCATTTTTGCTACTGGAGCGAACGTCCATCATAATCGATGCCATATGATTATGTGTATCCTTTTGCAACCACCTGCCTTGTATCGTTCCACTTTTTCTTCTGACGTCTCCTTTGCTGTGTACACTCATTTGCATCCCACAGTTTTCTTCCCATTGGGTAATGGAACCAGCTCCCACGTCTTATTTTTCTCAAATGCGCAATTCTTCCATCATTACACGCTTTCCACCTTAGATCTTTCTTTGCTTCCTGTCAACATTTGGGCAACGAAGTAGAGTCTAATGATGCAATGAAGGCTCGATAATTCGAAAAAATGTTAGAATAAGACAGGTAGTTGGCAATATCATGTTCATAATCATCAAAACGACTAGGAGCCTTACCCGCATTGATGCGAGAAGATCTCTTTAAGGGAGCAATAGGTGGTAGAGATCATACCATCAGAGTCAGAGAGATCCGCATCAGAATCAGAATGATTCAATGCGGGGGCAACATCTTCAAGAGTTGGAGCAGGAGTAAACGAGGGACTTGGTACAGTAGGCACAGGACACGGTACATGCACAGTACTGGACTTTTGCTGTCTCCTTCTGTAGACTTGGAGCTCCTTTTCCATTGTCTGCTGCTCCCCCTGTTTAACATATGTATCATCTTCAGATGGGCTTATTTTCTCCCCCTCACATCTAACACCCTTTGTGTTAGGTGTGTCACCAAACGCTGAACCGTCATCCGAACCATAATATGGTTCCAGTTCTCTGAATGTAACGTCCATGCTTACAAACATCTTCCGCTCAACTTGGCTCCAATATGCGTATCCCTTCTGAGTTGCCGTGTACACGACAAAGACATATTTAACCGCTCTAGGATCCAGTTTGCCAACTTCTGGCCTATTATCTTGGACAAAATATACACACCCAAATACTTTCGGTGGATGTAGCTCCCCTTCCCGAAAAATTCTTGAAATATTTTTTTATTATTTATTTGATTTAAATGGTAAATTTTAGTTTTTTTTATTTATAATTAGTTAATTATTACGGTGGATGACGTAAGTCTTTGTGGAGTTATGGAGCACAGAACGAATACGAATTGTGGCACGAAAGATGTAGCAGTGTGCCTTGACTAGTGTACTAGCTACGCCAGGAGAAACCTAACCATAGGGACGTCCTAACTAAGAAAACCAGGCCAAGTTGCGACTTAACACTACCGAAGTTCTTATTTATTATTTAATTATATTATTGAGTTTTCGGGAACCCGATTGTACCGAACCTATCCAGTTTGGACCCAAGTCAAATCCAAGCCCATGTAGTCATGTAGTGGGACCAAATACGGCCTTGTAGACATGTTTGGTAAATGCAAATATTTTTGTATATATTTTAGGAATTTGTAATTATTTTCTAAATATTTAGTATATGTAAAGTTTGATTCCACTTAGAATATTTTATTGCTTGTATTTGTATCTATGGTATACGTGTATATATATACATGTGTATATATATCTACTTAAATTACTTTTCAGTATAAAGGTATAAATTATATATATATATATATATTATATAATATATATATATATTTATATATATATATATATTATGAATATATAGAAAGGGAATAACTAACTATATTAACTAAAATGAAGACAAACCATTTTTCCCCATAAAACCAAGCCCACAGCAGACCAAAACTTCTTCCATACTCTTGAGGCCCACCCAAGCACACATATTAGGGGGGGCTCTATTCCTGTATATATGTATATCCTAGGAAACGGGAAAAAAACCCTAGCCGCTTTCTTATTCTCCTAAAATTGCTTCATCAACTTCGGCGACAGCTTTCTCACTCACTGCTGCACACCTGGCGACCTCGGACCTCCAGTGTCTCAACTACCAGTTGCACCTGTACCTGGTGGAGCTTTGCCGTCTTGCCATCGGTGCTCCGGTCAGTGGTCGGGCCGTTCCCACGTCGATCATGCAGCGTCGGCACCAACAGAGCCGTGTCGTGTTCGTACGTGTTTCGGTGAGCTTTCGACCTCCAACCTCATCGTGTCGGATTACGAGCGGCTGTAACGTGCGATGGTGATGGCCGTACACCAATGCTCAGCCAACGCCATGTCGGACCAGTCGCCAGTCCTTGCGTCCCCAACCCCGTCGATCGAGGATCTTCTTCCGCGGCCACACGCCGCCAACAGCGCGTCCCCACGTCTAGGGGCCGCGGTACGTCGTGCTCCGGTGTGCTTCATCGTGTCAGCCACCAATCATCGACCAGTTTCAGTCGAGCCCTTCGAAGCCTACCGAACACATCGTCGTCGACTCCTCGCGACGCCATCTTGCTGATGCCGCTGTTTCGACAACAAACCTTTCCTGCCTAAGCCGTCCACATCATCCTCGTGTCTTGCCTCCTCACAATCGGAGATGACGAAGTACCTGGTTGAAGCCGCCCCTAGGACGACTTCGACTTTGCCGCATGGTCATACTTGGTCATCACGTCGAAACCCTACTTTCGACGAGCGGCGCGCGTGAAGCTGTCAACCTGTGCCTCCGCAGAGAGTCCACATGCACGCGCGTGCCTCCTCGGACCGACGTGAGCCAGTGTACCGCGCCACCGCCGAGCCCGGCGACAGCGCTTCCCGAGCGCTCCTCGTGCCGATCCGCCACTCGCCAGTATGGTTGCTCAACTAAGCAATTAAGCAGAAGAAGAAGAATAATAATAATAATAAGAGGATGGAGTAGTTATTACTACAGTACCACATGGTGCAGAAGAGTTATGGGAGGTGACATAAATGTAGGTAAGATTCTCTTCTTTTCCTGTGTGCTTTGGTGAGTTTCCAATTAAGCATCCCTACTTTTAGATTTTACAGTTTAGACATGAAAGTTTATATATATACTTAGCCAGGATGTACTATTAATAATTAATATAGACATTATTTTATGTCTTTTATAAGTGTAACATGTCTATAATTATGGCTTTATGAAGGATAATATGAAAACGGTTTTGTAGGGATATAATATATATAATAATATATTATATATATATATATATATATATATATATATATTATATATATATATATTTGGTTAGATATATATGGATATTTTATTCTTGTTGTATATATATTTTGAGTAATTTTTCTAAAATGACTAAAATAGATTCTAAATATGTATATATGTATAGTTATATAAATAAATAAAGATTATTTTCTCGTATCAAAGACTATTATGGTGTACCTATAGTCATATATTATTACTATACATCAAATTGTTATATTTAATTTAAAGTAAACTATCATTATTTTACGTATATAAGTTATATATAATTTTATTAACGATAATCATATTTAGTTTTGCTGTTATACATAAGGAAGGGATACATACCATTAGATATTTTCTTAAACATATAAATTAGAAAAGAAAGATTATTCTCTTAAAGGAAACCCTATTAAGAACCTGGCTTATATAGTATACGAAGATGCTGGTTAGTAATTCTTGGTTGCTTTGTTGGGCTTGTTAGATCTTCGGTGAACCGTAGCAGCGTAAATTCGACCTAGGCTTGGATACGATTTTGATACCTGCAGTCTCAGCACAAATTTGGACAAAATATCAGGCAAGATACCTTGCCTTCCTCTACAGTTTATTTACATGCATATTTATATTATTATACAGTTTTATTAGTTGATTATTTATATGATTTGTATATCATGCCTGCTAGTTTATATATAGCCTTGTTTATAATTAGCTTTATAGTTCATATTGGATTAGTTTTCTCGTGTATCGCGATTGGGTCGTGTCGTGTCATCTCTTGTACTTGGACTGAGTTGCATCGTGTCATAGGATGAATAAGTCATATCTGCTGTACCTTGAATTTCTTGAAGCTAACCTGCGAGTCCACATGAGGGACGAGGGTTAGTAGTTAAGCTAACTTGCGAGCCCACACTAGGGGCGAGAGTTAGTAAGCTAATCTGCGAGTCCATACTAGGGACGAGGGTTAGTAGTTATATGTCTAAACCTGCGAGTCCACACTAGGGACGAGGGTGATGCTAGCCTGCGAGTCCACACCAGGGACGAGGGTTAGTGGTATATGGGTCACACCTGCGAGTCCACACTAGGGACGAGGGTGATGCTAGCCTGCGAGTCCATACCAGGGACGAGGGTTACTAGTATATGGGTTGTAATGCCCCGCTCCGCACGAGGCATTTGGTTGGCTTATTGGATGGGATCAGAATATTGGACCGTGACTTATGTTAGGAATCGGGAGAGTTGAGACTGATGTAGTCTCTCTTAGCTGGCTAGATGGAATGGATATTGGAACGTGGCTCGCTGGTGGAGCTACGCTTAGTGGAATTTTGGGTGAGTGGAACTGTCCTTCCTCCTCCTTACTCCTTCATACTTAATAAATGAAGTATTGAAATGCTATGAATTGTCCCTAAATGTCCCATGTTTTAGTTGCTGAATAATAGAGATGCTTGTGCTGAGAATTATTGAAATGTACAACACATTAAACTGTTAATGTGATTCGCTGCCTGAGAATGAATTGATAACATTGCCCCTTATGCTTAACACTGCTGGAACAAGTAGACACTTGAATAATGAGATGCCTTATGAATGATAGAATAAGAAATGAACTGGCTATGCTATCGAATCAATGAACTGAATGAAACACTAGAATCATGTACTCTCTGTATATCTGTTGCAAGAATATGAAATGCTGCATGTCCCTTATGAGAAAGTTAGGAATGAATAAATGTCCCTATGAAATGAATGAATGTTAAGTTCCTCTTAAGAAAGGAATGATATGAGATACGTTGCTATGAAGTAATGAATGAGAAATGATAAAGCTGGGATCGTTGAGATCACCAAATGAAATGATGGGAATGATAAAATGAATAAGTCATTGAATATGACTAATGATGCACTGTTGCCTTTACTTTCCTTAATATTTTACCATGCGATTATGTTCACAATCGAGTCGGACACGCATTCGCATGGTCATGGACAACTTGTATACAAGGTTTAAGTAATAATTTCCTCGAACGGTTCCTAGGGCCCTGGGGACCGATTCGGCCTAGGAGGAAATAATGATGAGTGCTATGGGAGCACGGATAAGGCGGGGTGGCATAGAGGCTCGCCACCTACTATGCTGACCGCATTATCTTAAAATGAATGAAATGAGAAGAGTCCATATGGTTTAACAACACCAGTGACCATGTAGCCAGGATGCATGCTAATGAATGTTTTGTGCAGGCAGAGTAAGTATATCAGATAACCTGTAATTGATACAGGTACGAGGAGTCGGCTATCGGTAAGAAATCACATAATTGTGATATTGTATAAGTTGGTTTAACTTGCCTGCTTAACATGTTCCATTTAGTATGCTAGAAAGATGCCTTGCTATAATCATTGCTCAAACACAACATACATGCTAAGTGATGCTTGAAGTGAGAACTGTTATAACATGCTTAAAATGTTAATGTTAACGATGCCTCAATGATGCCTTTTCATGATAACACCTAGTATGCCTCAATGATGCCTTTGCATGATAACACCAAGAATGATAAATGGTATGTCCACATGAATGCTACTAAGAATATGTTTACATGCTTCACTCTGATTATTGCCCATGAACTGTAAACTGATGCTAGGCCCCAAAGAGAAAGATCACTCTAATAAATGCATGCTTAAATGATCACCTTAAATGTTGGTTTATGCGAGTGGGTTGGATTCTGCTCGCCAGTACATAGATGATGTGCTGACCCACGTTTTGTGGGCAGGTGCTCGTGTTTGGAATGTTCTACACACGAAGATTGGCTTGATTGGTCCCGCGGCATCGAAGATTTGTTGGGCATACAGAAGCTCTCCTTGCACAAGATGATGTCTTCTGTTTATAAAGGGCATAATGTATGGAACATTGTAATCAGTTGTACCAGTGAGATTGTAAGCCAAGTCGGTATATCGAGTTGTAATCCATTGTATCTAAATATTAAATGTAAGCTGTATAGCATTGTTCAGTTGGTTTCCAATGTAAAGTGAGATGTGCTGTAATCATTGTACTTCAATACAAGTCTTGTACTCTTCTTCAATTATCAGTAAAGAGAATAAAGTTCTACATATCTCTGTGTGGCTTCAAGTTACTCTTTTTCTCCGCTGCTATAAAGAAGTGATGTACTTCTATTCAATAAGAGAGAGTCCTCATTAAATTTAATTTATCTGCTTCTGCCGCTGCGATGTATTCCTATTTGAAGAATAATCGATTATGTACCATCTTTGCCTTGTACAAGTGCAATACCAGACTTGTACGGCATCACGCCCAAGCGAGGACGATCGATTCCAAGAGATAAAATATGTGAATAAATGACTCTATGAATCGGGGCGTGACAAATTGGTATCAGAGCCAGGTTTTACGTCCTTGGTCTCTTCTTTGATTCATTTCAAATCAAAGTTGCATCGATGATTAACTAAAGTTGCTTCCGCGATAACTCAACGTTGCTTCCGCGATTAAATCAAAGATTGCTTCCGCGATTATGCTATTGTTGTTCGGTAATCATCTTTATATTATCTGTGCTTGAAAGATCATTGACCCTCTTGGCTGCTCACTGGATGTTCCATACAATAAGTCTATATACATTGTGATGCCCCTGAAAGAATGATTGTTGTTGGTTTGGACACAAATAACCCAACAATGACTCGATGCCATAGTATGCTATATTGTGAATGCTGTTTGGAATGTGGGAATATAGAAAAGTGGCTGGGTATGCTGCAACAAGTTGAGAATTGCATGTGATGTTGGAAAAGAATTGTGAATGAAATAATTGATGGATGAGATTGACAGAATTAGTGAATTGACTCATGTGTGCTGGCTACTGCTTTGAGACCCTAAGAATGTTGCCTTGTGATATTGAGACCCCGAGATGTTGGTTAAGTATTGTGATCATTATAGATCAAGAATGTCCGGAATAGATTGAGTTGGTATTGTTTAAGGATGGCTTCGTTTCTGAGTGGTATATTGCCTCTACCACCTCAGAACGAGATGTATGTTGACCCTTTCCATAAAATAGCATGAGACTATCTGTGAGTACTGGGTAGTGCCGAGACTTAGCTGGGAGTCATGTATTGTGCTAGATGACTCAAGTGTCCCCTGACGGTGATGCTATGTTGGGTAGTGAGATTGTAGAAATGGTAACGGTTGGCTTGGTTAGAAATTGTTTAGTCGAGTGATGACTCAGACAAGTAAGACAGTTAGTATGCTACGGGTAAATGATTTGGCTAGAGAATGTTGTGGCTTAGAACATTGGAATGTCGATTTCGATTGGTTGGATGCAAATCAAATGTGGCTAATATAAAGTTGGATGCGTAGCTGAAAGTTTTGAAAATATTGTCGGTGAATCAAAGGGATATTAGAAATCTGTGCCTTGATCCTAAGGTGTAATAGATGTCAATCCATCTTGATCACCAAAGGATAGTCATTGCATAGATGCATGATGCTGAAGAATTGAATTGTACTAGAAAAATAACAAGTAGTGACTCAGAATACTGTTGTTGCCTAGAGGATGGTTAAGTGATACATAAATTATCGGATTGAATGGGATGAACTACTTGACCATTACTGCATGAGATTAAGAATGCCGTAAGATAGTTTGATGATTGAGAAACAAATGGAAACGAGAAATTACAAACATGTTGGATAATGTCGGTATAGGTGATTGTTGGTTGGGATATAGATTGTTGGCTTATGACTTAGTGGTTTGACTCTGTCATACAGACCGAATAGTATGAGTCCATAGTTATGTTAGACTATCGGAATCGATGACCCTTGAATAGTTAGCATTGGCTTATGGGTTCGTGTGGGTACAAGAGAATTTGAATAGAATGTGGATCATTGGGAATTTACTTGATGGATTATTAGAACGATGAGAATCGTATGTCGGGTTGGAATTGACCGTAATGTTGATAGATCGATCTTAGTCGATTGTTGGGTAAGTCTAGAATGAACCTCTGTGGGAATTATTTCCTTGAGGAAGACCCTGAATAGATAGACTTGACCCTAGCGACCAGTTGATGATTTACCAATTGCTGGCTTAGCCCAATTGGCGATTCATTATTCAGACTGAATTGATACCCATAGGTTTGGGTAGAGTTCCTTAGAACTGTCGGTTGCTTGTTGGCCCTAAGAAGCAGGAACTAGTATAACCCTAGTAGCCGTCCACTCTAGGGGAGTCACCTGAATGATTAGGTATAGCCGTCGGTATAGCTAACCATTGGGACTGGACCAAATAATAGATGGCCGTTGGCGACCCATAGAATGACCTTGTGGCATTGAACGAGAAATGGTGATAAGTATGACCTAAGAATGATAAGTTGTAAGTATATGCTCCAATGTGAACCTTAGAGATGTTTGACCCTTGAGGATTATGTGTCGACCTATAGCGGGAAATAGAATCGTGGGATGAGACTTGATTTGTATGTATCGAATAGTGAATTATGATATGAGATGGAATTGACTGCTCATGACGGAAATGTTGGATAAGTATCTATAGTCGGGTAGCTGGGTTAACCTTGACTGTTGTATAGAATTATACCCTGACTCGGATAATCGATAGCTGGTGATGTTGGATTGTATCTTTTAGAAAAGATGAATTGCCTCGGTGAAAAATATTGTTGGATTTGGGAAGGAAAATGATTGTTGTTGTGAAACCTTGATATGATTGGCTCTAAGTTAGACCCTTGATCGAATGTTAGAAATGTTATGCTTGGAAGGAGATTGTCCCTGATGTTAAGTGGTGGCCTGGAAAATAGTGATTGTGGCAAAGTGAATAAAGCAATAAGTCAATTGAAAGGATGCTAAGTTGGATTTAGAAAAGAGAGTTATATTGTGGCTGATCGAATCGCACTAACATAGAAGTTGGCTGAAGTACATATGTTTTGGGGACGCCTAAAATATGTGTATGGATCCAGCAGAAGTGATTGGTTGTGACTGAGATAATATTATGGGAAGAATTTATCGTACTAGCACGGACTTTGGCTGAAATGCATATGTTTTGGGGACGCCTAAAATATGTGTATGGATCCAAACGAAGTGATATGTTGCGACTGAAATAGAAATGTAAGGAAAATGTTGGCGAATCAATAAGAAGTTACAAGTAATTGAAAAAGAGATAGACAGATCGAATAGTTAATGGATTTAAATGGTACAGTTGGATAGATATTTTGAAATGACCGAGTGGGCTGAAATGAATATTGATTTGAAGCTGAATGAGTAAACTCATGGTGATTAAGTGAATCTTGTAGAAGACTTGTTTTCTTAAGTTTCGAGGACGAAACTTTTTCTGAGTGGTATATTATGTAATGCCCCGCTCCGCACGAGGCATTTGGTTGGCTTATTGGATGGGATCAGAATATTGGACCGTGACTTATGTTAGGAATCGGGAGAGTTGAGACTGATGTAGTCTCTCTTAGCTGGCTAGATGGAATGGATATTGGAACGTGGCTCGCTGGTGGAGCTACGCTTAGTGGAATTTTGGGTGAGTGGAACTGTCCTTCCTCCTCCTTACTCCTTCATGCTTAATAAATGAAGTATTGAAATGCTATGAATTGTCCCTAAATGTCCCATGTTTTAGTTGCTGAATAATAGAGATGCTTGTGCTGAGAATTATTGAAATGTACAACACATTAAACTGTTAATGTGATTCGCTGCCTGAGAATGAATTGATAACATTGCCCCTTATGCTTAACACTGCTGGAACAAGTAGACACTTGAATAATGAGATGCCTTATGAATGATAGAATAAGAAATGAACTGGCTATGCTATCGAATCAATGAACTGAATAAAACACTAGAATCATGTACTCTCTGTATATCTGTTGCAAGAATATGAAATGCTGCATGTCCCTTATGAGAAAGTTAGGAATGAAAATGTCCATATGAAATGAATGAATGTTAAGTTCCTCTTAAGAAAGGAATGATATGAGATACGTTGCTATGAAGTAATGAATGAGAAATGATAAAGCTGGGATCGTTGAGATCACCAATGAAATGATGGGAATGATGAAATGAATAAGTCATTGAATATGACTAATGATGCACTGTTGCCTTTACTTTCCTTAATATATTTTACCATGCGATTATGTTCACAATCGAGTCGGACACGCATTCGCATGGTCATGGACAACTTGTATACAAGGTTTGAGTAATAATTTCCTCGAACGGTTCCTAGGGCCCTGGGGACCGATTCGGCCGAGGAGGAAATACTGATGAGTGCTATGGGAGCACGGATAAGGCGGGGTAGCATAGAGGCTCGCCACCTACTATGCTGACCGCATTATCTTAAAATGAAATGAAATGAGAAGAGTCCATATGGTTTAACAACACCAGTGACCATGTAGCCAGGATGCATGCTAATGAATGTTTTGTGCAGGCAGAGTAAGTATATCAGATAACCTGTAATTGATACAGGTACGAGGAGTCGGCTATCGGTAAGAAATCACATAATTGTGATATTGTATAAGTTGGTTTAACTTGCCTGCTTAACATGTTCCATTTAGTATGCTAGAAAGATGCCTTGCTATAATCATTGCTCAAACACAACATACATGCTAAGTGATGCTTGAAGTGAGAACTGTTATAACATGCTTAAAATGTTAATGTTAACGATGCCTCAATGATGCCTTTTCATGATAACACCTAGTATGCCTCAATGATGCCTTTGCATGATAACACCAAGAATGATAAATGATATGTCCACATGAATGCTACTAAGAATATGTTTACATGTTTCACTCTGATTATTGCCCATGAACTGTAAACTGATGCTAGGCCCCAAATAGAAAGATCACTCTAATAAATGCATGCTTAAATGATCACCTTAAATGTTGGTTTATGCGAGTGGGTTGGATTCTGCTCGCCAGTACATAGATGATGTGCTGACCCACGTTTTGTGGACAGGTGCTCGTGTTTGGAATGTTCTACACACGAAGATTGGCTTGATTGGTCCCGCGGCATCGAAGATTTGTTGGGCATACAGAAGCTCTCCTTGCACAAGATGATGTCTTCTGTTTATAAAGGGCATAATGTATGGAACATTGTAATCAGTTGTACCAGTGAGATTGTAAGCCAAGTCGGTATATCGAGTTGTAATCCATTGTATCTAAATATTAAATGTAAGCTGTATAGCATTGTTCAGTTGGTTTTCAATGTAAAGTGAGATGTGCTGTAATCATTGTACTACAATACAAGTCTTGTACTCTTCTTCAATTATCAGTAAAGAGAATAAAGTTCTACATATCTCTGTGTGGCTTTAAGTTACTCTTTTTCTTCGCTGCTATAAAGAAGTGATGTACTTCTATTCAATAAGAGAGATTGTCCTCATTAAATTTAATTTATCTGCTTCTGCCGCTGCGATGTATTCCTATTTGAAGAATAATCGATTATGTACCATCTTTGCCTTGTACAAGTGCAATACCAGACTTGTACGGCATCACGCCCAAGCGAGGACGATCGATTCCAAGAGATAAAATATGTGAATAAATGACTCTATGAATCGGGGCGTGACATGGGTCACACCTGCGAGTCCACACTAGGGACGAGGGTGATGCTAGCTTGCGAGTCCACACTAGGGACGAGGGCTAGTAGTTGTTCAAACCTGCGAGTCCACACTAGGGACGAGGGTTTGAGTATTCGATTTGGTTATCCATTGACATCGTGATATCGTGTTCTCTTGTTCCTCTCCAGCAGTTCGTTCAGGCGTAGTGGTTCTTTCAGTCGTGTATAGTCGTGTTTTCGTAATGATTGGTCCTTTCCTGTTTATCTTCTGTATTTTCTTTATTGCATGATAAACTGCTAGATAGGTATGTTTTTATGTATCTTGCTATGTCCCCTGAGGACCTGATGATCTCTTCTGGTTAGTTATTGCGTAGAGTTAGATAGCAGCTCTTGATGGCAGACGTGATGATACGCTTGCGGGATTCAGGTATCGTTATTGTGTTTATTATCCTCTCGTACTTTTCTTCATTATCATGAGATATCCTGTTTCTTGATTCAGTTTAGACTCTTATTATTTTTCTTTAGAGTCTTATCGGACATGCATGCAAGTGGGCTGCAGACCACGACACATACTTGTTCATTCTTGTTTATATGACTCATGTGGATTGAGATATAGATTTGTTTGCCATGAATTGGCAGTTTTATCCTAGCCTTGACAGCGTTTACGTATTCGAGTCGGGCTGGAGTCCGTTCGATACGTAGCTGGCTTGCTCATGTGCTCGCGTCCGAAAAGCGGGTGCGGGTCGTACAGTGGAACAGTGTACGTGGTTGCACCAGTAAGCATCTCCAATGGTATCTTCCAGTCCAATACCTAAGATGGCATTCTGTTGATGAGATAAGAGGCCGTTAACACCGCCTGCCCCCATAAGTGTTTCGAGACATTCATAGCCAGCATCATCGTCCGTGCGACCTCCAGCAGGTGTCTGTTCTTCCGTTCGGCCACACCATTTTGTGCCGGTGTATAGGCACATGAAGTTTGGTGTAGTATTCCATGAGTGGATAAATACTCAGCAACCTTCTTATTTGTATACTCCGTCCCATTGTCAGATCGTAAGCACTTAATTTTAGTGCCATATTGTGTTTCTACCCGGCGATGAAAGTCTCGAAACGTCTCAAAGACGTCACTTTTATTTTTCATAAGGTGGACCAATGTCACGTGAGTATAACAATCAATAAAAGTGACGAACCATCAAAAAACTGTTAATACCGGTTGTAGGATAAGGGCCCCATACGTCCGAATGTATCATATCAAATGCAGCTGAACTTCTACTTCCTGAACTCACATATGTGCTTCTGGTATGTTTACCCAACTCACATGTATTACAAAATAACTTTTCTTTATTAGCCCTTTGGTATAAGGACGGATACATTTGACTAATAATTTTAAAAAAAGAATGACCGACACGCTGGTGGTGCAGTAGCAATTCATCTTCTACACCGCGCCGTGAATCTTCCGGTGGTGTGTCTGCTACCATAGATGCCAATGCTTTGTCCAGTCCAGTCCTGTCCAAGTACCACAACCCCTTATGCCATGTGCCAGTTCCTAGTCGTCGTCCTATCCCCTTCTCCTGAAAAGTCACCGTAGGAATGTCAAAGAAAACAGTACAGTTAAGATCAAGAATAATGGCACTAATAGAAAGAAGATTGACAGGAAAAGACGGAGCATGTAAGATATTGGTAAGAGTGAGAGAAGGGGTGCATGCGACAGTGTCTTTACCCATGACAGGGCTAGAGTTACCATCAGCAGTCTAAATGCTCTGCGGCGTCGGTAGGTGAGTATAGTCCTGGAACTCACCGCGGGACCCCGTGACCAACCTGGTTGGTGGACAGCTGCTGCAAGAGCACGCACAGGAATACCTGTACTGGTTTGGCAAGCAAGTGATGTGACCCCCCAAGGTAGAGGACGCCCCATGACTGTCGTTTGAACCCAGCTTCCAGCTGCGTAACCTCGCGAGGAACTCCTTCTCAAGAGGGGTTAACTCAGCCAGGTGATTTTCTCCCCATTCCTCCGCCAGATTAGCCTTGTGTCCTCCAGAATAATTTCCCCTTCTACCAGCATAACCGCCTCTACCACCTCGACGTCCTCCGCGGCTCCGTCCACGATCACTCGACTGACTTTACAGGGATTTTGGATAAAATCTGATGTAATACCCTGAGTCACCACAGTTGTGGCAAACACCGGCCACAGAGGGAGGCTGATTGAAGGCGGCAAGGGCAGACTTGTCAACAGCGGCTTGCTCCCCCTAGAAATAGCCCTTGTTGGGCATCAACTTCAATCAAGCCTCTTCTTGTGCCATGGCAGCTATGGCTTCTTCTAAGGTTGGAAGCATGGGCTGTGTCCTTCTATGCTCAAACACAGGGTTAAGACCCTTCAAGAAATTCATCATCCGTTGTCGCGAAATATAATCCAAGAACTTTTAAAAATGTTTCGCAAATGCTGGTTCGACCCAAGAGAATCATAGTGATCCAGATCAGACCAGTACTTCTTCAACAGTGCTGCATACTCAGAGATGGTACGGTCGTTGTAACGTCCCAGAACCAGAATACTGGAGAGCGGGGGCGTACATAGCCAGCTACGCATATTGAAGTGCAACCCACCTCGCTATACGGTCACAGCTGTCTAGATACATAAGGGTTTAACTACAAGCCAACAGTCTCCTATGTTCATGAACCAGCCTATTGTCTCAATCTCAAGCAATCAATAATAGTTACAAGATGTCAGAGCACCAAATATATAATAGCAAGGCGTCCCATACATTACATATTGGATTATCATAAAGCTAGTCGTATAAAATATCAAGACTAGCAAGAGTTCAGTCATACATGATCAACCCTAGGATCTGTCAATCATGATACAGCCCGTAGGCGGACAGTAAATAAATGTGCAATACGGGCTAACACGTGCTCGTCGGCTAAACGCCTCAAAAGAATAATTTTACAATAAAGTGGGAGAACAAAAAGAAACCCACTCGTTGCCAGGGTTACGCCTGGTGATCACCATCTGGCTGGAAGGTCGGTAGATCCTCTGGTGCTGCTCCGATATCTGGCCACACAAAACTAGCTGGGTCAGACCCCAGAAAGAGCAAGTGCCACAAAGGAGACTTCAGTTAGGAACTAAAACCAGCATATCACAATAGAATATTAAAGATAATAAATAAAGAACTGATAATAATAGAGATAACAACAGTAAACTGAGTACGAGGAAATCATTCAAGTAGCTAGGTCATAACCCTTAAATCAAACAAGGACCGGGGTTGTAACCCTTCACCTGAATAGAAATTCGTCTCAAATACTATTGGTACAGTATAGACAATAAATGAAGAGAGGACACAGAAATACTCCGGAAGCCAAGTTACAACCCTTAAACCAAACAAGGACCGAGATTGTAACCCTTCGCCTGAACAGAACTGGACCCCTGATCTTTATTGCTAAGGCCAGTATAAATAATCATGGTATTAAGGCAGGGTAAAACATGACGAACATGCCATAGGGTTGCAATAAGACACTACCAAAATAAGTCAATTTAGCGACGCCTAAAGACGTCGCTAAAACAACAATTTTTGTCGCTAAAAATATTTAGCGACGAAATTACCGACGTTTCGGACTGGTCGCCGAAATGTAAGTCGCTGATCTTCTATACGTCGCCAAATGTCGCAATTACCGACGTTCGCCGACGTATTCATACGTCGGTATAATGCTGACGTCTACCGTCGTGTCGTCGCTCTTTGCGACGTAATATTTCGTGTTGCTATGAGTCGGTAAATTTACAGACGAATTACCGTCGGGTCGTCGGTAATTTAGTGACATGTACAAAGTCGCAAAGCGTCGGTAAATCCTGGGGATAATTACCGACGTGCACCGACGTTTACCGACGTCCTCCGACATATATTAACGTCGCTAAACGTCGGTAGCCTGGATAATATTAATTATCTACCGATGTTTACCGACGTTTACCGACGCAAAATTACGTCGGAGGACGTCGGTAAACGTCGCTAAATCTGTAAAAAAAATAAAAATAAAATAAAATACAGAATGTCCATTTCTTCCTGCAGTTTAAAAAGCCCATTTTTTACTGTAGAATAGGATCCAAACAATCACATAATGTTCATTTCTCACTGTTCACAGGTTTCAGTCCCTATAACCAAGTCTACAACAATCACACAATGTCCAGTTCTCAGAATGGCTCAGAACACAACCCAAAATTCACACAATGTCCAAGTCTACAACAATCATTCTAGCAATGTCCAAATCTGTATCGTAAGACAAACTAAACGTAATCAGTTTTATTTCACATGCTTAATTGCCAAGTAAGGGAACGAATGGCTCAGAACACAACCCAAAATTCATTCTAGCATACATTAGTGTGAATCATCTATGTTCTGTACATATGGTGTAGTATATGTTCTTATTTTATCTAGTATCTGAAGGATATAACAGAATCAAGGTGAACTCACATAATGTAATACTAAGACATCATCTACTACTATATAAGATATAGTGATAGGTTGTCGTATCATCATTGCCGAGGGATGAGGGTCGGAGGACAGTCAACTTTATCTACGGATACATAGTTTCTGCCTCGCTAGTCGAATGGCTTAATTGCCAAGTATGGGAACGAATGGCTCAGAACACAACCCAAAATTCATTCTAGCATACATTAGTGTGAATCATCTATGTTCTGTACATATGGTGTAGTATATGTTCTTATCGTATCTAGTATCTGAAGAATGTAACAGAATCAAGATGAACTCACATAATGTAATACTAAGACATCATCTACTACTATATAAGATATAGTGATAGGTGCTCGCCGGAGGGAGGAGAAGGGGCTCGCGGTGGAAGAGGAGGATGAGCGGCGCCGGAGGGAAGGGGGTCGGGCTGTCGTCGAGGTCGGGGAAGAGGGCCGGGAACAAAAAAATTTGGGGAGAGGGAGAAATGAAAAGTCGAACCGAGGAAACCCTTTTTATCAGAAATTAGCGACGTCCGCAAATACGTCGCAAAGCGTCGGTATTCGTTTAATATTCGGCGATGTAATAATCTTTGCGACGCTAAACGTCACTGAACTAATAAAACTAGCGACATTTTTCGACAAATCAACGACGTTGGTTTTTATTACACTAAAGGTAGTCGCAATATGTCGCTATCAGCGACGTATTGTGACGCATACTTTCAAAGTCGCTATCAACGAATGGCTCAGAACACAACCCAAAATTCATTCTAGCATACATTAGTGTGAATCATCTATGTTTACATATGGTGTAGTATATGTTCTTATCGTATCTAGTATCTGAAGAATGTAACAGAATCAAGATGAACTCACATAATGTAATACTAAGACATCATCTACTACTATATAAGATATAGTGATAGGTTGTCGTATCATCATTGCCGAGGGATGAGGGTCGGAGGACAGTCAACTTTATCTACGGATACATAGTTTCCCTCGCCAGTCGAATGGCTTAATTGCCAAGTTTGGGAACGAATGGCTCAGAACATAACCCAAAATTCATTCTAGCATACATTAGTGTGAATCATCTATGTTATGTACATATGGTGTAGTATATGTTCTTATCGTATCTAGTATCTGAAGAATGTAACAGAATCAAGATGAACTCACATAATGTAATACTAAGACATTATCTACTACTATATAAGATATAGTGATAGGTGCTCGCCGGAGGGAGGAGAAGGGGCTCGCGGTGGCGGAGGAGGATGAGCGGCGCCGGTGGAAAGGGGGTCGGGCTGTCGTCGAGGTCGGGGAAGAGGGCCGAGAACAAAAAATTTGGGGAGAGGAAGAAATGAAAAGTCGAACCGAGGAAACCCTTTTTATCAGAAATTAGCGACGTCCGCAAATACGTCGCAAAGCGTCGGTATTCGTTTAATATTAGGCGATGTAATAATCTCTGCGATGCTAAACGTCGCTGAACTAATAAAACTAGCGACGTTTTCCGACAAATCAACGACGTTGGTTTTTATTACGCTAAAGGTAGTCGCAATATGTCGCTGTTTGTCGCTATCAGCGACGTATTGTGACGCATACTTTCGGAGTCGCTATCAACGAATGGCTCAGAACACAACCCAAAATTTATTCTAGCATACATTAGTGTGAATCATCTATGTTCTGTATATATGGTGTAGTATATGTTCTTATCGTATCTAGTATCTGAAGAATGTAACAGAATCAAGATGAACTCACATAATGTAATACTAAGACATCATCTACTACTATATAAGATATAGTGATAGGTTGTCGTATCATCATTGCCGAGGGATGAGGGTCGGAGGACAGTCAACTTTATCTACGGATACATAGTTTCTGCCTTGCCAGTCGAATGGCTTAATTGCCAAGTTTGGGAACAAATGGCTCAAAACACAACCCAAAATTCATTCTAGCATACATTAGTGTGAATCATTTATGTTCTGTACATATGGTGTAGTATATGTTCTTATCGTATCTAGTATCTGAAGAATGTAACAGAATCAAGATGAACTCACATAATGTAATACTAAGACATCATCTACTACTATATAAGATATAGTGATAGGTGCTCGCCGGAGGGAGGAGAAGGGGCTCGCGGTGGAGGAGGAGGATGAGCGGCGCCGGAGGGAAGGGGGTCGGGCTGTCGTCGAGGTCGGGAAAGAGGGCCGGGAACAAAAAATTTGGGGAGAGGAAGAAATGAAAAGTCGAACCGAGGAAACCCTTTTTATCAGAAATTAGCGACGTCCGCAAATACGTCGCAAAGCGTCGGTATTCGTTTAATATTCGGCGACGTAATAATCTTTGCGACGCTAAACGTCGCTGAACTAATAAAACTAGCGACGTTTTCTGACAAATCAACGACGTTGGTTTTTATTACACTAAAGGTAGTCGCAATATGTCGCTGTTTGTCGCTATCAGCGACGTATTGTGACGCATACTTTCGGAGTCGCTATCAACGAATGGCTCAGAACACAACCCAAAATTCATTCTAGCATACATTAGTGTGAATCATCTATGTTCTGTACATATGGTATAGTATATGTTCTTATCGTATCTAGTATCTGAAGAATGTAACAGAATCAAGATGAACTCACATAATGTAATACTAAGACATCATCTACTACTATATAAGATATAGTGATAGGTTGTCGTATCATCATTGCCGAGGGATGAGGGTCGGAGGACAATCAACTTTATCTACGGATACATAGTTTCTGCCTCGCCAGTCGAATGGCTTAATTGCCAAGTTTGGGAAAGAATGGCTCAGAACACAACCCAAAATTCATTCTAGCATACATTAGTGTGAATAATCTATGTTCTGTACATATGGTGTAGTATATGTTCTTATCGTATCTAGTATCTGAAGAATGTAACAGAATCAAGATGAACTCACATAATGTAATACTAAGACATCATCTAATACTATATAAGATATAGTGATAGGTTGTCGTATCATCATTGCCGAAGGATGAGGGTCGGAGGACGTCGGTAAACGTTGATAAACGTTGCTAAATCTGCAAAAAAAATAAAAAATAAAATACAAAATATCCATTTCTCCCTGCAGTTTAAAAAGATAACCATTTCTCACTGTAGAATAGGATCCAAACAATCACAGAATGTCCATTTCTCGCTGTATACAGGTTTCAGTCCCTATAACCAAGTCTACAACAATCACACAAAATATGGGAACGAATGGCTCAAAACACAACCCAAAATTCATTCTAGCATATATTAGTGTGAATTATCTATGTTCTGTACGTATGGTGTAGTATATGTTCTTATCGTATCTAGTATCTGAAGAATGTAACAGAATCAAGATGAACTCACATAATGTAATACTAAGACATCATCTACTACTATATAAGATATAGTGATAGGTTGTCGTATCATCATTGCCGAGGGATGAGGGCCGGAGGACAGTCAACTTTATTTACGGCTACATAGTTTTCTGCCTCGCCAGTCGAATGGCTGCAGGGACTATGTCCTGATCACCATGTCGTACCGTAAATTAATGCAAATAGAGCTGGAGCCAAAATAAAGAAACCAAAATATGATATCCACCTCAAGTGTAGAGTCGGGGGAGAAGATCTTTTCCACCTCTCCCTCTCTCACGCTATCAACGTCACAACTTTTCCACCTCAAGTTCTGATCAAGCATTTTCCTTCTCCTCTCCTCCACCATGGCTCTGAACCTATCTGCTCCTCCCTACTTCTCTTCTTCTTATTTGACTCTCTCAGCCACATATGATATCCAGCTCAAGTGTAGAGTCGGAGGAGAAGAAGTGGATAGGAAGAGGAGAGGAAAGTAGCACAGCCGGTGGCATGACCCGGAGGAAGTATAGTAGTTTTCTTCAACATACGTAGGAGAACTATAAGGATATATCTTTTCACAACATATCAACTTGTCAAAGACCCTTAATGTGACAACCATGTTACCGCGGTGTCGGAAGACTAATATGTCATAATTTTATAAGCCGTGTGTTTTGACATAATCCTCCAACCGGATTTTAGTTCTATGTAATAATGCAAGATTACGACATAGGAGGAAAGAGTTGGGAGGATTATGTCAAAACACACGGCTTAGAAAATTATGACATGTTAGTCTTCCGACACCGTGGTAACATGGTTGTCACATTAAGGGTCTTTGACAAGATGACATATTGTGAAAAGATATATCCTTATAGTTCTCCTACGTATGTTGAAGAAAACCTCTGTACTTCCTCCGGGTCATGCCGCCGGCTGTGCTGCTTCCCCCTCCTCTTCCTGTCCACTTCTTCTCCTCCGACTCTACACTTGAGCTGGATATCATATGTGCCTGAGAGAGTCAAATAAGAAGAATGGAAGTAGGGAGGAGCAGATGGGTCCATAGCCATGGTGGAGGAGAGGAGAAGGCAAAACTGAATCAGTATTGTCTTCCGGATCGTCCTCATCAAGGCATAACGGGCTGCTCAGCGTGCCCAGCTTTTTCAACTTCTCGCTGGCTGCAGAGTCGAAATGGGAACGGGTCCTCTTTGCCGGCCCGGAGCTCTGACTCGCACTCGTCGCCGCGCTACCGGTTTCCTCTCCTCCTCTGACACGGGTCATAAGAAAAGAAATTTTGTACCTCTTCTTCACATAAACATCATTGCCGCCTTGTACTCGAGCCTCCTCGTCTGTAACGCTATCCAACTTCTCGGAGTCATCGGAGAAGGAGTCGAATGAGTCGGCGGTGATAGCAGATGATTGCAAGACAGGAAGCAAAAAGACAGGCGAAGAAGAGGACGATACGAGTCGAACGGGAGATTCGAGTGACAATGTAGGCACCAAGAAGTCGGATAGCGTCACAGACGAGGAGGCTCGAGTACAAGACGGCAATGATGTTTATGTGAAGAAAAGGTACGAAATTTCTTTTCATATGACCCGCGTCAGAGGAGGAGAGGAAACCGGTAGCGCAGCGACGAGTGCGAGTCAGAGCTCCGGACCGGCAAAGAGGACCCGTTCCTATTTCGACTCTGCAGCTAGCGAGAAGTTGAAGAAGCTGGGCACGCTGAGCAGCCCGTTATGCCTTGATGAGGACGATCCGGAAGACAATGCTGATTCAGTCTTGCCTTCCTTGGATGGTATTGATTTTGTAGATCCGTGTATAAAAGAGGAAGAGATTGGGAGTAGAGTGGACCCGGAGGGAAATGAGAGATTGGAAGCTGGGTCAATATCCAAGAAGCGAAAGAGAGTCGAGGATTCTGATAGGTTGTCGTATCATCATTGCCGAAGGATGAGGGTCGGAGGACAGTCAACTTTATCTTCGGCTACATAGTTTCTGCCTCGCCAGTCGAATGGCTGCAGGGACTATGTCCTGATCACCATATCGTACCGTAGATTAATGCAAATGAAGCTGGAGCCAAAATACAGAAACCAAAATACAAAATACAGAATCCAGAAACCAAAATACAAAATACAGAAACCAAAATACAAAATACAGAAACCAAAATACAAAATACAGAAATCAAAATACAAAATATAGAATCCAAAATAGGACCCTCTGTGAGAACGGATGGCTCAGAACACAACCCAACCAGAGAGGATACTCTGAGAGATCCATCTGAGAGGGACGTATACTCTGAGAGATCACCTTTACAAGAATGATATCAGTAGTGGAATTGAGTGCTGGAGGAGATATTATCAGAGTATACGTCCTACTCAGATGAGTCTCTCACCGTTACTATTTTTTCTTGACAGCATGGTGGATGTGCTCCGTCCACAGATTCTTGCTCCGAGCCAAAACTTTGTCCCGGAGCTCAAGTGGACATCCTTGATGTAGAGCTCGAATGAGAGGTTCCTGACAGCATGGTGGTCTCCTTTGTCAAAGTATCCGTGCTCATCCCACATCCAATCCCACTACTGATATTATTCTTGTAAAGGTGATCTCTCAGAGTATACGTCCCTCTCAGATGGATCTCTCAGAGTATCCTCTCCGGTTGGGTTGTCGTATCATCATTGCCGAGGAATGAGGGTCGGAGGACAGTCGACTTTATCTACGGATACATAGTTTCTGTCTCGCCAGTCGAATGGCTGCAGGGACTATGTCCTGATCACCATGTCGTAGTCCAATATAATCCAGAGATTGACAGAGTTCTAATTCATATATGTAGTCCAATACAAATAGTTTAATACAAAAACAACCCAATACAAATAGTCCAATACAAATAAGTACTAATAGCTAATGAAAACCACGCTGCTCACGCAAACGCTCAGTGATACGTTCACGCAACCACCTCGAAAAAGCGAGATTTTTGGCACGAGGAGAGATGTCGTCCCTTGCAAGGACTGCATGAAGAGAACTCTCGGTCTCACTAGCTACCGGTGCTGGATGAATAGAACTCCCGGTCTCACTAGCAACCGGTGTCACTTCCTCCTCAACTGTAGGAGGAGCCACCTCAGCATTCACTGTTTTCTTCAAACGACGTGCCGCTCCTCGGGTCATGGGTGCCATCTGGTAAGATCGATAGTCACAAATAATATAATTGTAACATAAGCAAGCTAACTAAAGGAACCATCATGTAATTTGAGTACATTTTTGAAAGCCGATAAAGTATGAAAATTTCGATTTTTTCCCAAGTGTGAGAACGGATGGCTCAGAACACAACCCAAGATTTATTCAAGCATACATTAGTGTGAATCATCTATGTTATGTACATGTGGTGTAGTATATGTTCTTATCGTATCTAGTATCTGAAGAATGTAACAGAATCAAGATGAACTCACATAATGTAATACTAAGACATCATCTACTACTATATAAGATATAGTGATAGGTTGTCGTATCATCATTGCCGAGGGATGAGGGTCGGAGGACAGTCAACTTTATCTACGGCTATATAGTTTCTGCCTCGTCAGTCGAATGGCTGCAGGGACTATGTCCTTGAGACAGTGAACATATACACCAGGAATCCAAACCCCATATTAACATTTACTAATCCAAATGGATGCAGGGACTATGTCCTTGCCTCTCCGGTTGGTTGTCGTATCATCATTGCCGAGGGATGAGGGTCGGATGACAGTCAACTTTATCTACGACTACATAGTTTCTGCCTCGCCAGTCGAATGGCTGCAAGGACTATAAGAAGACACAATTCACCAAAGAGAACCATACTGTAGAACTCACACTTTAAGACAATAGATGAAGGAAGACTTGTATGGAGGATCGATAGGGTTGAGCGATGTCATTTTATTCTACAAAGAGAACCATACTGTAGAACTCATACTGTAGAACTCACACTTTAACACAATTCTACAAAGAGTTGTCATAGGGTGTTGAGCGATGTCATTTTATTCTTTTCTTCTTCTTCTTTTTGGGATTTTTGAGTATTGGATCTTGAGAGACATATATAGCTAGAACTTACGAAGAATGGAGTACCATACTTCAACAAATAGATGTTAACTAATTGGTTCATATACTTGTCTAAAATAAGTGTAGGAATGTTGCAAGGTGAAACAATGTATCAAACACTATATCGAAACCCAAATCCAATATGCAAATCCAAATTAATACGAAAATACACAAGTGTATGTAGGGGATTAAGTGTACAGAGGTGAAATACATATATATATATGCAAGCTTGGGGGTGTCTACGTGTCCAACAAATGGACACAAAGTGTCCAAAACCTCACGAACACACTGTATCAGTGAACACATGATCGTAATGTGTCTCCGTGTCCATTTTGGATACGAAAAATACCTCAATTAGGGTTAGGGTTTACCTTCAGTCCCCTCGCGATGGTGGAGGAGGAGGAGGACAAGTTCGATGGTGGAGGAGGAGGGGATTAAGTGTACAGAGGTTAAATACATATATATGCAAGCTTGGGGGTCCACGTGTCCAACAAATGGACACAAAGTGTCCAAAACCTCACAAACACACTGTATCAGGAGTCGAATGGTCGTAATGTGTCACCGTATCCATTTTGGACATGAAAAACACCTCAATTAGGGTTAGGGTTTACTTTCAGTCTCCTCGCGGTGGTGGAGGAGGAGGAGGAGAAGGATCTCGCGGTGGAGAAGGAGAAGGGGCTCGCGGTGGAGGAGGAGGAGGAGAACGGGCTCGTCGGAGGGAGGAGAAGGGGCTCGTGGTGGAGGAGGAGGATGAACGGCGCCGGAGGGAAGGGGGTGGCTGTCGTCGAGGTCGGGGAAGAGGGGCGGGAACAAAAAATTTGGGGAGAGGGAGAAATGAAAAGTCGAACCGAGGAAACCCTTTTTATCAAAAATTAGCGACGTCCGCAAATACGTCGCCAAGCGTCGGTAATCGTTTAATATTCGGCGACTTAATAATCGTTGCGGCGCTAAACGTCGCTGAACTAATAAAACTAGCGACGTTTTCCGACAAATCAATGACGTTGGTTTTTATTACACTAAATATAGTCGCAATATGTCGCTGTTTGTCGCTACCAGCGACGTATTGTGACGCATATTTTAGGAGTCGCTAAATCCAAAAATATTAGCGACATTTTAAGTTGGCGTCGCTAATTTCGTCGCTGATATGACTTATTTTGGTAGTGAGACAATGAACGAACAGAGGACACAGAACTGCTCCGGGAGCCAGGTTACAACCCTTAAACCAAACAAGGACCGGGGTTGTAACCCTTCGCCTGAACAGAACTGGACCTCCGATCATTATTGTTAAGGCAAGCATCAATAATCATGTCATGTCACAATCTTGCACAGGATCACGAAAAGACTAAGCTGGAATAAACTCCATCCAATCAATCACGGCCAATCAAGAGTACGGCTTGATACTTTTAACTAATTAGGGTTATCACAGGCCTAGTTACTAGCAAGATGCAATGAGATTATCCCAACAACCACAAGCCCTACAGACCATCCGGTTATCCAGGTCGAATGTCCGTTTATAAAGAATACAACACGTGACTGTGTGCTGAAAATGTGCCCTACTCGTCGGTAGGCTACAAGTCCATTTAATGCGTCCAGATAACGGGATTGCCTGTAGCTGGAAATCTCTTCATGTCTACTGAATTATTCTAGTTTATTAGCCTTAGTCAATTACTGTAGGTATCCCTAACCGTGGTACTTAGGGACCCCTATCCTAGACATGATGCAAGACAATACTGGTTTATTTGTACAAACGCAATCACCCACGGTGTCCAGGTCATTCAATTCTGTCATGACATGCTAGCCGTCGTAACAGCATTCGAGATATATATCATGTCAAATTCTCTGTCAAGAGTACGCCACGACGGGCCACTATTATGTCATGTCGTTTGTCAAAAGTACACCACAACTAGTCACCATTATGTCATGGAACATATTTAAAATTAACATTTAACCTGGTATAAGCGTATATGCAATAACTAAATATAAACAGGGTGCAAGAGTTGTGGAGGAATCATGCGGCTCAGGGGAGACGGGACATAACTTCCACATACGAACCCAAAATGAGGTGCTCCAGAGATATTCGGAAAGGCAAGACAAAGATCTAAAACTTTCATGTTTTAAGTTTTTTGAAATTCTAGATAGAAAATAGCTAAACTAGGCAAAAATAGTCATTCTGTGCACTTTTTACGCCAAAAATTCAATTCTGCGTAAAATACGCAAAAGGGGAGGGTTCCAGCGTAAAATTTTATATTCTGGGTACCATCCAGCGTAAAATATCCAATTTTAGGATTCCCTGCGTAAATTTTTATATTCTGGATGCTATCCAGCGTAAAATATGCAATTTCAGGGTTTCATGCGTAAAATTTTACTCAGCTGACATGAAAAAATTCAGAAAACTTGTTTTGGCCATAAAAACTTTATTTTAACTCGAAATGAGGTGAATCAAAAACCAAATTCATACGAAATTTCGTGCTCTTGCTCATGGAACTATTAGTTTTCGAAAATAACAAGTTTTAGTATATCAAAACCAAGAAAAACTCTATGAACTCATGAAACCCCAAGTTACAACGTAGATCTAGAAGAATCTATCCATAAAAATTAAAAATTCCAAGTTCTAAAGAGGCTTATAATCATGTAAAGAAGAGAATGGAACAATAAAATTTGAGATCCATCATGAAGCAAGTTGCACTTGCCTAGGGCTCTTGGGTGTAGGTGGAGAGTAATGGTGAAGAAGAAGAAGAGTGAATGAGGAGAGAGAAAGAGTGTTGGGTTAATAAAGGGGGATGGTGGTGGTAGGTAAGGATTCTCCCCGTGGTTCATGATGAACCAATAAGTAACCCAAGCCGAACCAAGCCAACCCAAACAAGCCGAACCAAGCCAGGAACATGCAATCCGAGTCAGATACGTACACGTATCCCAAAATACGTAATACGAACTATGGTCATCACAGTCGTCCTGGACCACCCTATCAAGTTCATCCTACAGTTGGAAGACCCGCATAGGATTGCCTGAGTCTGAGTACATATCCTTTAAAGTCAGCCATATATCAGCAGCAGCCTCCATCGCCTCTACATTGTCCGACACTTGGTCGGTCAAGGAGGCTGTCAACCATCCAGCCACAACATTGTTGACAATTTCCTAAATAGCAAACTCCTTTGAGGAGGGATCATCTGGTGCCTTGGTTTGGCCATTGACGTAGCCAACCAAGCCTCGTCCCTTCAGCGTCCGCATTGCCTGCCGTGACCATTTCAAGTAGTTGGACGTTCCTTCCAACTTCGTCTCCAGCTTGTTCAGCTTTCCCATTTTGTAGGGTGACGGATCCACATCAGTATGGATCACACGTGGGGTAATCTCTTTGATAAAATATCATCAACCAAGGCCTTCATCTCCTCTGCTGTCAATTTACCACTGATCGAATCCATGGCATCTTCAACTGTGATTCGTCGTCGTTGTCGTCTTCGTCGGCTTCGTCGTCGTCGTCTTTATGTACTAAAGTCTTCAACAGAGACCTTACGAACGCACTGTTAACGTGGCCAACACCGGCGCACGCATGTAGATCCTAATTTGCAGATCGAGAACGGAAAACAAATAAATCATTTGTAATTCCGGAGAGCGTGATCTAGGAACAGATGGTGCAAATAAAGTATTTGACGTCCATCCGTCTTCGAATAACCGCCCACATAATCTCTCTCTCAAATTAGGGTTTTTTTTTCGTTTTGAAAAAGGGGGGGGTCGGTAGCAGTTGGGGTCGGAAGAGGGGGGGCGTCTGGGGGGGGGGGCAGCAGCAGGGTGGGGTTCTTCGGCGGCAGCGGGGGGTGGGGGGCGTCGGGGGTAGCAGGGAGTGGTCGTCGGCGGCAGCGGGGGGGGGTGGGGTGCGTCGGGTGAGGCGGGGGGGGGGGGGGGGGGGGCAGGAGGGAACTGCCGGGGGCAGCAGGGGAGGTTCGGCGGCAGGGGGGGCGTCGGGGGGCAGGGGCGGGGTGGGTTTGCCGGGTTGGGGAAGAGGTGGGATTTTTTTTTTTTTTTTTGTGGTTATGGCTCTGATACCATGTAGAGAATAAGTGTTGTATATTTTATTGATTGGCTACTCTACTACTTATAGGGAGTCTAGCTCCTCTTCATACTACATTTTCCAATGTGGGACTAAGTCTCTTATTAGTTCTCAACAATAGTTCTGAATTGTCCACATGCCCACTAGATTATTCTTCCATTCGACTATCACTCAAGTAAATGAATCATTATACAAAAAAACTCAAGTCGATACCGATCGAGATACAACACGATTCTGAATCCAAATAACATATCCTCACTCGTGTACAAGTAATGTGTCACAACATGTAAGAAAATCTATGACGTATTACAATATCTATAATGTAGTGGTAAACGATAAATATAATATACTTTTCTTATCGTGGTTGGTAAAGTGTCGACGTATTGGACACGAACGTATGGATACGAAAATAAAGGAGATATAAGATAAGGTCATTTATGCTCAAAAACATAAACGGATGTCAATATGAGTCCCAGATGATGTCAACATTGAAAAATCTGTATCATAAGTTCAATTTGGACGAACAGCCAAAAAAATCACCGTTTCAGAGCCAAACGACATCTTAGGGTACCTAAAATTGGTGCCAGATTAGCCAGTGTTAAAATTAGGCAAGTTATGTCGTGGCTGGTAGCGAGGTATATGATTGAATTTTTTTTCAACACACATATAAATTGTCAGATCAGCACAACTTGATATTCTCTTAGAATGTATACAACATCAACTTGTCAATGTCAATCTATGTTGTATGGACATGGCAAAATAATGTTCATGTCCGTACACATGATCGCGTCCTTATTAATTCCACCTAACTAACTAGATTTGTAAGTATTTAAAAATATCAATATTTCGTATTCATATGGTGTATGTGCACCCGTGTCCATATTTTTGCAACATAGATGACAATCAAGGATTGCAAGGAATTTCAACTTTACTTGAATATAGATACTTTCTTAATTATATTATTCATAGTTGTAATTTTTATTAAATATCTTGGTAATCTGAAGATTGCTTCAGACGAGGGTATTAAGTCATCTGTCTTTAAATTAAGAAAATGGAAATAGAAGAAAATAAAGCAATCAGCAATATATTCTATTCCTAACTCAGGAGGAGCAATCAAGTTAGCCTATGGAAGAATAGTAACATATTAAGATTCTGACCTTCGTATCAAGAAATGCTTTCCTTAGCTCTGACAAATGAAGAACAACAGTTACTGGCATTATTAGCATCTCCTCAGCCTTAATAAATCTCAAGCGCCAAGCTTAAGAGTCTAGGACTGCCTAACCTGTTCTTACAATCTCAACAAATCACCATGGCTTCAGGGCTTGATCACGACATCCGCGACATCATCTCGAGCCTCAGTCGTCAACTCTCGGACCTCGGCGACCACAAGTCCGGGCCGAGCTCGGCTAGCGCCGCAGAAGGCAGCCAAGGTGTGAGGATCATCACGCTCGCGGGAGAAAACAGAGGGGCCATGATGAGAGACGGCCGCAGCAGCGATGCAACGGACACGCACGGGACGTTGTACTGCGACGAGAGGTCGATGAGCGCATTCGTGAACAGCAACTACCAGGCCGTCAACAACTCGGTCATGCTCGACGGGAAGTTCCGTACGGAGGATCCCGGCGTCAGTATCGTGATGTCGGACTTCCAAGAAGATGAAGGGGAGGGAAAGAAGGAAAAGAAAGAGAAGATGGGAGAGAATATGAGAAGCATTTTCCCTAAAAATTAACTTTGTTTGATGTTTGTTATTGGACACAGGTAAATATAATGTGCAGTGCTAGCTAATATGTAAAATATTATCTATATTATGTTATCCGAGCTCTCTAGTCTATTGGTATTAGAACGAACACTCGGAGGGACTGGCACTAGAACGAACACTCGGAGGGACTGGCACGGTTCGAGTCCCCCAATTGTATGTGTGCGTGAAATTTCAAAAAAAAAAAAAATCTATATTATGCTTGTAAAATTTATCTAACTTATGCTTCGTCTTTGTAAAAGTATTTCTGTATATTGGTTGTACACTGCCACTGGCAACGTGCTGTGGTGAAAACATTTCGTCGACAAATCTCTTGGAACAAAAAGAAGCATGAAACACTGCTATAAGTATATTGGTGGTATAAGTGTACTCCCAGTCTAAATATTGTTGGATTGTATTTTGTTTCCGGTTGAACCCTCAAATTGAGGGTGACAATGAAGTTGGTAATTTAGTCCCACATCGGTTAGCAGGTGGGATCATATGGTATAAATAATTATAATTGGTTGGTTCAGGCCTTACATGAGAATTCTCTTTTAAGACATATGGGCCGAATTTAATATCGCACCTTATGGACAAACTCCGGTTCGGACTACACCATGTTTCCAACAAATATGGCTCAAAGTCTGAGGCCAGATCCATCGTGGAGGTTCTTATTAACTTTTTACCCTAAATACTATTAAAATTTACTTACATTTTGTTAAATATCTTTTTTTTTTTTGGAAGCATTGTTAAATTTCTCTGTTAGAAACAATTCAATCATTTTATACCCCCGAACAAATGGTTTAAGTCTAATTAGACAATAGGATCCTTTTATAACAAAAAGTGGTGGGGCATTAGAGGAGAAAAATATAAAGAAATTTAAAAATTAGGATATGTTCTGTAAATCACTCTAAACCTAGATCAAGGCCTATACTAAATGCTTATATATGTTGGAAAAGAAACGCGGAAACATTTCCCCAAACTAGAGAGTACCTGCGAGAGAACCGAGCAAACAACGCACAAACCAAAACACCAAAAACAACCACGCAGACACAGAGAATTTTTGACGTGGAAAACCCTTGCGGAAAAAACCACGGGACGATCGGAGTCCAACCCTGAGAAGCCTCCACTAATGGAATAGAAGAATTACACCCTCTACAAACTCCTCCCGATCCAAATCGGATCCCCACAACACTTAGAAGCAAGAACAATGATTACAAGGCTACGAAGAACGAGAACGACGAGTAGAGATTATCCGAACGCGATCTCCTTCGAAAACGACCTTCAATCCTCCGTCTTCTCTCCCAAAGTTGCAAAAATGGCACTCTTACCTCCTTCCTCCCTCTCCTCTTGTTGTGTGCTACAATTGTGTTACATCCTGATTAGGGTTTGGAAATCCCAACTTAACTCCCTAATCCTGCAACAAACCTGGACCGTTTGATTAGATCCAATGGTGAAAAATTACCCAGATTTTCGCCTCAGCCCCGACGACACAGAGTTCGGCCAGAACTCTGTGTCGGGCAAACAGAACCTACCAGCAACATTCTGGAATGGCCAGACCGAGTTCGGCCAGAACTCGGCCTGGGACCGAGTTCGGCCCGAACTCGGTGGCCCAGTTCCAGAAGCTCCCCTTGGAGAAGCAACAGCAATAGCAACTCCTCGTTGCCTACTTTCCGAGCTTCTTCGACATCGAACGGCGCTCGTCGCACTCCGGAATCTTCTCCACATAGGTTGGGAACCCCACCTACTCCAACAAATCTCCCCCTTCACAACTATGGAGAGGATATCGTCATCCCGACGATCTGCCTGCAGTACTCAAACTTCCCCCTTGGTAGAATCTTCGTGAACATATCAGCTCCGTTGTCATCTGTATGAACCTCAAGCTCCGCGTCCTTCTTCTCAACCACATCCCGTATCCAATGATACCGAGTCTCGATGTGTTTGGACCGGCTATGAAACATCTGATTCTTCACAAGGTGAATAGCACTCTGACTAGCGCAAAGCAAAGTATACTGCTCTTGCTTCAGTCCCATTTTCTGCAGCAGCTTCTTCATCCACAGCAACTCCTTGCAAGCCTCCGTCGCCGCAATGTACTCTGCCTCTGTCATCGACAAGGCAACACACTTCTGCAACCGCGACTGCCACGACACCGCTCCTCCCGCAAGCATCATCACATAGCCCGAAGTCGATCGCCTCGTGTCTACATCTCCAGCCATATCAGCGTCGGTATACCCAACCAGCTTCGGCTCGTCACCACCAAAGAAAAGTCTCTAACCAGCAGTGCCCTGAAGATATCGTAGAATCCACTTGACCGCACTCCAATGTACCCTTCCAGGATTTGAAAGATACCTGCTAACCGTACCAACTGCATGAGCAATATCTGGCCTCGTACACACCATGACATACATAAGGCTTCCCACAGCTGAGGCATATGGAACCCGCTCCATATCTTCCTTTTCGTCCTCGGTAGATGGACACTGCTCCTCAGTGAGCTTAAAGTGAGCCGCAAGGGGACAACTCACTTTCTTTGACCCGTCCATCCCGAAACGCTGTACCCGGTAAATGTACTTCTTTTGGGACAAATGTAGCAACTTGGACTCTCTCTTGGCTGATCTCCATCCCAAGAATAGTATTCGCTGCGCCCAAATCCTTCAAAGAGAAGGTCGCGCCCAGTTGGCGCTTCAACTCCGATATCCTAGTGGCATTCCGATCCATTAATAGCATATCATCAACATAGAGCAATAAAATGATGAAATCATCATCGGCAAAATATCTCACAAATACACAATGATCCGACGTTGTCCGTGCATAACCGTGCTCCCCCATAAACGACTCGAATCCCTCTGCTTCAGACCATACAAGTTCTTCCTTAACCGACAGACCAAATGTGACTTGCCCTTCTCACAGAATCCCTCTGGCTGCTCCATGTACAGCTCATTCTCAAGATCACCGTGGAGGAATGCCGTCTTCACATCCATCTGCTCGACCTCCAAGTCGAGACTGGCTGCTAATGCTAGCACCACCCGAATAGACGAATGCTTGACGACAGGCGAAAAGATTTCATCATAATCCACGCCTTTTCGCTGACCGTAGCCTTTAACTACCAGCCTCGCTTTGTATCGAGGGCGAGTAGCATCATCCGTCTGCTTCACTCTAAACACCCATCGATTCTTCAAAGCCTTCTTGTCCTTTGGCAACCGCACCAGCTCATAAGTGAAATTAGTGTGCAAGGAACTCATCTCCTCCTGCATGGCCTCCATCCACTCCTGTCTGTGTTCGTCTTCCATAGCCTCTGCAAAGCTTTTGGGCTCTCCTCAGTCAGTCAATAGCACATACTCATCCGGTGAGTATCTCGTAGATGGTCGACGATCTTTGTCGCTCCTTCTCAGTGGAGCCACTGGTGCTGGCTGTATACCAACAGCCTCCTCCCCTTCAGGAACTGCCTCCCCTGCATGCTCATCCTCCTGAGGGACACCCTGACCACCATCAGCAGGCTGATGATCAAGGTTGGGAGCAACTCCATGTACTGGCTCTCCCATAATTGGATCCTCTGCGATGTCTTCTGAAAACTGCTCGAAACGAAATGACTCTAACTCAGGCAATTCCTCAACCTCAGAAGGCGTCTCGGAATCCTGAGTGTTGGTCATGGTCTGATCCTCGACGAATACCACGTCCCTGCTTCTGTAGAGCTTTCTTCCCACCGGGTCGTAGAGTCTATAGCCAAACTCATCCCGACCGTAGCCGACAAAGACGCATCGCCTCGTCTTCGGCTCAAGTTTGGTCCTCTCGTCCTTCGGTACATGCACGAAGGCCTTACAGCCAAACACTCGCAGGTGATTGTATGACGGCTCTTTGCCGTACCATACTTTGTCAGGCACATCACCCTGCAAAGGAGCACTAGGAGACAAATTAATAACATAAGCAGCTGTGAGAAGAGCCTCACTCCAATAACTGCCCGGCAAGTTTGCTTCTGACAGCAAACACCGCACCCTCTCCATCAGTGTCCTGTTCATGCGCTCCGCTACACCATTGAGCTGAGGTGTCTTGGGCGGAGTCTTCTGGTGTCGTATCCCTTGCTCTCTGCAATACGCATCAAAGGGACCAATGTATTCGCCGCCATTGTCGGACCGAACACACAATAACTTCTTGCCCGTCTCTCTTTCAACAGAGGCCTGAAACTCTTTGAAAGTAGGCAGCACCTGATCCTTGGTCTTTAAGGCATAGACCCAAACCTTCTTGGAACAGTCATCAATAAAAGTTACAAAGTAAGATGCACCACCAATATATTTTACCTTCATAGGACCGCAGACATCCAAGTGAATTAACTCGAGCAACGCCGGCTTCCTTGAACTTGGGTGACTTTGGAAAGACACCCTATTTTGCTTCCTAGCTAAGCAGTGCGTGCACTTCTCCAACTTTGTAGACTTGAGCCCTGGAATCACCTTCCTATTCACCAAGTAGCTCATCCCCTTCTCGCTGATATGGCCGAGCCGCCTGTGCCACAACTCGGTAGATGCAGCACTGACTGCGTTCACCTCCTGTGCCCCCTGTGCGCTCCCCTCCATATAGTAGAGACCGAACTTCTTGCTTCCTCTGGCAATCACCATAGAACCTCTGGAAAGCTTCCACTGACTATTCCCGAAGAGACTGAAGAATCTCTCGTCATCCAACCTTCCAACCGACACCAGGTTGAAACGGATATCAGGGACATGACGAACATCCTTGAGAACAAGAACCGCACCCGTCTGCGTTCTGAAATGCACATCTCCAACGGCAACCGCCTTTGACACATCTCCATTGTCCATCTTCAACACTCCACAGTCGCCTGTTGTGTAAGTGGCAAATAGTGCCATGTTGTGAGATACATGTGCTGAAGCTCCTGAGTCCACCAGCCAAGAATTGTCATCGCAGGCGAGGTTAGTAATGACCTCATCACCTACGACGATCACATCGTCTCCATGCATCGAGGCCGCCGCTGTAGTATTCTCTTCTTGCTTCCCCTTGTCGTCCTTCTTCTCTCTCTTCCAAGCGAAACAATTCCGCTTGATGTGGCCCTTCTTACCACAATGGTAACACTCTGAGTCCTCGTACCGACCTTTGGACTTCTCCCTGCTCTTGTCTCTGCCACCACCTAGACCCCTGCTTTTGTCCCTTCCGCGGCTCTCTGAAACCAATGCCTCTGAGTGGTGGGATGTGGATGAAGTGCCCTGAGAACGTCTCCGCATCTCTTCATTCAGCACCCCGCTCTTGGCAAACTCCAGACTGACCACGCCCTCTGGAGCAGAAGCGATCATAGATACTTGTACGGTCTCTCATGAGTCTGGCAATGTACACAGCAGCCATAGTCCCTGAACTTCGTCGTCGAACTTGACTCCCATTGAAGACAGCTGGTCAACCACGCACTGGAAATCACTCAAGTGATCCGTAATAGACGCCCCATCTTTGTACCGCAGACCCATCATCGTCCGGATCAGGAACAACTTGTTTACCCCGGTCTTCTTCGCGTATAGAGATTTCAGCTTATTCCATAATGTCTTCGTGTGCTCAATATTGGCAACGTGGTTGTACACGTTCTCGTCAACGAACTGCCTGATATATCAGCACACCTGTATATGCTCGAATTTTCAGTCCTTCTCGGATTTATCACTGGGCTTCTCGGATGAAAATACGGGCAGATGCAGCTTCTTGACAAACAGCAAATCTTTCATCTTGCTCCGCCAATAGTAATAGTTGGTGCCGTTCAGATTCACCATGCGCACCGGCTTCGCGTCCATCTCTTCTCTCTAGTTTCTGTCAACTCCTGACACCCTTCTGAATTCCAGAACCTGGCTCTGATACCACTCTGTTGGAAAAGAAACGCGGAAACATTTCCCTAAACTAGAGAGTACCTGCGAGAGAACCGAGCAAACAACGCACAAACCAAAACACCAAAAACAACCACGCAGACAGAGAGAATTTTTGACGTGAAAAACCCTTGCGGAAAAAACTACGGGACGATCAGAGTCCAACCCTGAGAATCCTCCACTAATGGAATAGAAGAATTACACCCTCTACAAACTCCTCCCGATCCAAATCGGATCCCCACAACACTTAGAAGCAAGAACAATGATTACAAGGCTACGAAGAACGAGAACGACGAGTAGAGATTACCCGAACGCGATCTCCTTCGAAAACGACCTTCAATCCTCCGTCTTCTCTCCCAAAGTTGCAAAAATGGCACTCTTGCCTCCTTCCTCTCTCTCCTCTTGTTGTGTGCTACAATTGTGTTACATCCTGATTAGGGTTTGGAAATCCCAACTTAACTCCCTAATCCCGCAACAAACCTGGACCGTTTGATTAGATCCAATGGTGAAAAATCATCCAGATTTCCGCCTCAGCCCCGACGACACAGAGTTCGGCCAGAACTCTGTGTCGGACAAACAGAACCTACCAGCAACATTTTGGAATGGCCAGACCGAGTTCGGCCAGAACTCGGCCTGGGACCGAGTTCGGCCCGAACTCGGTGGCCCAGTTCCAGAAGCTCCCCTTGGAGCAGCAACAGCAGTAGCAACTCCTCGTTGCCTACTTCCCGAGCTTCTTCGACATCGAACGGCGCTCGTCGCACTTCGGGATCTTTTTCACATTGGTTGGGAACCCCACCCACTCCAACAATATAAACATGTAGTGGGCCTTTAAACAATTTCCTAACTAGTAATATGCAAGTAACCTTTGCAATCACATTAACTATGGAAAGCATAACATTTCATTGACACTTGTGGTTGTCAATATCCATATCTGTATGTAGATCCATTCTAAAGACAATAGAGAAAAAGGAATTAAATTTGTATTATTCTTCGCGTTACTTTACATTTCAGAGTACTCCTTATATAGGGCTCTATCAAACTATCCACAAATTGTGGCTCAATACAGAGTGAAGGAGAAGTTGTTAAAGAGAATAAGATTGAAAAGAGGTTGTTATACAATAATAGATGTTGTCGGACCAAGTTCTTGTGTACGTGTGCAATCACATCCAACACTGCAGGAAGAGTAATGTTTCACAGAGTGTCGACCAAACACAAGGACTTGGCAGTTTGTGATTCCATAAATGCTTTCCCTCCATTTCTATAACTCTCCACAAAGTAAACAAAGTATCTTATAATGAAAAAAAGAAAAGAAAAAAAGATGGCACTATATTACACTTTCATCGAGAATTTTATCCAAAGACCGAAGAGAACATAATTATGTCCAAATATATAACAAGCAAATTAAGATGGACCAATATTACAAAGTCCACCCCAAAAGCACACTTAGGAACATCTAAATGAATACTCACTCACTGTCCAACTGAACTTCTCCTTCCCTGAAAGATGCAAGTAACAAAGAGATCAGCACCAATATATATGAACTACACAAATGTGGAATGCGTAAACCTTTCCATGAAACAAGAGGCACGATCCACCGAGCATGGTTCTGGTTCAGATATTCAAATGCTCTGGAACCTTCATCTTCGACCTCTGGACAATCCCTGTCGTGAATATCTGGACCAGAACCATGCTCAAGCTGCATTCATGCAGGAGATTGAGATTTTCTTCTTTCTTTCTGATGTAGATGTAAATGGAAGACTAATGCCAAATAAATAATTTGTAAAGTTGTAGTGGAGATGCATGGATCATGGAGCGGACACAATGAATAGATGAAACTCCTAATCCTAAGACGGTTGAGGCCTGGGTGTTTGTCAAGTAAGATGAGCATGGAATGCATGATATGGAGTGTTCTCAAATTCTAAGGCTTATCAAGTGAACATCTGCAGGCACAAGGAATTTCAAAACTTTGTCAATGAGAAATTTCAAAACTTGGTTAGCACATTGCATCAAATTTCTTTGATCCATTGTCCGGATCAAAGAAAACGCGATAGAATTCTTTGGGAGAAGTTACAGTGACGTCAAGTACAAAAAATCCTGTAAATGTAATGTAATCGTAATGTAATCAAATGGAAAATATTTATTTTTTCCATTTGATTACATTGCGATTACAATTACATTGCAGTGTACCAAACGTGGCCAAATCATACTGAGAGTTTATGGCTCATGCTAAATTAATTTGGAAAACCCTTGTGCTTATGAAAGTGAATGTTCATGGCTGGCTCACCCTTTTAGACAAATTACTTATGATAATTTTCAAAAAAGCGATTATGCTATTTGCAATTTTGAAATAGGTGTTCATTATTATTATGTTGAGAGGAACCTACTTCCCTTTTCTTTCTTGGTAGCCCTTTAACCTCACAGCTCAAGACTCATGTGTATGGAGTGTTGAGGTTAATTTTTCTGCTCATAGACAATTCTTTGTCAGCCATATATATACAATATATCCATCCAACACTACATACAAAATTTTGGTACCATTTATAATTAATCATGAGAAACACAGATTAACCCATATCTTTGAGGTCATAGTATGAAATTTATGATTCAAATGTCACAACTGTGAATCCAGAGAAGAAAAATGGAAATAATAGCCAAATAGTAAACCGGTCCTTTTATGTAGTTTAAACTACATAAAAGAACTAGTTTACTATTTGGCTATTATTTCCGTTGTTCACAGTTGTGATATTGGAATCATTAACCTTTGAAATTACTCCCTGGTGCTTGATGCAGCTGCTTTACTATTCGGCTATTATTTCCATTGTTCTTCCCTTGATTTCCTTGCTTCACAGTTGTGACATTGGAATCATAACTTTTGAAATTACTCCCTGGTGCTTGATGATCTCTTATCAACATCGCGAGTAGCTGGGTTAACTTGCTCAGAGGATTGAACTTGTGTTGCATCAGAATTCACTTGGTTATCTCCATCCAAATCCTTTCCCAAAGAGACTTCCTTCCTTTTTCCCCATAGAAAAGCATAAAGCCCTCCAATGATCATAGTCATACCTAACAGACTGCATCCACATTAAAAACAGCAATATCATTTATAAAGACCAATTAGGAAGTACAAATATCGTGTTCCTTGTTTTGTTAATTATCATTAATGAAATGATTTTCCAACGGATTTTTCTTAAAAAAACAGAAAAATAAAGGAAAAAGGAAAGAAGAAGTACATGTATCAACTAAGTGTGTAGTGTTAGCTCTACTAAAACATTGTATCGATGCAAAGTGTTCTCCTGTAGAAAAGAAGAAGAAACATACCTCCCTATTGTGATATCTTGGCCCATCAAAAGTGAATCTAATAATGTTGTGAAGATCACCGCTAAAGAATTGAACATAGAGGGATAGGCCGGACCTCGTTTCATAATAACCCATGATATCAAGCAAAATTTAGCAGCAGTATTTAGTGCTCCCTGAAAATATATGTAAAGCTTATCATTTAGTACTGATTAAGAAAACATTATGTCTACAAATAGCCGAATAGCAATGTTTAGACAAGATTACAACTACTATGAAGCTGTACTTTTGATCATTGGCTACATTAATCTTTTTTCTTCCATTAAGATCTATTAAAGGCCATCTCTTCTGTAAACCAAAAAGTGGATATGATTTCTTACTCTATCCTATTACTACTAATTGGTAAATCTATTGGTCTCCCTTGCGCATGTCTAAACTGTCTCTCTTATCTCTCAATCTGGACACCTAAGAACTTCAGACTGTTGAGGTTTGATAGATGTTTTTAGTTTCATTCAATTTTCCTTCAAATTCCTTAAAAAAACATTTATTAAATTGTATCTATCATGCGTAGAGTCTCATCAAGCCTTATAAACCCAAGTTAAAAACCCTGGGTTAAGTCCTCTTAACAGAGTAAAGGAGTACCTTCAAATTAATGGGAGCTTTCATCTAACACAGGTAAAATTAATGGGAGCCCCTTAATTAAATTGTACCTATCATGTCATCTTAGATAGTTTTTCCTAATAAAAAGCTTACCGAATATATAATCGTTAGGAGTTGCAAGTCCCATCTTAACCTCCATGCAACCTTTTCTCTATTCAGTATTATTCCAAGTAGTGCTGATTGAACAGATCCAACTATACATGTCAACATTGTTGCACAATACCTCAATGGGAATACTTCAAACAATTTAGCCTGTTATAGAAAAAGAGAAAAGTTGTTAAAGATAATGAACTAATTGAGACACAAGTATAACAAAATCTCCAATCTTCAGATCTATTAACACTGATAATGGTACAAGTATGAAAATGCCAAGAACAAATAATATATCTCAAGTAACAAAGTTCTGGAAAAAAAAACCCTTCAGTTAACTTATTATCAAATCATAGAAGAGTCATCCAATATAGAAGAGTCATCCAAAAGGTCACATATTTCTTTCTAAACAAGTAGTCCTACCCACCTGATCTAGTGATCGATACTCCTTTACATGGTAATTTAGAGAAGGAAAAACTTTAATGGTGAATTTTATTGATCAATGTTATAAAGGTTAAATTATACCAAGGGTGCGTTCGGATATGAAGTTTCAAAAAGGAAACAGGGGTGTCGGTGGAGTTAAGTCTCCAAACTCCAAACAACTTAAATCCGGTGCGTTTGGGAACATTTTGGAGGTTGGAAAAAACTCCAATTCTAACTCCAAAACCACCCCTACAAAGTGAAGTTAGCAAAACTCCTTTACAACTGGATATGCAAATAGGAAATCTGGAGAACATTACATAAATTAGACTGTGGACAATCTTTAAGGAAACCAAATATTCAATGTGAAACAAAATTTCTACTATTGGATTGAATGTAATGCGTCTTTAAACGTTATTCCAAGTTCCGGCCATTTTTATTAATATATTGCCTCGTTCCTTCTAACCCCAATGCATCTATTAGTATGGTCTATGTTGCACATGACCGAAATGCCTAAGATGACTTTTCCCATATTATTCTTCTACTACGCATGCAAACAATTAGTTCTTATCTTATCTTATCTTTCAACGTAATGGTAATTATCAATCTTAGCATTCTCATTTCAACTACGCTCATTTTTTGGACATGTTTTTTACATTCTCCAAACACTAAAGAACGATTGGCCTTATATAATCGTATATAATTTTCCTTTAAATTCCAAGGGTTTTCCATCACAAAGAACTCATCCGGTTTAACGTATTAATCATGTCAATCTCCTATTTTACTTCTATGAACAATACCTAATGATCATCATTGAAGCATTCTCCTTTAAGAATGAATTGGCTATGGAGCAAAAGAATGCTCCATAAATTCTATCTCAAAGGATTTGTTACTTATTGGTAATCGTGCTATAATCGATATTATTTATTGTGCATGGTATGAAAGAAATCGGAAATTTTTTAATCAACGTATGCTGATCTGAATTTCTTTTATAATATTATCTGAAAAGATCCGATCATTGGGGAAGAACTTGGATTCAAGATTCGAAAATCCAACAAAAGTTACAGAAAACTAAAGACTATGAAGGCAAACATATCTCTACGGATGTTTCTAATGATGCTCAGTTGCTTATATCTTGATCAATTGCACCTTTCTGGGTTCAATCCTCTCAACTTCTACCTTTTGTATCTAGCTATTTACGGTCAATTTTTGTTATTTTGTACCTATGAATTTATTTATCTACTATAAACAAAATTGCATCGAACCTTGTTGAAGGCTGATACAGATATGCATCCAACCACTTTATACTCCATAGTATATCTTGTGTTTTTATTTTTTGAGATAAGGTCAAGTCATTAATGATCGTCCATGTCCTGGACTACTAAGCTCAGTAATTAACTCTTACCAATGTTATATTTGGTTTATCCCGGGAGGGATTAAAAATATCCCATAGAATTATGGATTGCTAAGTTAATCCTTACGATACAGATGTCAATATATTACTTCATAATCTCTGTGTTTTGATAGCAAATTAAAAGAAAAGGAAAGTCGCATGGATAAATACGAGAGTATTCTTTTCGTCTTTCTCATTCAAGGGAGAAGAAACATACAAATTTGTCCTCTAAATTCAATAGGGTGTAAATGCTTACCTGCACCAGGTACCAAGAAGCAAAACTGAAGTTGCTGGCCAGCAGGAACAAGGTCCCCCTGATGTGATGATCACCACTTGCCACATTTGCCACATTGTGGTTCCTTCCGATGATGGCAGGCCATAAGTGCAAGGCCTCACCTTTGTAAAGGCTAGCAACCATTGCCCCTCCTACACAAATAACAGTGCCTAGGATCTTTACTCTTCCTGCTTTGCTGCTTAACCCAAACTTCTCCATTCTGAATATATACAATAATCAGAAGCATGCATATATATATATATATATATATATATAGTCTTTATAACGACGCTTATTATTATTATTATTAAGTGTGTTTGTATACCTCAGAAGAACAGCTAAAACAAAGGTCAAAATTGGTATCAAGTTGAGAAAATTGGAGGCATATGCCGCTGATGTATCACGAAGGCCATAGTAGTACAAGCCCATTGCCAAAGGAATTCTGGACCAACAATAGAACATATCCGGGTCAGTGAAAAACTTAATTTGTTCCGGTTTATAATAAAATTGAGAAGTGATTTGAGTTTACACAGAAAAAATATTATTATTGTAATAATTGCAACTTCATACCCTCAACTATTGACAATATTCAACTTGATACCCTAAACTTTGATATGTACTAACTTAATATCCTATATGAACTTATATTTCTAACTTGATATCCAGAAAATTTTTTATTCATAAACTACCCTCAAATTAGACCTGTCAATGGATAGTCGAAAATTCGAATTCGACCCGATTCCGTATCCGAACTTTCGGATATTTTTCGAAATTTCGGATATCGGATTCGGATATCCGAATATTTTTCGGATATTATCGTTTTTTCGGATACGAATTCGGATATTAAGGTATTCGAATCCGTTAATATCCGATCCGACTTTAAATTGCAAATTTCGGATATCGAATTCGGTTATCGGATTCGGATATCCGAAATTTTATATATATTATAGTATAATGTATATGTAATATATATTAATTAATAGAGAAGATTAAAGTATTTTATTCTCAACTGACTTTTACATAAATTAATTATAATATAATTTATATATAATAGTAATATATATTAATTACAATTTACAACAGAAGAAGAAAGGACTCAAATATATAGAGAAATTGAATTTGGTTTTCGGATACTCGGATAATAACTAAATTTTTAATATTCGGATTTCGGATATTCGGGTAATAACTAAATTTTTAATACTTCGGATTTCGGATATTCGAATACTAGCATTCGAAGTTTTTAGCTAATCGGATCGGATATTATCCGATATCCGTTAAACTAGACGGATACGAATTCGGAGTATCAAAAGAGACATCCGTTCGGATATCGGATCGGATTCGGATATTACAAAAAAAATTCGGATACGGATATTACTCTGTTCGTACCGATAAGCATCCGTTGACACCCCTACCTCAAATGGCTGCTATTTCCCCCACTCTCCTTCCCCGGCGGCCATCCCGCTCCCCTCTTCCAGCGACCATCCCGATCCCTCTTCCGGCAACCACCCCCCCGACCCGCCCCCGGCTCCGAGCGTCGCCGCGCGCCTCCACGCACTCCCCCGCGCCCGCCGTCCGTTCGTGAGGGCCCGTCCGCCAGCCACCACAGCCGGGGAGAGAGGGGGGTAAGGGGAGAAGAGAAGGGGCAATTTGATCCCAATTTTTTCAGGGTATCAAGTTGGTGCCTATAAATATTGAGAGTATCAAGTTGAAAAACAGTAATAGTTGAGGGTATCAAGTTACAATTTAGTCTTATTATTAATAGCATGTGTTGAATGATCACGGACTGACATTGACATACCACCAAGTTGGCATGTCCATGTCACCTCCTATGTTCTTATTACCATATGATACAACATATGTAGCTTATTGTAAGATATGATGTACTACCCAGAAGTGTCATTTGCTGATTTATGTTCTATATCCCATGTACATATTGATGGTTACTGTGAATTGTAGTCCTGGAAATTTGCAACAATTCATAGTTTTTGATCCTCGGGGAACTGAACACTTCCTCTTTCAGTATAAGAAAATCAGTCATGGAGTTGGTAATTTAGCACATCAGTAATAGCTGGGATATAGATAATTGTGATCGCTTACACGGAAAAAGAATTCTAAGACATACGGACCCAGTCCAATATCGTACCTCATGGACCAACTTTCGTTCGAATAACATGGTGTTCCCAACTGATGATTGTGTTGGAAATAAACTTGATTTTGTGATCATATTTTGAGCCCAACAAATTAATCCACTACCATTGGGCTTTGTTCATTAGGTCCATTTTAGTTTTGAGTTTAGTCCATGTTTTAGGAACTTTTTTACCTAGAAAGTTCATAAAAAATATCCATGTTCATGAAAAATATATATGTTCTAGAGAGATCAAAATATTAATGGTAAGAGAGTCTAGAATGATTCCATAATATATTTAATAAGTGTGTAGACTCTTCCAAGAGCCCTATAAAAGGGGGTGCTCTCACCTCCTTTGTACACAACAAAAATTAAGAAGCTTAGTGCTAATATAAAATTTCTTCTCTTCCATTCTTCTCTTCCACTAAATCTCCTCTCTATAATTTTCTCCCACTCCAAATTTGCTCCTCCTAACTAGTTGGTCTACCACAATTCCAACAAACTGGTATCAGAGCGAGGCGGTTCGAGGTCGAAGATGGCAAGCGAGATGACTCCCTTCCAAGTTCTCGTCCTCAACAAGAGCAACTATGCCAATTGGAGCATCAAGATGAAGGCTTTGCTAGGAGCACAAAATGCATGGGAGGTTGTCGAAAAAGGTTATAATGAGCCCCAAGATGAGGCTTCATTATCGCAAGCTCAAAAGGAGTTGTTGAAATCTTCAAGAAAGAGGGACAATAAAGCTCTCTTTCTTATTTACCAAGCCGTGGATGATGATGCATTCGAGTTGATTTCAATTGCAACAACCTCCAAAGAAGCATGGGAGAAACTTCAATTTTCTTGCAAAGGAGAGGAGAAAGTGATGAAAGTACGCCTCCAAACTTTAAGAGGTGAATTTAAAGCTTTACATATGAAAGAGTCCGAAACTATTCTGGACTACTTTGCTAGAGTTTTAGCCATTGTTAATCAAATGAAAAGAAATGTTGAAAGCATGACCAACACTCGAGTGATGGAGAAAATTCTCCACTCTTTACTTCTACAATTTGAGCATATCGTTGTAACTATTGAAGAAACTAAAGACATGGAGACCATGACTATTGAGCAACTTAAGGACTCATTACAAGCCTATGAAGAAAGAAAAAAGCAAAAACAAGATACATTGGAGCAAGTCCTTCAAACAAAGCCCACTTTCAAGGAAAAAGAAAAAAGCTTCACTAATCAAAGAAGTCAAAGAGGTCGCGGTCGAGGTCGTGGTCATGGAAGAGAGGAAAGAACTCATTACAAGACATTCATCAATGGAGAGAAAGAGGCAAAAACTATCATACAAGAGGACGTGGAAGAGGAAGCTTCACAAGAAGATATGAAAGTCAAAGGTATGATAAATCACAAGTTGAATACTATAATTGTCATAAACTTGAACATTATGCATCAGAATGCAGAAACACAATTGGACATGTTGAGGAGAAAGCTCAATATGTTGAAAAAAAAATGCAAGAGAACTCAACTCTATTATTTGCACACAAAGAAGACGAAGAAGAAAATATAAACACATGGTATTTTCATTTGAAGGAAAACAACCATATGTGTGGAAGCATAAACATCTTTATGGATCTTGATCAGTTCTTTGATAATTATATCACTTTTGAAGATGATCTAGAAACACTGATGAAAGGAAAAAAGAGTGAAGAAGAAATCATTCAAGAAATTGATACTAGTGGAGACATTGTGTCCAATGAAGAAATCTCGCCACAACCGGATGTCCAAGAATCAAGTTATGACTCGGTTTCTCTAATGGAAGAAGAAGATAAAGTGCAAACACGTGAAGAAGTACAAGAGTCTGTTACTCCGCTCGTGACATCAATACCATCTCGAGAAGATTCTCCACCTTCATCCTTGGATGAGAGAAGTGCTCCAAACTTGAAAAGCTTGTAAGAGGAGATTGAGGTAACCAATAATCAAAACAATCTAACATTTTTTTTCCCTTTTTACCGATTGTGAACCAATAGGTTTCGAAGAAGCGACACAAAACAAGAAATGGAGAGACGCAATGGATGAAGAAATCAAGAATATCATGAAGGACGACACTTGGGAGCTAAAGACACTTTCAAAGTGGCAAAATAAAATTGGATTAAAAAGTATCTACAAGCCAAAGAACAATTCTCAAGATGAAGTCAAGAGGTACAAGCATAGACTACCTATAAAAGTCTACGGCTATGATGAAAAGCAAGTTCATCTACCCAAAGATGTGCATCATAAGAAAGCAAGTGCAAAGGAACCGCGTCAAAATGCAAAAGTAAGCTACCGAGATCTTTACCAAGCAAATCAAGAAAAAAGTACTATTCAAGGCAAGAAGTTCACTTGGAATCGCAAAGTCAAGTTTTAGGGGGAATGTTGAAAATAAACTTGATTTTGCGATAATATTTTGAGCCAAACAAATTAATCCACTACCATTGGGCTTTGTCCATTAGGCCCATTTTAGTTTTGAGTTTAGTCCATGTTCTAGGAACTTCTTTACCTAGAAAGTTCTTGAACAATATCTATGTTCATGAAAAATATCTATGTTCTAGAGAGATCAAAATATTAATTGTAAGAGAGTCTAGAATGATTCCATAATATATTTAATAAGTGTGTAGACTCTTCCAAGAGCCCTATAAAAGGGGGTGCTCTCCCCTCCTTTGTACACAACAAAAATTAAGAAGCTTAGTGCTATTATAAAATTTCTTTTCTTCCATTCTTCTCTTCCACTAAATCTTCTCTCTATAATTTTTTCCCACTCCAAATTTACTCCTCTTGGTCCACCACAATTCCAACAGATTGTGTCTAGTGATCAGGGCCGGCCCTTGCCCAGGACGGCCAGGGCGACCGCCCTGGGCCCCAAGAAATTTGGGGGCCCAAAAAGTTTATTTTGACATACGTATATTAATAATCTTGTACCTAAATTAGAACAAATATGTAACATGATTCTCTTCTAACACAAAATAGCTGTGGTGTAGTGGTTATTAGGTTATACTTGCATATTAGAGATCCTAAGTTCAATCCTTGGTTTATAACATTTTTTTTATTACCTTTATTTCAGGATTATTTTTATTATATATGGGCCCATTTATATGGGACATATTTTGAAAGTTTGTCCAGGACCCCCATAAACTTAGGACCGGCCCTGCTAGTGATTCCATAGGTATTATCAATTCATTTCATTTTATTCCATACCATAATCTATATTTATTCTCCATATAAGTAAACAAAGGATAGATGGGCAAAGTAATAAAAAAATTCACTAACCCAGATAGAGCATTTAGGAAAATCCACATGAACACTGAGCAACTGAAGTTTTTCTCCTTCCCTCTGCAACATGGGCATAGTGACAAAGAAAATCAGCAACTGCAGACATATAAAAAAAAAAAAAGGAGACGGACAGATTGCAATTAATTAATGTTGCAAAGAACCTTTCCATGAGAAAAGCCAAGGGCGCGATCAAGACGGTGGCGACGAGGTTACGGTACGTGAGGAGTGCGAAGATGAACGTCCCTTGATCGAGCACGACCTTCGTCAGGAGAAGCATCCCGGTAGTGAACATCTGAACCAGAATCATGCTGAGGGGAGGCATGGTGCTCTCCATGCAGCCCTTCCGATCGTCCATTTTTATTTTCCTTTCAATATTAAGACTTACTGGAGTCATCTTCCTCTTATTCTTCTGAAAGTGAGCAGCAAATAAATAAATATGGAGATGGGAAGTAATGGAGTAGCGTGAGCAAGCACTTGTATTAATTTGTTGGGATGGATGGAACGCAACTCCTCGTTCTTAGACGGTTGAGGGCGTTTGTTGTGTGTGCGTGTGACGATGAGGATGATGAGAAGCGTGACGAAGGTTGTTGTGTGGCAAATTTATGGAGGGTGTCGTATTGGCAACACATGCATGCATCCATTGAACTGTCGAGAGGCAGGGCCCTGAGTAAGCCAGACAAGATTTTGGCCTTAGACAATCCTCTTCGGCTTAGGGCAATCTCCAAGCTCAGCATGATCACAATAGAGGTCTAGATCGCGGGTGACCCTATGGATCAACTTACAATAAGGGTGTCAATGGGCAACCAAAACTATGCTCTGGATAGGATAATTCAATCCCGTTGGCTGGTCCTGTGTGGAGGCTTTGAGCGCCGCCCGTACGTAATACTCTCTATCTACGCCGAGCATCTACGGCTGGTGCGGCGTTGATGCGTCAACAACAAAAAATATTTCGAAAAGGAATTTGTTTCTACCCCTTTTTCCTTTGCGGCCCAATCTTTATTGTTACTAGTCTCGTTCGTGTGCATTGCATATAATTTTTTTAATATCATTAAAAACTTACATAAATATTTTAGTTATATTAAAATGTTTAGATTTAATTTGAATATATTATAATTCTAATTAAATTTATTATAGATATGTATTAAAATTGTAAATATGTGTTTGTTTGATAATATCATGTACTCAATATAAATATAATTTGAATTATTAAATTATTTTAGGATTTTTTATATGTTTATCAGTAGTTAGAAGGATTTTTTTTTTTTTAAATTTTTTGTTAACTTCGTGAGAGATGATATATACGCCATAGTTAGAAAACTTTTGAACAAAAATTCGTGAGAGATACATGTGAGGTAGTTCTTTTTTATTAATTACTAGAGTATATACATACTTTTTTTTGGAACATATGCGCTAGTATTTTTTCAAACCATCTTATATTAGTAGAGATAGAGATTTCAATCTTTACAAAATCATTCATATTAATAGAGAGAGATTTCAATCTTTATAAAACCATTCAAAATGAGTCGAGATACATATTTAAATATTTACAAAAGCATTAGGCTTAGACACCTCATTTTGAGCCGTTTTCAAACCGTCTTATATTAGTAAAGATAGAGATTTCATTTTTTATAAATTCATTCATATTAGTAGAGATAGATATTTCAATCTTTACAAAACCAATCAAAATGAGTCAAGATAGATATTCCAATCTTTACAAAACCATTAGGCTTAGACAGCTCATTTTGAGCCGTTTTTAAACCGTCTTATATTAGTAGAGATAGAGATTTCAATGTTTACAAGATCATTTATATTAGTAGAGATAGAGATTTCAATATTTACGAAACCATTCAAAATGAGTCGAGATAGATATTTCAATCTTTAGAAAAACATTCGGCTTAGACAGCTCATTTTGAGTCGTTTTCAAACTGTCAGATATTAGTAGAGATAGAGATTTCAATCTTTACAAAATCATCGTATTAGTAGAGATGAGATTTCAATCTTTACAAAACCAATCAAAATGAGTCAAGATAGTTTGAAACATCCTAAAAAAAATAATATTTGGGACAGCTATATTTTTCGTAACAAAAAACAAATTTATTTGGGACAGATTAGAAAATGGATCTCTTATTTGGGACTATTAATAGTGTTTGTCCCAAATAAATCCTGAGACCGTCCCAAATAATCTCGACGGGAATGACAACTATTTGGCGTCCTAAACAAAAAGAAATTTGGAAATCTTTTTCCCTATCAAATATTACTCCTAACCGTTGGATCTCCAGATTTCATCCTCACCGTTCATCCACAAATACCCAACTCACCAGACCACTTCTTAGAGAACCCCTATTTTCTCCGACCATGCTTGGGAGAATGGGTGCCACAGAGGACGGCGACAACGGCCTCACCATGGTCTCCATGGAGGAGATCCTCCTCGAGAGGCCCATGGGCTTCAGGTTTGATTCCTCCTCTTCTTATCAAAACCCTAATTTTTGGATTTGGATTTTGTCTTAGAAATTGATGGTGGGGAGGAACAGGAAGCGCAATGGTCGCTCAAAGCGGGGGGATTCGACTGGCTAATGGAGGTGGTGAGCTCGCTCGGGTTTGAGGTGACGAATGCCAATGTTACGACTCTTGGACCACTCGTTTTGAATGTCTTCAGGGTCGGGCTACGCACTCCCATTACTAATCAGTCAATAGTAGCGTACATATATAGAATATTATTCGAGCTTATCAATTGACGTATGTATGCTCGTGTTACAGAAGAAAGGGAACGGACTGTTGCAAGTACACCAGGTTAGGGACTCCCGGACATGACATAGTGGATATTACAAGCACCAAAATGGCCATCAGAACCGTGGCAACTATACCACCAGCATCTCCTCAACTCACAGAACCAGCTTCACTACCTTGGCCACCATATATGATAAGTTCCTAATATCATTATAAGAAAGTATACGAGCATGCTCTATGTGAAGATTCTCAGTTCTGTTGTAGACTACTTTACAACCATTATAATAAAGGTAATGAAGTACCCATTAAAAATCCATGTTTCAGTTTTATGTCTTATAATTCTAGAATGGGAATGTTGTTCTGTTTTCTCCTATCGAAACACTATGGTATTTAACATTCAATTTAAGGATTTAAAGCATAGGCATGCTCAGCATTTACTATATACATCCTTATTACTTGCGCGATACTTGATAAAAAGATCAAATATCAAAAACTTCTTCTATAATCTTCGATCTGTATACATATTTAGTAATGCAGCAAATTATTGCTTAGTGAATAACACCTTTGTTTAATTAATTGGTGACTTTCTCAAATATAAATTCTCCTGAAATAATAGTTCAATTACCTATGTTTTAGTCCTTTTTTATAGCTACATGTTGAATTGGGCATGGAGGGGAATAATTCTTTGGAGGAGTCGTGTCAATTAAAATACTAGCTCCTGTTCTAGAAAAAAGAGAAGCATGATAATGATTCGACTGTTAAAGGGCACAATGAGCCATGTTGTTTTCAGTAACTGATCATCAAATGAGAAGCATGATAATGGTTCGATTGTTAAAGGAATAATTCTTTGGAGGAGTCTTGTCAATCTTGTCTATTTTATCATTGTACAGGTCTTGGCCTTGTGCAAGCGCAACTTAGGCTTGCACGGCATCACACCCAAGCAAGGACGAACGGTCTCAGAGTCCGAAGAGAGGACGAAAGGACTCTGCGGAATCGGGACATGACAGAATGGTATCAGAGCAACACGATCCTCTGTCCAATTTTGATTCAATTGAATTTGAACATGTTCTCCTGATCGGGATTTCTTTGCATGCTTGATATCATCAAATGATATGAACGTTCCATACAATAAGTCCGTAAATATTTTTATGATGCCGGCATATGTTTTATTGATTGGAATTGAGATGTTTTATTAAAACAATAGTTTTGATATTATCTGAAATGGAATTTTATGGACTGAGAATGGCGAAGGATGAGGACTATCGCTGCTATGGATATCGTAAGTTTGTCCTTAAGTTTCAAGGACGAAACTTTTTCTCGGTGGGTAATTATGTAGTGCCCCGCTCCGCGAAGGCACTAGATAAACAGAGAAATCGGATTGTTGGCTCTGCAATAGAAGACGATTGATCTGGGTGAGTGGACAAAGACTCATTTTCTGATTCGCTTACGCCTAATAGAAATATGAGTTTTTGAATGAATGCTATTGCTAATAACAAGATGGCAATCATTGAGTATGTTTATAAGAGATTTCACATGTTGCTATGCTAAGAACAAGAAAAGAGAGAACTTGTATGCTAAGAAAAAGATTGTTGCCTGATAATAAGAAGTGAACTATTGCCTTGTTAAATCAATGAGATGAACTGTTGCCATGCTAAAGTTAGATGTTGCTTCAATTGATAAGCCTTGTCATGTTTAATGAAAAAAGAACTCTTTTGCCCTGAACTGTATGCTATCGATAATGAAAATATATGTTTAAAGATACCAAGATGTTACCATGTTGCGTAAGTAATGTACACTATGTTCCTTATCGCCTGCTGGAATGATTGAAACGTATGAGATTATCGAATCGTACAGAATGATCGAGTCGTATAGAAAGCACTTGGTGCTTAAAAGAATGGATATGGAACAGAGAATAGATGAAAATGTCTGCTTATCGATAAACTGTAGCATCATAGAGAATTTATATGATAGATTGCATTCATACATTGGTCTGGACAACTTGTGCACAAGGTATAGTCTCTCGATCGGTTCCTTGGGCGCTTGGATCGATCATCCATGGAGGGATTGGGCACCCTGAGGTAAAATAGACCTCGCGATTAAGGGGGTGTGTCTATTAGTGAGATGGGTCAGAGTGTCCCAACTGCTAATTACGAAGAATGACTTGTGGACCGTCATATAGATAGGTATTGATTAGTGAAGAGCTGAACCCTGAGCCGCAGCTGCTAGCATATGTGTTATCAGTGCAGAGATGAACCTTGGGTCACAGCTGCTGGTCTACACATATGTTAGTACAAAGTTGAGCCTTGAGTCACAGCTGCTAATCGATGGCGCATGCATATAAGAAAGATTTTGTTAAGGAATAACAATGCAGAGACGACCAGGAAACAATATTGAATACATTATATTTTTGCTAATTCTTGTCTTGTGTAGGGATGAACTGTCGGCTATGGGTAAGAATCACTTCATAAGTGATGTCTGTAAATGCTTTATGTTTTCATCATAAATTGCTCTTATAAATATCTGTCGCATATGAAATGTTGCCTTGTCCCGAAAAAATGATATATTATGCAAATGAACATGTTCTGAATCAATAAATTGCTATGCCCTAAAGAATGAATTGTGCAATATGTTCCTAATGCAATGACATGGCTCATGAATCACGCTGTGCACTTCACAAGAAACGAATAGACCCGTGTATGTTTGAAACGAAACGTTCCCTTGATGCTTGAAATGAAATGAACTGTGACTTTTCAAAAGGTTTTCAAAAGATATAATTCGACTCCGATTTGCATGGAATGAACATATGTATAAGTAGTAAGATCAACATCACAGAAATATTTTCTCACTAAATGAATTAGTGATCATTTCAGACGATGTAGCCTTTGTTCACAATCACCAGTATGTTGATATAATGATCCATCATCAGTCTGTACGCAGGTGCAAGTTGCCTCGAGAAGTATAGTTTGAATCGATAGTCCGAACCTCATCCTCAGGAGCTAGAAATCAGAAGAGATGCCAAGAGATGGACATCTGTTGTAAATAGTTGATTTTGTATATAAAGCGATGTAATGTATGGAACATGATCATTGTAATCTGTAATGTTTCTGAGAGAATATAAGCATTGTATCAGAGAGATATTGAAAGCTTGTCATCTATTTAAATGAAATCAATAAAGAAATTTGTTCCTGCTATCTTGTGTTTAATTATATTCTGTAATATGTTCGTTGCTTCTTCAAATATATGCATTATGTTCCACTGTATTATTTTCAATTTTTTCAATTTTGTCATTGTACAGGTCTTGGCCTTGTGCAAGCGCAACTTATGCTTGCACAACATCACACCCAAGCGATGACGAACGGTCTCACAGAGTCTGAAGAGATGACGAAAGGACTCTGCGGGATCGGGACGTGACAGAATGGTATCAGAGCAACACGATTCTTTGGCCAATTTTGATTCAATTGAATTTGAACATGTTCTCCTGATCAGGATTTCTTTGCTTGCTTGATATCATCAAATGAGATGGGCGTTCCATACAATAAGTTCGTAAATATTTTTATGATGCCGGCATGTGTTTTATTGATTGGGATTGAGATATTTTATTAAAACAAGAGTTTTGATATGATTTGAAATGGAATTTTATGGATTGAGGATGGCGAAGGATGAGGACTATCGCTGCTATAGATATCGTAAGTTTGTTCTTAAGTTTCAAGGATGAAATTTTTTCTCGGTGGATAATAATGTAGTGCCCCGCTCCGCGAAGGCACTAGATAAACAGAAAAATCGGATTGCTGGCTCTACAACAGAAGACGATTGATCTGGGTTAGTGGACGAAGACTCATTTTCTAATTTGCTTACGCCTAATATGAATCTGAGTTTTTGAATGAATACTATTGCTAATAACAAGATGATAATCATTGAGTATGCTTATAAGAGATTTCACATGTTGCTATGCTAAGAACAAGAAAAGAGATCATCTGTATGCTAAGAAAAAGATTGTTGCCTGATAATAAGAAGTGAACTATTGTCTTGTTAAATCTATAAGATGAACTGTTGCCATGCTAAAGTTAGATGTTGCTTCAATTGTCATGTTTAATGAAAAGAGAACTCCTTTGCCCTTAACTGTATGATATCGATAATGGAAATATACGTTTAAAGATACCAAGATGTTACCATGTTGCGTAAGTAGATATGTACACTATGTTCATTATCACATGCTGGCATGATTGAATCGTATGAGATTATCGAATCGTAAAGAATGATCGAATCGTATATAAAGTACTTGGCGCTTGAAAGAATGGATATGGAACAGAGAATAGATGAAAAGTCTGCTTATCGATAAACTATAGCCTTGTAGAGAATTTATATGATAGATTGCATTCATGCATAGGTCTGGATAACTTGTGCACAAGGTATAGTCTCTTGATCGGTTCCTTGGGCACTTGGGATCGATCGTCCATGGAGGGATTGGACACCCTGAGGTAAAAGAGACCTCCCGATTAGGGGGTGTCATGTTTATTAGTGAGATGGGCCCGAGTGTCCCAGCTAATTATGGAGAATGACCCGTAAACTGTCATATAGATAGATATTGATTAGTGAAGAGCTGAACCCTGAGCCACAGATGTTAGCATGTGTGTTATCAATGCAGAGCTGAACATTGGGTCACACATATGTTAGTGCAAAGCTGAGCCTTGAGTCATAGCTACTAATTGATGGCATATGCATATAAGAAAGATCTTGTTAAGGGCTAACAATGCAGAGACGAACAAGGAACAATATTGAATACATTATGTTTATGCTAATCCTTGTCTTATACAGGGATGAACTGTCGACTATGGATAAAAATCACTACATAAGTGATATCCGTAAATACTTTATGTTTTCACCATAAATTGGTCTTATGAATATTTGTCCCATATGAAATGTTGCATTGTCCCAAAAGAAATGATACGTTGTGCAAATGAACATATTCTGAATCAATGAATTGCTATGTCCCAAAGAATAAATTGTGCAATATGCTCCTAATGAAATGACCTAGCTCATGAATCATGCTACGCATTTCACAAGAAACGAATAGTCTCGTGTATGTTTGAAATGAAACGTTTCCTTGAATGCTTGAAATGAAATAAACTGTGGCTTTTCGAAAGGGTTTTCAAAAGATGTAATCTGACTCCGATTTGCATGGAATGAACATAGATAAAAGTAACAACATCGACATCACAAAAATATTTTCTCACTAAATAAATTAGTGATTGTTTCAGACGATGTAGCCTTTGTTCACAATCACCAGTATGTTGATATACTGACCTATCATCAGTCTGCACGTAGGTGCAAGATGCCTCGAGAAGGATAGTCCGAAGCGATAGTCCGAACCTCATCCTCAGGAGGCAGAAATCAGAAAAGATGCCAAGAGATGGACATCTGTTGTAAATATTTAGTTTTGTATATAAAGGAATGTAATGTATGGAACAAGATCATTGTAATCTGTAATGTTTCTGAGAGAATGTAAGTATTGTATCAGAAAGAAATTGAGAGCTTGTGATCTATAAAGAGATTTGTTCCTGTTACCTTGTGTTCAATTATATTCTGTAATATGTCCGCTGCCCCTTCAAATACTGCATTATATTCTGCTGCGTTATTGTCAATCTTGTATATTTTGTCATTGTACAGGTCTTGGCCTTGTGCAAGTACAACTTAAGCTTACACGGTATCACGCCCAAGCGAGGACGAACGGCCTCACAGAGTCCGAAGCGAGGATAAAAGGACTCTGCGGGATCGGGACGTGACAGTAGAGAGAGAGAGAGAGATTTCAATCTTTACAAAACCATTCAAAATGAGTAGAGATAAATATTGCAATCTTTACAAAACCATTCGGCTTAGATAGCTCATTTTGAGCCGTTTTCAAGCCATCGTATATTAGTAGATATAAACATTTCAATCTTTACAAAATTATTCATATTGGTAGAGATAGAGATTTCAATCTTTATAAAACCATTCATAATAGTATAAAGAGAGATTTCAATTTTTATGAAACCATTCAAAATGAGTCGAGATAGATATTGCAATCTTTACAAAACCATTCGGCTTTATGAAACCATTCAAAATGAGTCGAGATAGATATTCAATCTTTACAAAACCATTCGGCTTAGACAGTTCATTTTGAGCCATTTTTTAAACAGTCTTATATTAGTAGAGATAGAGATTTCAATCTTTACAATATCATTCATATTAGTAGAGAGAGATTTCAATCTTTACGAAACCATTCAAAATGAATGGAGAGAGAGATTTCAATCTTTATAAAACCACTAGACTTAAACAACTCATTTTATTTCAAACCGGCTTATATTAGTAGAGATAGAGATTTCAATCTTTACAAAATCATTCAAATTAATATAGATAGAGATTTCAATCTTTACGAAACCATTCAAAATGAGTCGAGATAGATATTTCAATATTTACAAAAGCATTCAGCTTAGACAACTCATTTTGAGCCATTTTAAAACTGTGTTATATTAGTAGAAAGAGATTTCAATATTTACAAAATCATTCATATTAGTATAGATAGAGATTTCAATCTTTACGAAACCATTCAAAATGAGTCGAGATAGATATTTCAATCTTTACAAAAGCATTCGGCTTAGACAGCTCATTTTGAGCCGTTTATAAACCATCTTATGTTAATAGAGATAGAGATTTCAATCTTTACGAAACCATTCAAAATGAGTCGAGATAGAGATTTCAATCTTTACAAAACCATGAGGCTTAGACAACTTATTTTGGATCATTTTCAAACTGTCTTATATTAGTAGAGATAGAGATTTCAATTTTTACAAAATCATTCATATTTGTAGAGAGAAAGCTTTCAATCTTTACTAAGCCATTCAAAATGAGTCGAGATAGAGATTTCATCCAACTTAGACAGCTCATTTTTCAGCCATTTTTAAACCGTCTTATATGAGTAGAGATAGATATTTCAAACTTTAGAAAATCATTCATATTAGTAGAGATAGAGTTTTGAATCTTTAGGAATCCTTTCAAAATGAGTCGAGATAAAGATTTCAATCTTTGCAAAACCATTCAAGATGAGTAATTTGAGTCATATCCATATATAAAAGCGTATAAATAAATTCCAATTAATTTATATAATTTAACAAATGTACATACAAATTCTAAAATCTTAGTATTATCTAACTAATTTGTATTATTTAACTAGACATATATTCAAAGGTGATATAAACAAAAATGTTTAACAAATTCTAATTAAAATATATTCAAACAATATTTAAACTATTTTATATAACCTAACTAATTAACATATATCGAAATCATAAAAATATATCTAAAACAATTCTTACAAAATATATTCAAATCATTTTAAACTACTTTAGCATAATTTAAATTTCTAACTATTTTTTCAACAATATTAAAGGGAATTTATTTTTGTACCATAACAAAATTTACCTACATAAGAACATAGCATGTACATGTTACTAGTATTCCAATAGGACAAAACCTTATTACTTAAAAAAAAAAAAGAGACTAAAACTAGGTAAGTACAAAACTAGTAAGAAATTGATTAGTGCCCGATCACTAGAATTTTATTATACATAGGCTAAATTACAACATGATACCCTCAACTATTCATATTTTTTTAACTTGATACCTGAACTATTTTTTTGCAACAACTTAATATCCTGAAAAAAATTAAAACCAAAATACCCTTATTTAAAACTTAATACTACCCCTCCTCCCCAACAGGCCTCCCCCCTACCCTGCCACCTTCACCTACCCCTGCCCATCCCACCCCCCGTCACCTCCAACCCCCCCCCCTCCCCCCCCCCCCCCCCCGCCCCCACCCACCACGACCGCCCCACGCTCCTCCACCCCCGACTGCACCACCAACCCCCCCTTTTCGCGATGTAGCCGCTGCCGCCTGCGCGCGCTCGGAGAGGGCGGGGCCTGGGAGGGGGGGTGCAGTCTGGGGTTAAAGGAGCGGGGGTGGGGTGGGGGTGGGGGGTTGGGACATCCTAGAGAGGAGGGGGAAGGGAGGGGGTTGGGAAGGCAGGAATAATTTTATCTTTTTGAAAATTTTGGATATCAACTTGAAAATGTTAAATAGTTGATCGTATCAAGTTGTCGAGTAAAGTTTTTTAGGGTATCAAGTTAAAAAACTTGAATAGTTGAGAGTACAAAGTTGCAATTAAGCCTTATACATAATATCATGTGTCCAAACTATTACACTATAAAGATGTGGAAAGAAGATGAGGATGCTACTGCCCCAAGCCACCCAAAGAAATTCACAGATATTAGAGGTGCATGGATAAAAAAGTTCATGTTGGCAAATGAAAACCTTTTCTTTTCCTTTTTTTTTAATGTCATTGGATAGTCTAAAAGGCTATATCACATTAAGGTGCACTTGTATTAAAAAGCGTTTGTTTTGTTGCCAAGGCCTAGTGAACTTGTTCTGCAACTCACAAATTTATGTAGATGCCTCTATAGGAGGAAGAAGAAAGCAGAAATTCGATCCGATATAAAAGATGTTAAAGGTACGAGTGATTTTTTATACTATGTCAGTTTTATTGATGATTATATTCGTTAAACATGGATCTACTATTTATAAGACGTTTACTGTTATGATTCATACTCAATTCAATGCTAGGATTAATATTTTTTGTTCTGATTGTGCTCGTGGTTATCCCTCCACTAAAGTGAGATCTATCTTGTAATCTCCGCAACACATTTTTCAGCAGTCCTATGACCTTACACTCATGAATTTCTTGAGAATATGGCTCCTTACGCTCATGAATAGAATAAGTGTAGCCAAGCGCAAACATCGTCATATTCTTGAGACTGCTCGTGCTCTTTTATTATCCTCTTATGTTCCTAAAAAACATCTGGGCAAAGACCATTCTTACCTTTGAATTCAAAGATCACTTGGTATGCACAAGGCTGATAATACTACAATTTTTTTGGTGATAGTTTTATCAATATAAAATAATAGATAGAATTTGATAATCCATGGCTGTAGTTCAAAATATCAACTACTAACGAAGCAAGGCCAAATAAAAAATGTTCTCAAATACGACCTTTTAATTCTTTATGTTTCATAATGTTTCCCAAAAAAAAAAAACTAAAAGACCTAATAAAAGTTAATCAAATTTAAAATAAGCTAACTTTCTTCTTCATGAAACTCTCACATCCTCTATTGTTGTGTCATGTGTGATACTCTATATTGAAATGTCGGTAGATCAATTATGATAACTATACCAAACTGTCACTTTGGATTTATTAGAAAACAATGCAAGTAAATAAAAACATATACAATTGTATAAAGAATTTCAATCATTTCGTGTAATAGTTTATGTATAGAGACAAATATTTCCATATGAAATCTTTAATGCAAATGCAAGACTAAGCAACTCTTTCCAACTTATTGCATATACTGAACCAAACCCTCAAACATAGGTTAGCTCGCCCCTCTCTTCAGAGAGAAATAAGTATAATTTCTGTATAAGTTGTCCATGACTACCTAACAAGTAACAACTCAAGGCATGACGTTCATATAATTGCATATGAGAGAAGCACTTTTATCCCTCCTTTACTTTCAAATATCTCTAATTCACCCAAATCCGACTTCCAGATTAGCAAATGTAACTATTTTTTTGCACAACTACAAATGATTAAATAGTTCTAACTTCTATGAAACAGTATTCAAACACAATTATTATATAACAATGCTCTTTTTGTAACAATGCTCTTTTTAAGGTATTTTTGAGTCCTATCAAAGCTATATTTTCATGTCCAATTTGCATATCAGTTTACTCCAAATGATATAAATACATAGCCATAAAATCTGTCATCATATAAAAATTCATCTGAAATATAAGAGAATCTTTACAAGCTTACGTAAATCAGAACATATAATTTTGAGAAAACTTTAGACATGATGGTTTTAGATTTTTATGTCAACTATATACAGTAAAAAAAAAAATGCAATTTGTGTGCAGTTATGGATTGATTTCTATATATCTACTAGAATTCATGCACTTCAATAGTATTTCTAAAACTAGTCATCATTCTTTGTTTATACTAATTTTATAATTATTAAAAATTCAACTTCGATTACTATAATATTGAAGCTAGCTAGCTAGCTGAACTTATTTGAAGTCACAATAGACTGATTCTGATATTTAGTAACAACAAAAAAATTATTTCTTTGAAAAATTATAGGATAATATTGAAATGGAACTTTCACATATTAAAAGCATATAACTAGTGTGAGATTACTTGTTACATAAACTCATTTGTAGCTACATGCTCTTGTTCCACATGAAGCTATTCTCAGGTTTGTTGAACCATACGAGTCCGGTTTGTGTACATTCTTTCGATTGTGGCATTGAAACTATAGGTCCCAAAAAGAGCCTCCACAGATCGAGTAAAATCGTGACAAGCATTGAAGCAGCCAAAGCATCCAAGGCCACTCTTTGTAGGTTCCACTGTTCATTTGTATTCTCATCTATCCTGAAGATATTTGACAACAATAATTATTATGCAGTACACACCAACAGTACAAATATTGCAACAGAGTTCAAATGTGTTGATCACTATTGTAGCGACATTGTAATGATCCAAATTTTTATCCTACAATCTAAGTTAGTATAAAATTCTTAGTTCTTACTGTGTATCAATATATATAAAGAAGCGTAAAATTTTATTATAAGAAGACTCATGCAGCTACTTGTATGATTAGACAATAAGTATAGAATTCTTACTACGTCTCAATGAGCCTTATTATTATCATATGTGCATATGCTCACTCTGTGATATGTTAATGGTCTGTTTGGCAATTGTTGGATAATGGTATGAGATATTTTTAAAGTACCGATTATGAGGGGTTACGAGAGATCCAATTTTTTGTGGTTTTTAAGTAACGACTTTTAAATTAGTCCAACTCTTGCTTGATAATTTATTAACCCTCAAAATCTATCAATTTATGATATTTATAAAATCATCCAAAATTACACTACTCATTTTGGGAGTTTTTTAGCCAACCAAAACCATTACCACAAAATATTATCAAACATAATTTTTTTAAACACTTCACAAACGGCCAACTCAAAAATATTTCAAACCCGATGAAAACATCATTGTCAAATACCCTAAAAGACTAGAAAATCAAAATAATTAAGACGGAAGAAATGGGAAGGAACTTGCATTTGGCTATTTACATACAGAAAAACTAGCTAAAGAAAAATACGAATCCTAGTCGTTTTCTTACAATGAGTTGATATTTCATACCTTGAAAACATTGGAAAGCTGACGATGAAATACATTGCATAGAACAACGATCCTACTTTGTACATTGCTGCTCGATCGACAAAGTCATAATATGGAAACTGCAAAAAGTAAGAAAATCAATTTCTAAGTAATTTATTTTCAATTCTAGTACTCATGGAGGACCTTTAATTTAATAATTCTAGGTCTTAATTTGTTGATCAATGAAGTCAAGGAGTGCGCAAGTAGGTCTTCTTAGAGCACAAACTACATGAAATATTGAACATATGAGATGTCTACCAAGGAATTTGTAACTTGGACCAAGCTCAAGACTTCCACAACCCATAAAAGTTCTCAACCTTTGATGTTTATATATATATATATATATATATATTTTTTTTTTTTTTTTTGGAACCAGGTAAATTGTTTATGGAATCGCTCCCACTGGGATTCGAACTCCCACTGGAATCGCTCCCACTGGGATTCGAACTCCTGACCACTCGGACCGCATGCATCTCTCTTAACCACTAGGCTAGAGGTCATATATATATATATATATATATATAGAGAGAGAGAGAGAGAGAGAGAGAGAGAGAGAGAGAGAGAGAAGGTCATATATATATATATATATATATAGAGAGAGAGAGAGAGAGAGAGAGAGAGAGAGAGAGAGAGAGAGATAGAGAGAGAGAGACGGCTCTGGGGTAAGCCGAACAAGTCTTGGAACTTGCGCAACCCCCTATGCTAGGACAACCCCTCAAGTTTAGTATGATCCTACAATAGATCAAGGTCACCGATAACCACCAGAAAAAAGTTGACAATAAAAGTCAAGGAACAACTAAAATTAGATCAGAATAGGAAAATCCAAACCTTTGACCGGCCCTGTATATATATACACTTGCATGTGCACTAATATCACAATTAACCAAATGAAGTATTAAAGCATGGTGTAAGGAAGTGATACGTACGTTGGAAATGGCTATTGTTTCCAAGTATGCCATGAAGTAACCAAAGCCCAGAATCCAAGCACCTTCCACAGTCACTCGAACAGCGTATGGTAGGCCAGTAGTGTAGTGGCGCACTCTACGAAGGGTTATGTTTGATGCGACGTGGTACAACAAGAAGCAACAATGTGCAAGAAGGAATGTGGCATGGGGTACCTACGTACGTATAACTTACATAGTTAGTTATCAAGAAAAATGGGTTGGGTGCGTTTGATTGCAAGGTGAAAAATATGTGGAAAAGAAATTAATTCCATGGAATTATTTTTCTAGAAAAAAATTTCATGTAATTTTAAAAATTTTCCATGGAAAACTTAATTTGGGTGTTTGATTGCCGCATTATTTTCCACAGAAAATAGTTATTTTTCATGGAAAATGATATTTTTCTATGGATTGGACAAGTTTTATTTTCCACCATTTTAGATGAAAATATGAAAAATGATAGTTTTTTGGAAAATAATTCCATAGAAAATATAAGCTATCAAACACTACAAATGGTGGAAAATTTGTGATGTAAATATTTTCCATGAAAAAAAAGCCCAATCAAACACAGCCAATTGCATAAGAGTATGGAATAAGTGCAAGATTACTACATACATCCGGAATATTAGTGCCAATGACCCCTAGTCTAGTGGTAATGGTGAGCATGCGGTCCGAGCGGTCAGAAGATCGATGAGATCGATTTCCAGCGGGAACGTTCAATACAATTACCATTTTTCATATATATATATATATATATATATATATATATATATATATATATATATATATATATATATATATATATATATATATAGGGTATGCTTGGCAATGATATATTTATTAGTTTTGGAGGACTATGAAGTGCTTAAAAAATTATTTGGCAATTTTTTAAGTCAGTGGTTTTTGTTGGCTCAAAATGCAAGGTAATTTTTGGTGTCTTTATTATAAACACCCAAATCGAAATATTGTGAGAGTTTCTATATCTTCTTCCATTTATATCTTTATTAGAAAACATAATTACAGTTACTAATACCTTATCATACTTCTTATTTCTCGTCTTTGTTTTGAGGTCCCATCTGACGTCTACTTTCTCCAAAATGTGAGTTTTTTTTTTTAAATCTTACGGTCTATTTGATGTGATAGTAAATACTTTGCTCTCAATATTAATAATTTACTACTTATCAAACCATTTTATGCTTGCAAGTTATATGACTTTATAAGCTATTGTTTGGAAGGACAATAATATAATCTTTCTCCGGATGAAGTACTTTTGTATATATGGACATATAAGTAATTTTATTGTTTTAATAAACTCTCAGAACCGTCCGTTAATAAATTATCAAGCGTGGGTTAGATTGGTTTACAAATCACTACTTAAAACATTCCAAAACCTGATCCCTCATAATCGATACATTAAAAATATCTCATAACTGTTACCTCCAACAATTGCCAAGCAGACCCTTAGTTAATGTAACCTTTTAACATACATAAATGAATTCCTGGACACGCGAATTTTCTAACTAACGAGTTAAGAATCTAACAGCTAATATTATGTGCATGTTTCTTAGTTAATCATAGATATAGTCTCTGATCTGTATATATAATCTTCACCGATTTTCTAATTAGCGGGTTGTAAATTAAAATTTTAGTGTATAGTTTCTCGCATCTTACATTGTTCATCGTCCATGAAGGGAATGTGTACGATGCCCCCAGCACCGTGAAGAAATAGTGTGTTAGGAAGTAGTTCCCAACGTAAACTAAATATCATAAGCCAAAGATTCGCCTGCAACAAGAAGCCAAGTTAGGAAGTAATCTTTTTCATCTTGCATTTGCAAATTTATATGGTAAACTTATGAACCATAATAATAATCCTCAAATGGATTGAAACCATGCTATGATCCTCGAATCATAGTTTTGATGCTATAATTTTAATTGGAACTCGATTAATATCAATATGTTTGGTTAAAATGATCATTTTAAGGCCTTGAAAATTTCATTTGGATATCTGAGTTCTACTTTGTATACAAAAGTAATTAGAATTGCACTTCAATCCTTTTATGGTAATGGTGACGCTGAGGAAATAAATGTGATACAATGAAAATTTCACCTGGTTGTTTGCACCAAAAAAAGGGGTTTTCTCATTAGATTTGATCAAGAGAATAAAAAGGTAATTATACCAACAATTCAAACCAAACAAATTAATAAAAGAATTGAGACTTCAATTACTATAGATGTATGCCAAGCAAACACACAAAATTGAATGGTCCTGCTAGTTGTATCGGTTAAAATAATATAAATATTGATTCTTAATACTCTCTAACATTCTAGAATTTATATTGGTGTATGGCAAAAAAAAAAAAAACATAATAGAGCAACCCAGCTTTCTATCTTCTTTTGTAAGTATTTAAGTGGTTAAAAAAAAATTTATACTGCTGCGTTGTATATGAAAGCTACCTTCGACCAATATAAATATGTTAGAATAATTATATAAATATTAATTTCATCAATATTCTATAATTTGATGAGTTTTAATGTAGTTACAGACATTATCAAAGTCATACTGCCACCTGAAAGAATTAATACCTGTGATTATAATTTATTTTATTTTATTCCAAAGGATATTATAATTATTGGGTGTCTTACATATTCATTATTTGGTTTGGCAGTGTTAAGAAATTACCTTCACCCAGTAACGATCCTTCAGATGCCTTTCACTATCTGCCTGCAATTAAATAATTATGAAACTCTCAACATTTCTTCTAAACGTGTGCCGATATAACATATATACTATTCTGTTACTCAATGGAACATATATAAAAATTCTTGTCTCTCTCGTCTAAATATGGAGTATGAATCAAAATTATTTGGTATTGTCTTTGGAATTCTTTTAGCTGGATTCAATTAGTGGAATTTTTCTTTGGTTACATAAACTCGCTTTAATATATGCCACAGTGCCATAGGGATTGAACTTGACTTGTTCAATCTAATACCGCGTTAAATATTTTGGAACGTACCAAAACCCAAAACCCCAAAACTCAAGAGTGTTGAAACAAAATTAGGATCAAGAATGTTGAAACAAGATTAGGATTATAATTCTAACCCTGGTTGTGAATTACCACCCTTCTCTCGAAAAAAGTACTGACGTGTTGAACAATGGTACTCGAAAAAACACTCAGCTTCTAGAGACAGAAACTTCCTATATCATCTCTTCTGACTTCCGTAGAATTCTATTCTTCTTTCATAAGAAGACAGCGTTATAGAATAGCTATATAACCGTCCACTAAAGACGTAAGTGAAAGACTATGGAGTAACTGAATATTAAGTGGGACGGTTACCGACGGTAACTCTATATAAATAGGACAAGTACAAAATTTGTGTCCTAGCTGCAGCAAATCGCGACAATAAGACATAACATCAGTTTTTCGGCGCTATCTGGATAGCTCCGTGGAACCGCAACACTGAAGCCTCGCATAATCGTGCCAGTGAAGCCCTAGGGAGTAAGAGTGTGTCATCTTTGCGTTACGAACAGAGTGCAAAGTGCGGCGTCAGAGTACAATGTACACCCATGTCAATCTTGGTAACAAACCAAATATTTGTTTGTGGAATTTAAATCTTGACTACTAGAAAGAACTCCATTGTACTAGCCACTTGAGCTAACTGTTGGAAATATAAGCTAGAGAGTTACAAGTTTTAATTAAAGAGAAGAAAACCCTAGTTATATGTCATGTTCATATGCATGACAAGTTTCATTCGGTTTCCCCATTTTCTATTTAATTATACCTTTAATGAACATGTAACTTATGCAAATACATATGCTATATAAGAGCATCATCTTGTATCCATTTTCATCAAGCAAAGAAATAAACATTATTCCACTTCAATATTTTGAGCATCCTCTTCTAGTGTTTTAGAAACAAGAGAACACATCCCTCTTGTGCTTTCCATCTCCTGAAGAAGTTTATCTCCATCAAAGTGGTATCAGAGCCAGAGAGGGTGTCATGGCTCCAACAACAACAACAACAACATGTTGCAAGCCCCAACTATCTCGTCACCGGCAAGAATTACAACGAATGGAGTATTCAAATGAAGGCTCTCACCATCTCAGATATTTGGGATATCGTAGAGAGCGGAGTTGCGGAACCTACTGATGTGGCTATAGTCTCAATGCACAACAACTTCAAGAATTGAAGGAAGCTCGCAAGAAGGACAAGAAAGCATTATTTTTCATCTATCAAGCGGTGGATGAGGTTATCTTTTAAAGGATATCGACGGTGACTTCGGCAAAGGAAGCATGGGACACACTTCATTCTTCATACAAGGGAGATGACAAGGTGAAAATGGTAAGGCTACAAACTCTTCTTAGCGAATTTGATACACTAAAGATGAAAGATGTAGAATCCATTGAAGATTATTCCAATCGGGTTATTTCAATTGTTAACCAATTGAAAGTGAATGGGAAGAAAGTTGAAGATCAAAGAATTGTTGAGAAGATTCTACGAAGCTTGACTCGAAAATTCGAGTCTACCGTAGTAGCCATTAAAGAATCCAAAGATTTGTCTACACTTTCAGTAGAGAGTTTATTGGGTTCACTTCAGTCCCATGAACTCCGTATGAAACAATATGATTCCACTCCTCTAGAGCAAGCTTTCCAAACACATATATCTTTTGGAGGCGTTTCGAGAGGAAGAAGAGGTGGTCCAAGAGGTCATGGAAGAGGAAGACACAATGGAGGCAGATACATCGAAGCTGAGAAAAAGGAAGATGTTGATTCTTCAAATTGGAGGAGAACAAGAGGAAGAGGAAGAGCTGCAAGTAGAGGCCAAGGTAGAAGTCATGAAGATTTTTATCAAGTTCAATATTACAATTGTGGAAAATATGGCCATTATCAAACAGATTGTTGGTCCAAGAAGACCAATAATAAAGAAGGAAGCTCAACTATCATGCATGAAGAAGAAAAGAAAAGTGAGAACGACACTCTCTTTCTCGCTTGCAATGATGAAGAAGTTACACATGATGAAGTATGGTACATCGACAGCAGCTGTAGCAACCATATGACTGGAAACAAAAAGGTGTTCACAGAGCTTGATGAATCAATTACAAGTGAAGTTCGAACTGGGGATGACAAGAGACTCACAGTGAAAGGTAAAGGTGATATTCTTGTCCAATCAAAGTGTTGATATATATAGTGTTATTGGGCTTTAGTCCCACATTGGCTAGAATGATAGGAGAGGAGGCTAGCCTCTCCTATATATATGTTGTTATTCCATTCACAAAAAATAACTTCAAGTCTCAACATGGTATCAGAGCCTAAAATTGCTTAGAATACCGTCAGAGACCCCTCCTCCACACAAACCCTAACCCTAATCTCATCCTCTTTCCTTCTTCCACGCCGCCGCTGCCGCCGCTGCCGCTGCCACCACAGCTGCAGCGCCGCCCCGCTGCTGCTGCTCTGCAGCTGCCGCCGCCGCCGCCGCTGCCGCGCTGCTGCCGTTGCTGTGCCGCTGTTGCGGCTGCAACTGCTGCTGCTGCTGCCGTGGTTGCCTCCGAGCACACCACTTTTAGGGCACCTACGCTGTAGGTCAGCCTGAATTAGGGCACCTACGCTGTAGGTCAGCCTGAAAGTTGCTGTACCGCTTTTGCGACTGCAAGATTCATTGTACCGCTATTGCGGGTACAAGATTCACGCTCGTTCTTGAGATCAATCTCAAGGAGATGCCTATAATCCCTAGATCCGATGAAATCAGACATATTCGGATTTAGGAGAGGACGGCGAGGACGAGCGTGAGTCGTGGAGCAAGTGTGAAGTGATCGAGAAGAAGCATCGATGGAGGAGATTCTCAAGAAGCTGGATGCTGACGATGTGGCGACATTGCTGAAGTTGATAAAGGTGTCGGCTGGTGAAAGCACGACACGAGCACCGCCAAAGTTGGAACTACCCTCCATCGATCTGAAGTTGGATGGACCAGCCACCTATTTGAGTTGGTCACGGCGGGTGAGAAGAACCCTTGCAGGTAAGAACCTGGAGGGATTCTTGACAGGCGAGAAGACAGAGCCGGAAGAGGGATCGACAGGACGCGACGAGTGGAAATCCACTCATATGGTGATTTATATCTGGCTTCTCAACTCCTTAGTCCAGTCTATTGCTTCCACAGTAGATGGCATTGAGATGGTGAAAGACGTATGGGAGAAATTGAGAAGAACCTATGATGGCATAGGTAACAATCTACGGATCTTCCAAATAAAAGGGAGATCGACGACACCGTACAAGGCGAGAAGACGGTGCAGGAGTACGCTACGGAGTTGGAACGTCTCTGGCTGGATTATGATCACCATTCCAAACGGGCAAGCTGCGGGGACCCAAAGTGCAAGGAGAGACAGGTGTGTCTGCAGAGAGGACGATGAAATTCCTTAAGGGACTGACTGCAGCATTCACACAGAGGACAGCCTTACTCCTCGCCCAGCCAGAGATCTCTAGTCTCGAGGAGGCTATCTCAGCCATGATTCAGGAGGAGACGCGGATCAGATTACAGACAGGGACAGGCGCATCATCGACAGGTGCTTTACCCGAAGTGAAGTCAGCACTAGCAGCTACCGGTTCGGGGGATACAGGATCCAAGGGAGAGCTCTGGCAACAGAATCGGCAGTGCTACAACTGTGGAGAGATGGGCCACCATCGATATGCTTGTACCAAACCACCTAAGGAGGGAGACTCAGGTGGTGGACGTGGACGAGGATATGCTGGACGTGGACGTGGTCGAGGAGGCCGACGAGGTGGTCGAGGAGGCTATCGGGCAAACCTGCTGGTGGCAGATGGGAATGGAGGAGCTGGCGGCGCCTTTACTGAGGAGGATCAGGCGCTACTGGACCTGCTGGAGAGAAAGCAAAAAGCGTCAATCGAAGGAGACAGGAGAAGTGGAGCAGAGGAGGCATCCACTCCATTCTTCAGAGGCAACGCCGCTATGTATGCCCATCCATCAGAAGGTACTGACGAGTCTCACGCTCTTGCATCTATGTCTTCCCTTAAAATGTCAGACTGGATTATCGACTCAGGAGCATCTCGGCATGTGACCGGAAATGCTAGTAAGTTTTCCTCGTACACTCACCTAGCATCGACAGACACCATTCAGACTGCGGATGGTACTTTCCAACCAGTGGTCGGTAAGGGTACTGTTAATTGTACGGGTTCAGTAAGGTTATCCAATGTTTTGCATGCTCCATCCTTCCCAGTCAGTCTCTTGTCTATTAGTTCTATAATTCTCCAACTAAAATGCATTGTTTCTTTTGATATTCCTAAGGTGATCTTCCAGGAGAAAGGGACGAAACGAAGACTTGGGACTGGCACTTGGCATGATGGACTGTGGTACCTAGATCAAGACGGACTGGACTCAGCATTGGTGTCTATGGCAGAGAGGCTGGAATGGAGGAGCTGCAGCAGAGGACTGAAGACACTTTGATACTTCATCATAGGAGGATGGGGCATTCTTCCTTTGATACTCTAAATAAGTTGTATCCAGATATGTATGCAAAATCAAATAAAAAAAATTAGTATGTGATGCATGTGAGTTAGGAAAACTTACTAGGAGTTCATATGTTGGAAATGGTCATAAGAGTTCTTCAGTCTTTGAGGTAGTTCATTCTGATGTTTGGGGCCCATGTGCTACTAATACTATGAATGGATATAAGTATTTTGTTTCGTTTATCGATTGTGCATCTCGTGTCACCTGGCTGTATTTGATGAAGAACAAAAGTGATGTATTTGCTTGTTTTCGGGACTTTCATAAATATGTCCAGACTCAGTATAATGCAGTGGTGAAGATACTGAGATCTGACAATGGGACGGAGTATACCAATAGGACACTTGCAGAGTACTTGTCAGCACATGGAATACAGCATCAGACCTCTTGTGCATACACCAGCACAAAATGGAGTAGCAGAAAGGAAGAACCGACATCTTCTGGAGACCACAAGAAGTATGATGATCGACATGAATGTCCCACAACACCTATGGGGATATGCGTGTTGACAGCAGCTCAACTTATAAACAGGATGCCTTCAAAAGTCCTGGGATGGAAGTCTCCATGTGAAGTATTACAAGGTAATAATAGTGGAATACTTCCACTAAAGGTGTTTGGATGTGTGTGTTTTGTGAAGGACAACAGACCATTCGTTGGAAAACTTGACCCTAGAGCAGTCAAGTGCATCTTCGTGGGCTACTCAGCAACTCAGAAAGGGTATGTATGCTGGAGTCCAGTAGAGAAGAAGAAATTTGTTAGTATGGACGTCCACTTCCGGGAGCATGAGCCATATTACCGCCAGGATGGAACTACGTATAACACGCCTCATACTACAAGTATAAGGCGAGAGGGAGATAGAGAACTTGGAGAATCTGGTGGTAACCGATTTAGAAGTTTGGCATAGAGACACGGTTGAGGAGGAACATGAAGGTGAAGCGGAACAGAGGGAGGAGACGAGAAGTGTTACACCTACGGCTCAGGGGGAGTTACTGACCTACAACAGGAGAAACAACAAGCAGACTACAGGACCAGTACCTACAGTGTCAGTGACAAGTCCCTTGCCTGCGCCTGTCCCAACTCCTGAGACACCTATACCACCATCCTCCTCATCTACACCACCACCCTCCTCATCTACACCACCACCCTCCTCAGGTGATATCGTTCCTCCGATGTCTCCCATACCACTACCTACACGAAGGACTACTCGCAGCAATGCGGGAAATCCTCCGGACAGATATGGTTGGGATCTTGCTAAGTTTTTTCTTATGATCATATCTTCTTCTCATGGAGCATTTATAGCATCTTTGGATAGTATTACTGTACCTAACAATTGGCAGGTTGCCAAGAACGATCCAAAGTGGAAAGCGGCAATGCACGAGGAGTTGGAAGCTCTTGAGAAGAATCACACTTGGGAGCTGGTGAGACTGCCAGAAGGGAAAAGAGCAGTTGGATGTAAATGGGTTTTTACTGTGAAACAGAACCCAGATGGACAGGTTGAGCGCTATAAAGCTCGACTGGTGGCAAAAGGATACAGTCAGACGTACGGCATCGACTATGACGAGACCTTTGCACCAGTGGCGAAGATGAGCACTGTCAGGACCTTGATCTCCCTGGCAGCCAATGGAGGGTGGAAGCTACACCAACTGGATGTGAAGAATGCATTTCTTCATGGAGATCTAGTAGAGGAGGTGTACATGGAGATACCACCAGGATTCGGCACAAAACAGACAAAGGCAAGGTCTGCAGACTGAAGAAGTCTCTCTATGGACTGAAGCAGTCTCCTCGGGCATGGTTTGACAGGTTCAGGAGAGCAATGATAGGGATGGGATATCAGCAGATCAATGCTGATCACACTGTCTTCTTCAGACGGAGTGGAGGCCATATCACCATGCTTGCAGTATATGTAGATGATATGATTATCACAGGCAATGATGAGCAGGAGATCGCCCAACTCAAAGTAAAACTTGGCAAGGAGTTCGAGGTGAAAGATCTTGGCCCTCTTCGATACTTCCTTGGGATTGAGATTGCTCGAGATAATGAGGGAATCGTTCTTTCTCAAAGGAAGTACGCACTGGACCTGCTTACGGAAACAGGGATGATGGGATGTAAACCAGCTACGACACCGATAGACCAGAAGTTTAAACTGGATGCTGAAGCTGGAGAACCAGTTGACCGGGATAGATATCAGAGATTGGTGGGCAAGTTAATCTACTTAAGCCACACTCGACCTGATATCAGCTTTGCGGTAAGTGTAGTAAGCCGCTACATGCATGACCCCCGGAAGGGTCACATGGACGCAGTGTACCAGATTCTGAGGTACTTGAAGGGAGCCCCCGGGAAGGGACTGATCTTCAGAAGAAATAATCATGTAGGCATTGAGGGCTATTGTGATTCTGACTGGGCTAGCTGTGCTGACGACAGGAGATCCACATCGGGATACTGCATATTTGTAGGAGGCAACTTGGTCTCTTGGAGGAGTAAGAAGCAGTCAGTAGTGGCCAGATCAACAGCTGAAGCAGAGTATAGAGCTATGGCCTTGGGAGTCACAGAACTGTTATGGTTAAAGAATATGCTGACGGAGCTAAAGCTGGACCAGGGAGCAAAGATGAAGCTATGGTGTGACAACCAGTCAGCTATTAATATTGCCAACAATCCAGTGCAGCATGACAGGACCAAACATATTGAGATTGACAGATTCTTCATCAAAGAAAACTGGATAAAGGAGAACTAGAGCTGGGCTATGTTCCAACCAAAGATCAGGTAGCAACGGACTGACAAAGGGGCTTAGTTCTATCAACATGATGAGAGGATGTGACAAGATGGGCTTAGTGAATATCTTTCGCCCACCTTGAGGGGGAGTGTTGATATATATAGTGTTATTGGGCTTTAGTCCCACATTGGCTAGAATGATAGGAGAGGAGGCTAGCCTCTCCTATATATATGTTGTTATTCCATTCACAAAAAATAACTTCAAGTCTCAACACAAAGAAATGAGTAAAGCGCATCTCTAGCATTTTCTATGTTCCCGGATTCAAGCACAATCTTCTAAGTGTTGGCCAGCTTCTATTGAAGGGATTCCAACTTCATTTTAAAGAAGATCTGTGTGAGATAAAAGACAAGAATGGTGCTCTTATCACGAAGGTAAAGATGACACTAAGCAAGATGTTTTCTTTGAAGCTTCATTCTCAAATTGACTCATGCATACTATCCAAGACAACTCGTGGCTATGGCATTTTAGATTTGGACATCTAAGTTTTAAAACTCTTTCACTCATGGCTAGCAAAAATATTGTTGAAGGCATGCCGAAGGTTGATATTCAAGAGAAAATATGTGAAGGATGTGTACTTGGCAAGCATCACAGAAATTCTTTTCCAATTGGAAAATCTTGGAGAGCATCAAACATGAACAAGTTGAAGGTACAACACTGTTTTGTGATAATTCTTCAGCCATTTCTCTTACCAAGAATCCTGTTTTCCATGGAAAAAGTAAGCACATCAGGATCAAGTACCATTTCATTCGTGATCTGGTTAAAGATGGTGAGATTCATGTCAGACATTGCAGAACAAAAGATCAAGTTGCTGATATATTTACAAAAGCCTTGAAGTACGATATTTTCCAGAAGATGAAAGAAGAACTAGGCATGGTGAAGATCTAGCTTAAGGGAGGCTGTTGGAAATATAAGCTAGAGAGTTACAAGTTTTAATTAAAGAGAAGAAACCCTATGTTATATGTCATGTTCATATGCATGACGAGTTTCATTTCGGTTTCCTCATTTTCTATTTAACTTATACCTTTAATGAACATGTATAACTTTTGCAAATACATATGCTATATAAGAGCATAATCTTGTATCCATTTTCATCAAGCAAAGATCAATAAACATTATTCCACTTCAATATTTTGAGCATCTTCTTCTAGTGTTTTAGAAACAAGAGAACACATCCCTCTTGTGCTTTCCCATTTCCTAAAGAAGTTTATCTCCATCACTAACACACTTAGTGTGTACAATATAATAAATGATAACTTAAATATTAAATACTTACACTCCAGATTTGCCTCAACACGAAATTGTTTGACCAAATCACTAATAATCAAATTCAAATAAATCTAAATTCTTTTTTTATCACATATCGTGACCTGTTTTATCTTTTGTTAGATGATGTATAGACAATTAAATATATACAGATATACATTTGAGACTAGAGCTGAAAGAATAGCAAGAAATACAAAAAACAGAGTGCTCTGAGCAACTTCCAAAATGTTTTCAATTTTTTTTATTTTAATTGTTATTTCTTACTTGGCTTTTGCGAGTTTCGTAAGTGTATTGGAAAAGGGGTTGCTCCTATTTGTTTTGTAATCCATTATTATTTTATTATTTGTTTTTTTCTTTTTGCATTGTAGTAATCTCGTAATCAGGTTCGCGGCTTAGCTCATGAATTGTGATCAACCACATAACTTCTTAGGTAAATTGTTTTTTCTGTTTCACTAAATTCTCTCTCAAAACAAAATAAAAAATAGGTTAAATTACAATTTGATACCATCAACTATTTAAGTTTTTCAACTTGATACTCTTAACTTTGATAGTATCTTGATACCCTAAAAACAAAAATGACAAAACTACCTCCGTCCCCCCCCCCCCCCCCCCCCCCCTCGGATGTACCACCCCATCCATCCGTCTTCCTCCCAACAGCACCACACCCGTGCCCCCCCCCCCCCCCCCCCCCCCCAACCCCCCCCCCTCTCACTCCGTAACGACGATAGTAGCGGCAGCACATGGGGAAGAGAGAGAGGGACGAGGCACAGGTGGGGGTGGTGTGCAACAGGAGGTGGGGGGTGGGAGGGGGGACATGGGCGGATCTCGGTGTTGCATGGGGTGGGCTGGAGCCCACCCCAATTTTTTTATTTTACTTTTTTTCACCATATAATTTTTTTTTTTTGATTTTTTTATATGGATTAGCCTACTTTTTTGATAGCCCACCCTACTTATAATTTCTGGATCCGCCCCTGGGAGGGGAGGTTGGGTTATGGGTGAGAAATATGAGTAGTTTCGTCATATATATTTTTAGGATATCAAGTTGATGCGAAACAAGTTGATGGTATCAAATTAAAAAAAATATGAACTTGCAGTTAAGCCTAAAATACATGTATCTCACCTTTCCAACCAGTACAAGTGGTACTAATACAAAAGGAAGTGCTGAAACTAGCCCCACAAGCAGATACTCGAGCTCATTGAAATTCTGTCACCAAAATATATTGCTATATTTAATAAAATGAAAGGAAAAAAACAAAAAAACAAAAACAAATGGCATACTAGAATAACTTGATGAAAGAGTTAGGGAAAGAAAAGAAAGAACCTCGTAGAGCTCGAAGGGAACTATGACTCCCAGCATGAGGGTTATCCAAAATGGAGTGCACAACAGAATGAATATCTCCCCCCATCTCTTGCTCCGGTCCGTGGCCAGCCACAGGTTTTTTTACCATTACTATATTCTCCTGCATCAATTTTGCCAGCTGCATCCATCGTTATTTCTCTTAGAAGAGAAGAAGTACACCCAAAGAATTAGAAGTAAAAACCAAATATATATATATTATATATATATATATATATATATATATATATATATATATATATATATATACACACACACACACACGGAAAATAAAGCCTAGCTATAAGAACCTGTGGTGTCTTCAATTCCCATCGTTGTTGAAGCCAGTCGACACAGTTATATATATTATATATATATATATATATATATATTATAGAGAGAGAGAGAGAGAGAGAGAGAGAGAGAGAGAGAGAGAGAGAGAGAGAGAGAAAATATATATATATATATATAGAGAGAGAGAGAGAGAGAGAGAGGTCGATACTTCGTCAATATTGCGACCAGCTGAAGCAAATGAGAGATCGAGAGTTCAATCGTCGTCCATCTGGCTGCAGTACTGTTAACTGCAGGCGAGTCTTTATTTATGACGCAAAACTGCCGACTGAATCATATTTTGGCGGGGGCTCCACAACTTACTTAGCTAAAGAAATCTCCTCTAATGACATAAAAGCAACAATCACATTCTTTTACGTTTGTCGCATCGGCGAATGATAGAGTGGGCTGGAGTGGACTGTAGTTCGGGATAAAAAAAATTATTAGATATGTTTTATCCATTAGTAGTCATGTGTAAAAAAATTTACTAGATATGTCCACTGGAAATAGACTTAGCCCAAAATTTAAATTTCTGACTCTGTCGGTTTGCCGGCAGCTTCCAATCTACATCGCGACCGTTCATTATTTGCCATGCAGCCTCGGCAACAAAAAGCATCGCAAACTCAAGATATATGAGACTGATTTATTTAATTATTATATTATCACCTTCATCCATCCAATATCTATATAATAGTGATGTAAATGTTTGAAATCTAGTGAATACATGAGAATTAACCATATCTTGTGCCAGAAGCCAGAGAGTATAATTGTAATTGCTGCACAAAGATGGATACACCAAGTCATCTGTGACTACTTACCTACTCTCTGAAAATATGAGTAGGGATACAACTTGGATGTCAAAAATAATATTTTGCCCGCATATGGACGCGACCGTCCGTGGCCCGCGTCCACGTGGGGCCAATCATTGGCCTCCTTGAATTCTTCGGGCTCACCTCCTTAAGATCAGGCCCTCCTCTCTAATGGGAGGCTGACATGGGACGGTGGACCAATTGGCCGTCACAAAAACAGTAGCGTCCTTTTGAGTATTTCAAAATACACTATTGCAATATCAAGATATGTGTCGTGTTATGATACTACAATCCGTGAATTAATCCAGCACTCTCGTCCAACCGACGTTAGTTGGAATAAATTAAGGATGTAGTAAGACTACTCTATCTCATGCATAGGTAATCAATGGTTGACAAAGTGTTATACCTCCAAACAAAAATCATGATTATACCAGAATATCGCTGTCCGTCTGAGCGTTCATAAGAGTCTTTCAAGTTTTTAATCCAGAGTTTGGGGATTAAAAACTGAACTTGGGGCTAATTGGTTGGTTGCAAGTGTTATTTATATAATTGATGCTGCAAACATGCCCCCAAAAAAAAAAGGCCCAAGTGTGTAAATGTTGTTTTGCTGACCTGAACTTCGGGGCTATTTGGTTGGTTGCAAGTGTTATTTATATAGTTGGTGTTGCAAACATGCCAAAAAAAAA
>JANAVB010042054.1:0-83800 GCA_029216955.1 Iris pallida | reverse complement strand
TCTTCTCCCAAATCGGCCTGGTTTATTACGACTAACACCTTCCTCTGTATATCCCTACACCGAGTGCCAGCTGTCTTTGTCGGTCTTCTTCTGTTTTGTCGAGGAGCGACATTTGGAATGGAGTCTGACCCCTGGTCATGTGGGTCTAGTCTAGGGCCAAATCCAGGCGGTAAAGGTTCTAAGGGTTAGAGTACCCATGTGCCTATTTGGGGGCAGTTCGTCGACCTCTCTGCAAGTGTTGCTCCCTGGGCGTAGGTTCAACGATGTCCCTACCGATTTGTCTCTGCTACTTCCATCTTTGTAAATAGACTCCTGGCATCTAGCCGCACTTATTTGAAGGGTCTCTTTCGTGTCGAAGGATGGATCCAATTTGACAACAAGTGGAGCGACCAGACCCGGTGGGTGTTAGATACTTTCAAGGAGGATATTGTACATGCTAACCTTCGTCGTGCCATCAGGGGTATTGAATACGGCATTTCGTCCAATCGGTTCCTGGCTCTGCTGGAGTTATTCAATTATGATAACATGACCTTCTTCCTATCCCGTGGAGAGATGGGACTGGCCCTCTATAATGTTTGTCATCTCAAAGCTGCCTTGGGGTGACCCCTATGAGGAGTATTGCCCTAGCTCAGAAGAGCTTAAGTGGCTAGAGATCAGTACCCTGAAATGGCGGCAGTATATAAGGAGTTACTTTGTCATCACCAGGCTTGTGTGCGCCAGGACTCCGCGCATGCCCCGCCTCATTCTAACGCTTGGAGGCAATATTTCTTCGGTATTGACCCGCCAAAGGTTCAGGCTATCCAACCTTCTATTCATGGGGCTGTGGTCTGCGGAGATAACAGAGATTGAGGTAAAGTCTGCGATGCAGCCTCATCCTACGGATGCAGAGAGGACCACTAATCTGTTTCTTTAACTGCTTCTACCAGAACTCGGCTCATGTCAGCTGCAAGGCAGTATTGGCAGCTTTTTTGATGATGTGGCTGTGGAAAGCTGTGGTCCTTGGAGGCTAAGGCTCCGTAGGACGATTGGGTAGGGAGCTCATAATATCGGCCGTGAGGATGGCCTTTGGCCACTCACTGGCGTTGTTTTTGGCTATGGTCTATGACCTTCTCTGAGGTCTGAGGGATTTTCAGGAAAGGTTATAGAGCCTCACGGTCGTGGCAACGGGTTTTCCCGAGCGGAGCTACCCTACCATTATCTGATGGCCTGCTTGGCCTTACACCATCCTAGGTTGATTACTTCTACTGTCCTAGAAGGTGATGATGGGGACGATGCGCTTCTGTGCTACTATCATACCTCGAAGTTGTTTTTTTAGGACGTCCTGGCATGTAGACGAATGTTGGGCTGCCTGAATACTTACAGTTTTAACCCGGTCTTACCTTCTTATGGTGGCCACAGAGTCGGCGATGAACTGAGCGATCGAGCCGGAGCAGAAGGTAGAATGGCGGCTGGTGCTTTTCGATGGCTATTATCTATCCGCCCTTCGCACTTGGTCTATCAGAGCCGGAATAAGGTATACTTGGAGCCTTATCTGCCAAGTCGCTTTGTGCGATAGTTTAGCAACGGCCAAACCATGATGGGTAATCCTAGCCCCAATCTAGATACGAGGGAAGTTTGTTGGATGGTGCCTGCGCTTGGAAGTACTATGACGCCGTCTTTAATAGGGCAACATTTGCCTTCCCTGATGTGAACGAGGAGCCCTGCACTTTGTTCTCCGCCGTAAGGTTTTATTACCTGGCAAACCACTTCTCGCCACGTTATGTTCAGGAGCAAAGCTTCATTCGGGTACAAAGTTTGACAAGCTCCAACCCGAGCTTCAGGAATTAGGGGGATCGACTATGGGTCTCTTGTCGTCTCAGATGACTCCCAAGAGCGAAGGAATGATGAAACACCCTTGAGCCTTCTGATGAAATGCCCGACTTCAATTGCCATGACTGCTCCTGTTAGTAAGAATGAAGCGAGTGGCCTCTCGGGGCGGTTCTCTACGGCATAGCGCACCACCCGTTGTCTCAGATTTCCAGGTTCATTCTAGTTCTTGACTGCATTTTGAGTCATTGTCTATGGTATATTTTTTTTATTCCCCTCTATTTTGTTGGCATATGCTCAGAGCACCCCTGCGCATTTGGAGGGGCCTCCAGTCTAGGCAGGGGATCCTGGTGTCGATCGGACGAGGCTCAGTTTCCTGAATGCTCATTTTTGACGAACTATCGGTGGCGTTCACCCTTCTGCGTCCTCGTGTGGAGGTTGAGGAGAAAGTTCGAACTTAGATTCCAAAAATCTTTCTTGATAGTGATACTGATGGACCTGTTGATGAGGGCCCTCCAATTTTGAATAAAAAGGTAGAGTCAGCTGAAAGGATGACTCATGTCTGGGTGGGGGAGTCATCTCGTGAGGCTTCACCTAAGTTGTCTGGCGAGACCACCTGTGAACTTCTTGTTGAGGAGACCCTTAGTAAGTCAATGCTGGGGCTCCAGTCGAGGGGTCGATTATGAGGGTTGATGAGGTGGCGACTGCCATAGTGGCCATGCTCCGGTTACTGCAACTTCGGAGTCTGTGGAGGGTAATCAATCGTCAGTCGATATAAACTCCCGTTTGCGTCTAATCGTCCGTTCCATTAAGGACGATGGTACCTCCGCTTTCGGCCGTACTTCTTGAATGTTCGCATATTATTGGTTTTGCTGGTGAGCTATCTGCTGTGTCTCTACCAGTGACTTCGATGAGTCAGGTGGATAGGGAGTACTATGCAGGGCTCCTGCTGGATACCATTCAAAATACCCTGAGGCTTGGTATAGAGGGTGCTTTGCAAGATAGCCCGTCGCTTAACTAGGTCCAGCATATAGTGAAAGGCATGTTATTGCTCCTATACGAGTACCCGAAGCACGAAGCGAAGGCTGTCGTGGCAAGAGTCTTGTTGGTCGGTTTGGAGGGCATCGCTCGGGAACTCTAGAACTTGGAAGACACTCTCCCAACCCTAACTGCGGTAGAGTTGGAAAGAATAATTTCTGAGAAATCACAATATGAACATAGTCGCCAGATTATGGCCGCTCGACTTATCGAGGTTGACTCTGAGATTAAAAGATGGGTGATGCTGAAGAAGTTCACATAAGTCGCCACGCAGCCATGGAGAAGCAGTGTGAGGCTCTCCGAGAGTAGATTCGCAAGTTGGAGATGACACTGGCTTTTGCGTCTGTGACTTAAAAAAGTCAAAGGATCAGAAGGAACTTCTACACCAGCGTTCTGATACTTTGGCCCGGGAGAAGAAGGACATTGGCAATCGCTAGGTCAATTGGTCCTTGCAAATCAAGCCCTGTCTTCTGTTGGAGATGAAGATGCCCAACATCAGGAGGTTGAGCGAAGGGTCCAAGCATCATTCGACGACCGGAGAGACCACTTGAGAGGCCGCTTGGAGGAGCTTCGAACTCAATTTTCTTAGTTCTAATTTTTTTGTCTCTCTCTGTGTAAGAGGATCTCTTTCGGCGACGCCTCACACCCTATTTATTTTCATCAAGAACTAACCCACTCTATAGTTCTTAACTGACTCCTTCTCTTTGTTTTCGATCGGAAGGGATCAGAAAAAAAATATGAGTAGGGGTATCAAAAATCAGAAGAAGAAATTCTTATACATTCGATGCTCTTATACTTATTCATTGCTGACTTGAATCACTAAACAAAATTGCTTACATCGAATCAGTCCGATCCGTTACTAACTACCACAACTGGAAGAAGATCGAACTCACGCCTATTGAAAACCGAATATATTTCAATCACATATGAAATTTTCTTTGCTTCCCTTTCTCTGTTCGTATTCATGTTTGCGAAATCTGTACAAGGATAGAAATTCCCACATGGGAATGACTTTATTGGGGATAAGGTGTTTACTCAGAGGTAATATGGACGTGGCAAACACTGAATCTTTATGGAAACTTTCCTTACTCAGAGGTGATATGGATATGGTAAGGTTAGAATCTACGCTGGTATAGAACGACTCAAAGGTAATATAGACATAAAGGGTTCTATAAATACAATTGTGGAGGATTGTCATAGAAAGGGTGTTTTACTCAGAGGTAATATCGACATGGCAAGCATCCTTCTACTAGAATAACAGTTCAGAGGTAATATGGACGTGGTTGTATTCTAGGGAGTTATGACAACTTTGGGATTATCGTAACGGGGTTGACTACTCAAAGGTAATATGGATTTGGTAGACACGGTTATAGAAGGACACTTCAGAGGTGATATGGACGTAAAATATCTTCTATGTGGTCATGATGACACAGAGTCTTCATGGGAGATACAACTACTCAGAGGTGATATGGACATGGTAGATGCACAGCAAGGAGTAAGAAAGTGATCAAGAGATAATATGGACGTGGAAGGCTTTACTTACTGAGATTTAGTGTAGGATGGTTGAACAAGTTTTCACCAGGATCTACGAGCACTCATGAGGGCGTAGGAGCTCCTGTTGGTGTTGCTGATGAAGATGGGTTTAGGGGAAGTTTCAACCCCTAAGTCGATCTGGACGATTTCGTCCTCGGTAAAAGGCTCTCGCTGTTCGAAATTCTATTCCCATTGAGAGCCAAGGTGTTGAGCTCAGGGTTCTTCTTCGAAGAAATCGAGTGCCTGGTCTTCTTCCTCTGCAGGATCGTCTGTGGAAACCATATTGTCGGATAGTACCTTCTGAAGGTCCCGACCTATACTGGTATCAGAATCCCAGGTTGAAGAGTCGAAAGAATGCGAGTGTAGTGGAACCTCCGATTCTGAACTCTCTGAAGTGGTCGTGGGAGTAATATACCCCAACCCCGACGAGTATGTTGGTAGTAGTTCTGAGGCTTCCCCTTCGGAGTACGAACTCATAAGGAAGCCGCCGACCATTGTCATAGTTCAGCCCTTTGTTACTGTTTAGGTCATATCCAATCTTCTGGATGAGATATTTGGCTTGAGTAGCATAGTGGTATAGCTGCATCTTGCCGTCGTCGGGTTCCGATTCTCCTGGGGCTGGCCGTTGCGGAGGTTCCAGTCGATCGAAGACTATAGGTTGCTCCTCCGGGTTCCTTGGCGGGACTAGAAAGTAGGAGCCGTTGGAGGGGACAACTCGGTTTACAAGTTTGGCGGTTGTCACTTGCATTTATAGAGTACATAGAGCGGTGTCTAAGAAGTATTTAGTGTTCCAATCCGTACTTGAGTAATTCAAAGGCAACTCTTCTATTAATAAATTACAAAATTTTATCCCGAGGGATTATATCATCTAAAGACTGTGCCTCGGTATTGGTGTAGATATTATCTTGTAATTCCTCATGGACAAGAGCTGCTGCAAAAGGAGGTGGAGGAGATTTTTGCTTCATCTTGATCACCGTGGGAGGCGCAGCCAGAGTATCCTACGACTTTGAAGCGGGTGTAGGGGCCTTTCGGAAGAGATTTATTTGTAGGGGCTCCTGGCTTAATGGCGTCGGAGGTGGCCGTGCTGGAGCCTTGCCCCGGAGTTTGATGACCAGGGGGGCTGGAGTCTTAGGTGGCTTCCTTTTAGTCGAACCCTTATGGGTCCTTCCGTGACGGCTGTAGCTTCTGCTTCGTCGTCAGAATCGTTGGAGTCATCATCCCAAGGGAGTGGTTTGTACAGATAGCCATATGTACAGTATGCTTTGAGACCTCAAAATGGGTCAATGTCAGCAAACTCCGTCTTGACAGTTACGTCATTGGCCACATACTTCATACAATGGTGGAGGGTGGAGGGGACGATCATGTACTCATGGATCCATGTCCGTCCAAGCAACATGTTGTAGTTTATGTCCGCATCTGACGTGACAGGTAGCCTCAGTATGAAGATCACCTATTTGGCACTTTAATCGGATCTTGTCCAAAGGCTCACTCTTTCCCGCGTTGAAGCCGCTGATGGTGGTGTTCGTTGCTGTGAGACGGTACATCGGGATCCCTAGAGTTTGGAGCAGACTTCGAGGGATGATGCTGAGCGATGAGCCCGGATCGATGTGAATACGATCGACCTTGATGACACCCACGTATCTTGTGTAGTACAGGGGTCGGTTGTGCCAGTTGTTCTTTAGCAGCATATCTTGCTGCGTAAAGGTAATGTTAGGAATCACCTCGACCACGCTATGACAATATGGATATGCCGCAGGATCTTCCTTGGGCGGCTTCCCTTGTGTGAGGTAAGTCTCTGCATCCTGCAGCGCCTCGCAGAGGGCATCCTGAGTTGCTTTGGTCAGCCGGAGAAGCTCGACAAGTGATAACCGAGCCGATGTATTGGCCAGCTGCGCCAGTATATCGAAGTTGTAGGGCGATCAGGCTTACTGCCGAGTCCTTTCATAGAGGCTTATCAAAGTGGACCTCCTTCTGTTTCTGCTTATCTGCAACAGGAGGTTGAGAAGGTCCGGCTTATGCTGTATCGGAAGTAGAATGGGTCGCCGGTGGGGGCGTCTCTTCTTCAAGAGCCTGGTTTTCCTCTTGCTGGAGAGCCTAATGAGTGGTCACTTGGTGTCTTCTACCGAGGAGGAGACCATGTGACATGTCCTGACCTTTCTCCTTTTAGTCGGGCGCACTGCTGGCGCAGTCATGTCAGGAGTGAGATCTGGATGAACCCACATCATTTTACCTTATGGTGTTGTGAAGGGGATGAGGCCCTGAGCATTGTCCCTGGTGGGCGGAAGGTTGACGATTCCCATCATTGCCTTTGGGATAGGGACGACGCCGTCTTGAGTCTCGACTATCGGGAAGCTCCCGAACTGTATCGTGACTATGTTGGCCGTCACAGTCTTTTTCTCGTAATCGAGGGAGGTGACTGGCGTCGATAAGACGTTGAATCTGTCTTTTCAACACCTAGTAGTTGCGTGTTGAGTAGTGGATGTACTGGTGGTAATGACAGTACTTAGGATTATCCACCTTTCCCACTTCATCAGGACGCTTGGGAGGTGGAAGCTACAACCTGCCGCCCTTTCGAGCGTGTCTTCATCATTGAAGGAGTAGGTTTCCTTTGGCTTTTGTGCATCGGCTGGCTTGGAGCTCACGAGTTCTGGACCCTTTGTAATATTGACGGCCATAGCTTGCTTGCCTTTACCGTCTCTTACTCGCTTCACACTATCTTCAATAGAAAGAAAGTTTAGACCCAGGAGTTGTGCGTCTTGTGCCTTCTTCTGAGCTACGTCTGCTTCAGTAATGAAGGGCGTCCACTCGGTACAGGGAGCACTGTGCCACGTTTTAATGGCAGAAAGCATATTCTTGCGGCATGAATCCATGAGCATGGGCTCAGGCATACCTGGAGGTAGCCTTAGGGTGGCCTGGCAGAAGCGTTCAATGTATGCTTGTACGGGCTCCTTTTCTTTCTGAACAATGTCCATAAGAGTAGATATTGTCATGTCTAGCTCTCCATCGTAGAACCGTTCCAGAAACATGTTCTTCAGGTCTTCAAATGATTTAATGCAGTTGTTGGGTAAACTGCATAACCATTCATAGGCCACCCCCTATAGAGCTCCAACGAAGATGCTGGTAAGAAGGGCGTCGTGTTGGCACAGTTTATTTTGATAACATTAACATCATCTTCATAGTCTAGTTTTTCTCTATATTTCAGCTAACAGATAATCTTTTAAAGCTATCCTACAATAAGTTCTGTCCATTCAAGCCGAGTCATCAAAGCCTCATGGATGTTTTCTAAAAGAAGACTGAAGAAAAGACCAGCGCTCCTTAAAGACGACTCTCAAAAGATTCAAGATTTCGAGTCTGTACAAGGTCTAGGTTCTTCTATATAAACACCTAAGGTTGGATGACAAAATATAAAGCTCTTCTTTTTTCAGTCAAAAATTAATGTCCAAAAACATACCGACGGTATACCACTGTGTACCGATGGTATACCGTTTCATGAGCCACAATAATGTTCTGTGACAAACATCGGCGTATCGACGGCATACTACAGTATACCGACGGTATACCGTTTTGTGAGCCACAAAATGTTTTATGATGAATATCGGCATACCGACGGCATACAATAGTATACCGACGGTATACAGTTTTGTAAGCCACAAAAATATTCTATGACGAACTTCGACATACCAACGGCATACAATAGTATACCGACGGTATATACCATTTTATAAGCCACAAAATGTTCTGTGACGAACATCGGTATACCGACGACATACCGCTGCATACCGATGGTATACCGCTTTATCTGATTTGATTTTTGAATGGACAAATACTAGCATTAAATGCTTCCCAACGGATATAATTATTATCGTTACTGTTCCGAACGGAATACCGACGGTATGCCGATCAATACCGATGGTATGCGGGGTTATATTCAGGAGCATTAAATGCTACCTACTCTTGGTTTTCTATATAAAAGGATCCCTTCCTTCCATTGAAGGCCATCCACTTAAGCCATAAATTTCTCAACAACCAAGAGCTCCACCATTACTACTCTAACCAACTTTCAATTATCATCCAATCCAAAAGTGCTAGAGTATTCAAGAGTTGTACTTTTTGATCTTCAAGTGTTAGGAGATCAACAGTTCTTTTCCTTTCCTTTTAAAGTTGATGAGCCTTCGTAAGAAAACTCGTGTGTAAGAAGTTGGCAAGTTCTTCGAATCCAAACTCGTGTTGAAGTTGGCGAGTTCTTTGAATCCAAACTCATGTGTACTATTTACTCAATAGTAGATTTAAGTCGGAGAGAGTTCTGGGACTGGATTGCCTCTAGAAAGGAGACCAGGATACATCGAGTGTTTGATTTTCTCACTCTCTCTTATTTTATTTCAGTGATATAGCTTGCTTACTTGTGTTTAGTTTTATTATTTTCCTATTCACCCCCCTAGGTTTTACACGTCGTCCTTTGGCAGGTGTCCTGTTACTGAGGCAAAGTACCTCAAGTATCGTCTAGGCGACTCCTTAGTATCATAAGGGGTGAAAGTCTGTGGTTTATATTTGGGAGGATAAACCATATTGCCCCACTCAACAGGATAAGGCTGCCAGATGCCCATCTTTCGGAGTGTGGCTCTCTTTTCTTTGGCATCATGGCGAGCATATAACTCCTCGAGTGCTTGCTCTATTTCGTTGGATACCGCTGGATTGATAGTCGACGGAGTGGCCGACGACTGTGCAACTTGGTTTATGACAGGTAGGGTACTAGACCCATCACGAACCGTCGGAGCCGCAGGTGTGGAGGCAGTGGGAACCAAACTGTCCTTGATCTCCAGAACGATATAGGCTAAAGTCCGCATGGATATGTTCAACGCGTTAAGACTTCCTTCGAGAGCCTCAATACGTTTCTGCTGATCAGCACTTCCGCTTGATTCTTCATTGTCATCAGTCGCCATGTGCACAGATGCTATGTGCGTGTACGTAGAAGCGGTAGAAGATCTTTCGCTTTCTAGTTCGGAGTGCTGGTGCTCATCGTCTTGTGGAAAGACTAGAAAGTTGCGATCGTCCTCTGACTCGACATTGTTCCTACCCCCGGTCTTCTGACTGCTTGCGTCCGCAAAAGTGTCGGTGTCATACGCCTCTTCGTCATGCTAAAACGAAGTGTTGTTATACACCGTAACAGGCTGGCTACCTCCAGCAGGTGCAGCGGTCGATGAACCGTCTTCTTGCGACGATGATCTGTCATTGAAGCGTGTGTGTTGGAACACGCCTTCTTGGGCACAGGCTTCTTGCTACCCCCAGGCCAGTTTTTGGCCTTGCCAACCGTGGAAAGGGGTTTCTTGGATAGCTTCTTCTGGGACGGAGAGTCCCGAGCAACATTGCATGATGCAACACAGAGATCTTCTTCTTCCTTATAAGTTTTTGGTCGCCGCTGAAAGACGAACCTCCTCTTTGGCGGTGATGGACCTGCTTGACAACAGCAGCAGTTGATGGTAATCTGAGTACAGTTGGATCTTGATTTAGACACCAACTACGTCTCAGATTCTTCTCTCATCTTACGCTCGCAGGGAGCAAATGAAGTCTTCATGCCTTTACTTACTTCATGTACACAGGAGAGCTGTGCGCAGCTGAAGAGATATGGAGAAGGCATTCTTCCTTCGAGTTACTGTGGGTGAGGTTCGATTATGCCTCGATCAGAGAATCGCTGATGACGTACCCCCGGCCTTGAGTAGTGCGAGTGGGTGCTCAAGGGATGACGGGGTTCCGTCGGAGGAGGCTTTGGAGAGTCTGGGATGGTCTTGTATAGCTTTCCATCAGCTACGCGCCTTACTATCAACACGGGCCTCCGGTCCGCCATCGGCGTAGCACTTTGATCATATGGGGCGAGTGCTGCCTTGGATCTTCTCCTACCACGATTAGATGATACATAGTTGTAATCCAACATGGCCATACATGATGGACCAGTTATTCTGTCGAAGACAGAAGTTCTCACCGGTGAAGCTTCCTCTACGAGCGGGCAAGCCGTCATCTGTTCCTTTCGACGTTGCGCCTTTGTCACGCTTGCCTTAGGATAGCCGTGAACTTCTCTGTGTTTCCCGAGCATGGGATTTGAGAGAGATGGCTGGCATCAGCGGTCGAATGGATCTTCAGAGCTTCATCGACGAGGGGGGTCTGAGACGCAGTCCCTTCCGTCGTGTTGCTCGTCGTAGCCGCCTTAGGCACCCAATATAAGGACCCTGATGTTTTTTAGAATTAATTTTTCTCTATTTTATATGTTTTCTATTTATTAAATTAGATTTTTATTTTTAGTTATGACTATAGATGTACTTTTCTGTAGTTTTGATTTTTGAAGCACAATAATTATCAATTTCTCAAATCTATCCCCATCATTGTATTTTAGATGAGTCCACCTTCAGTTTGATATATCATGTCCCAAACGTGTTCCCTTGTGCTATATTTTTTCATGTGCAACTTTAGAGGTAAAATAGTCATTTTAGTCTCTACCGTAAAATTTGACTAACTTTCCAATTAGCAATTGAGGCCCAACTTCGATCCAAATCATTTGACCCAATATATGGTTTTTGACCCATTTCGAGCCTACAATGCACATGTCATTGGTGTGCCACTCAATTGAGTTCCCTTGTGCTAGTTTATCTTAAGTGGCTCACAAGTCAAAACTATAGACATATTGGACTCAAATCGTTCACAAAAATTCTACCGACCCAAAACTAGTCCAACTAGGGACCCGTGGATCCTATCCTAGAGTATCCTAACCTATTAGACATATCTTAGATTGATTTTTTTGGATTAATATGCAGCCACATTAATCAAATCTAATTTAAATCAAATACTATAACAACTTTCCTATTTTGGAACCAATTTAAATCCTAGGAGATAGAATTGTTGTATCTTTTAGAATATGCAATCAAATCCCAAACCAAATCCTACTCTGCCCTAATTTCTTTCCCCTTATTTGAATCTCTCCCATCTAGGATTTACGTACACTTTTTATATATTTATCTATTAAAACCCTCCAATTTCTTTTCTATTTTAGTACTTTTCTTTCCACCCCACAGAAACTCATCACGCTGACCTCTTCCAACCCTCCTACCACCTTTACCTCGACTCTAAGACAACCCCTAACACCCTGGCACCTTCCCAAGGAGTCTCGGGCCCTAATTTGATCGATACGAGGCGAGGAAGGCACCCGAAATCGACCGAATTAGTGCTGAATTCGTCACAGCGGGTTAGTCAACTTGTAGACGAGATTTTATCAACTTTTTCTCATCCGTTTTACTTGAAACCAAAAAAGAGAATTACCTTAGTGTGTCTACTCCAACCTCTGATCACCGGATCCCCCCACTTCCAAGCGGTTTGTCCGTGGCATCGATTCTACGACAGGGTGGCCAGAAATGACGAATCTGGTTGTGAGCATTTTTCACCTACCAAATTCAGTTTCTAACCTTCTTATATATTTATTCAGAATCTAGAAGTCGATACCTTTCTGAAGCATATCTGTAGGACAGTTTTCGCATCCGTTTGCTATTTTTAAAATTTTATGACATTTGCCGTATTACCGAACTCCGAAAAATTCTGCTTTCCTTGTGTCCAAAAGTGTCAAAACTCCACGAAACCATATTGAACTTTATGTTGTGCAAGGTTTAACGTTATAAATACTATTTTAACTATTTTTAGAATTTTCACAAAATTTAGTATTTTTAAATATTTATTGTTTTGGTCCTCAAATCGCAAACCAAGTCTAGGAATAATGTTGTAGAATCAATACAAATCTTGTACAGATATTTTTCTATATATAAAATATATTTTTTATTATTATATAGTATTTATAAATATTTTCCAGAATTAAAGATGATATTTTATGTTAACAATATATTACTTTTATATGTAGATTTAATACTATATATGTTATATGAGTAGTCAATATGACTAGTTTTAGTATAAATATATTATTAAGGTCTATATATGGTAAGTAAATATATAGTAAGTTATTAATTTATATTATATTCGTATTTTGGAATTCGAGCGTCGAAACTGAGATCCGTCAATTCCAGTGATCTCACATCGCTGAAATTGACAAAGCCACCGTATGGATCGCCAAGACAAGCTTGTTAACCTTGTGGTTAATCATCTTATCTCGATTCGTGTGGCATAGGTTTCGTTGTATCAATTACGACATGCAAACGTAATATTTTAACCGAGAGTTTGTAATCCATAATATTAACGAATAGTTATCATAGAGATTAGTATAACCTAGCTTTAAGTGGTATGATTAATAAAATTGTTTATGTAGGTATTATATGACTTAGAATGACCCAAGCTTTCTAGGTAGGAGTGGTTAGTCATATTTGTATTTAGAAAATAAGGCATATTTGTTTATGATATGGGTTGGTAGATATTGCACGGAGTATGATCATGGATGGTTCGGGTAGATTTTGGTTCTGCACTCTCAGCACAGATTGGACAAAACTATGGCCAAGTACACCTTTCCAAACTTTACAGTATTTACATGCTTTTTTATAGTTCCATTCCTTCTTGCTTGGTTATATATTTCTCTTGCTTCATTTATGGTTACTTTCTAGTTTCACGTGCACGTAGATTGTTACTCTTTCTTTCCATATTTACTTATTAAATCTTTCCTATCTTTTTTATATCTAGTGATAGTATTGATCTGCCTATGCCATGTTTCCCCTGACCTGTTTAACCCGTACTCGACTTGGACATGACTAGATAGACTTGAGTTTCAAGTACCTTAGGAGAGAATATTTTATTAGCCGTGGCTATACCTCTATTGTTGTGCCACCCCGGGCTACGATAGAGCACCTGTTATAGGATGGTTAGTGCCTCACCGGGCTACAATTTTTATCATATGCACCTATAGCCATGATTAATATTATATTCTCATGACATGTCTCATCTGTAGAGTTCATTTATGTGTTATCCTTTTCTATACTTGTTTTTTCTATTTTTCTTGCATGTTATTTACTATATAGTATGCATGTATATTATGTGTCTTGCTAGTCCTCTAAAGACCTGGTGATCTCTCCAGATATTAGATGAAGGTATGGTACACTGATGGAGGATAATTTCTACACCAAGACTGCAGGTATATTTAGTTGATGTTTTATCTTTCTCTTTCGTAATTAGATTTTGTCCTATATTTGATTCTTGTTGCATTATAGCCTAGTCTTGTATAAGCTCCTACTTTTCTCTAGCTTGTTCATGATAAATGTGTTATTGGGGATCCACTCTAACATATTTATCTATTCTAGAACCAGTGTACTATGGTCTGATCAGCCTTACTGCACTTGATTCGTTATTGTTATCGATATTTAGTAGATTGAGATATAGGTGAACTAGAATAACTAGATAGCTTATACGTATTCGAGCGGGACTGGAGTCCTCTTGACGCGTCTGGCGTATATATGTATCATAATCCTATGTATTTTGGGACTAGGGTGTAACATATTTTTTTGGTGGCCCATGCAGGTCGATTTAGCTGTTTCGGTTACGTTACTGTATCGAGCGGGCCTGTAAACATGACTAAACCCTTAGGAATCTCAATCCACAATGGTCTTGACAATTCTTTAGAAATTTCTCTATCGTCTTTGAACTTCGTATTTGCTCTCGATTATTCTTCCCTTGCTTTCTCATGTCATTGCTTTTCATCTTCTTATTTCGGAGTGAAAAATGATCGTGCTATATAGGATTTATCAGAAAATTCTTTAGTTATAGTATAAGTTAGTTAGCTTATTGTATTTTGATTGCTCGATAGATAGGAGGGATTAGAGATGCCATGTGCCATAGGTATCTAGTGGTATAGATTTTTTACAACTATTATGCAAGGGTTATGAAATTTTAAGCCATCATGTGTTTGATGGGGGTAGTATGACCAAAGGTGGGTAGACATCCTTGTATAGAAATAAATTTATGGTTATACTAGGTTACGTCCTTATGGTAGTCACTTGATCAAGAATAGAGTGATAGTTTTAGTATAGAGATTGGCCCTCTATAAGAAGAACCCAAATATAGCCTAACCCAGCCTATTTACTATTATGCACTATCAGTCATGAAGTTAGGATTAGATAGAATGGTTGTTTCGATTAACAAAATGCCTTGGAGGAATTAGCTTTTGAAAACAAAAACAAGAAGAAAAAGTACAAGAAGTACAAATTCGATTCTGGAAAAGTATTGCTATGGAAGTCTGATTCGTAAATGATCACTTTGTTCCTTGGACCATATGATGATGATGAAGATCACTGCTTGAAGTAGAACAATTTGGAAGAACTAATGCACCAGAAAGGTATCGACGCACTTGGGCACTGATGGCGAGGCCGAATGCTTTCCTGCTTTGCTTCACTTTGTTCTGGAAGAAAAGCTGAAGAAGGATGCTCTAGAGAATCAAAATCTTGAACTGATCTCTGTATTCTCTCCTGTCTCTCTCTGTCTGTGTGTGTTGTATGAGAAAAATGAGTCTATTTATAGACTTCGGCTTTCGTGCATAAAAGAGCATCAACATCTGTCTTTACGCTAACAACTGCCCTCCACGATCAGAATCATCCTCTGTATATGCTGACATGTGTCCCATCATTTCAGTAAGAATAGGATACATGTACACACGTTCTTCGAAATATGTGGCATGAAGACCACGTAGGCACACCACGTTCCAAACTGGCCAGAACGAATAGGGCGTAAAAGGATGAGCGTAAACTAGCTCTGTCATAGGTTTCCAGCGTAAAGTGGTTATTGAATAACCTTGAGCGTAAAATGGCTCAAATAGACTTCACGCACACATTGTTTTTTATGAGCGTAAGGAATCATGTAAACCTCCATGCGTAAAAGAAACCATTCAGTGAGCGTAAAGTAGCTCGATCTCTATAAACGACAACAATGGTCTTTGTATGAGACAAATTCTGAACTCTGTGGTAAATGCCATCATTGATATCTTCATGTCAAAGTCTGCATTAAATGCAAGATTTGATAGCCTTTGTCCAGTGTGAAAGAGGCTGCTCAATCCTTTGCGTAAAATCACCGGTGCAGACCCAAGCGTAAAGTGATCAATCTGCTTAGGCGTAATACAATTAGCCTTGTCCTGGGCGTAAAGAAATTACCCGTTCTGTTAGGCGTAAAGCAGGCCACTTACGAATGAGATGACTCTTTCTTTGAAGCACTTTTTACGCTCCTACAAGACCCCCTTCAAAGTTTTCAAATGTCTCCAAAATTTGAAACACTTTGAACAGCAGCGTAAAAGTTGAGATTTGATGAGCGCAAAATTCGGGATATGCAACAGTCATCCGCGTAAGAGCGGAGATATCCAACAGTCAGCGTAAAGTTCAAGAGAGAAGAAATAATGTCGGTCAACACTTAACCGTCATAATAAATTTTCTTCTTCGTAACTTTCAAATGTATCTTCTTCCCGAGTGAGCGATTTTCGATGAGGAATGTGAAGAATTATTTTAATTTGTATAAATAAGGACCAACTCTTTACTTTTAATGTTCATCCTCATAGTTGATATGGCGCCAAAGAAAGAGCCAATTGTTGAGGGGGCTTCGGCCGCCAGGCTTAACCTCGAGATAGAGAACGAGCGAGCGCAAAATCTTCTAGAGTGCTTTGGGCTGACCCCAGCGGTCTTCAGTCGTATTGATGGTGGTCCTTCAACTGCATACGAGAGACCGGATGACGCGAAAGCATTCCTTCGTCTGATGCGTCGCTCTGGGATTCACAATATGCGTGAGTTGGGTGCATCCCTTTGTCAACCCAAAGAATAATAATATTCTGTGTACTGCGACTTTTATATGTAGGAATCCGCTCTCATCTTTTATAAATAAAATATTTGATGTTTTAACCCCATCTATGAACGCGCATTTGTTTATGCACTTCTGTTGACTGCTTCCGTGATTGTTGATTCCCGAGAAACAAACTAACACGTGGTGTCTATCTTATGGTTACAAGATCCTTTAAATAAGATCTTCTCCCGAAATAGGCTCATCTTAATAACTTCTTCAGTCTTTATAAATAGCCGAGAATGTTTCATGTATTCTCGTACTCATCCTTCTGAAGATAGCTTTCTGCGATGTTGTTCTTCAAATAAGAGATGGCAGAGCTTTTCAACGTCGTTCCCTTGCATGGCCGATCATTAGGCGCAGATTCAACCATCATTAGAGCCAAACCTTTCGACTCAAATGGCAAGTTCGATCGTAAGTAAATTTCTGTCTTCGAATTTTTTGTTTTTGAAAACAACTATTTTACGAGCGTAAGGCCTTGCTGAAGTACTGGCGTAAAAGCCGTGCTGAAGCACTTGGCGTAAAAAGCCTTGTTTGAAGCACTGGCGTAAAAGCCGTGCTGAAGCACTGGAGTAAAAAGCCTTGTTTGAAGCACTGGCGTAAAAGCCTCGTTTGAAGCACTGGCATAAAATCGTGGCTTGCTATCTGTCTTTATTAGCATATTTGATGACACTTCTTCTTTTTTGTTTTCTGCAGAAGCTTGGTTGAAGAGCTTTTTCAGAACTGGCATTGGTGATTTTGACGCTGTGAAAAGCGTTCTTCTGACACCGGCATCAGGGAGCTCATGCGCTTTTGACGCGCAAATCAGACAACTCAGAACTCTTCATGAGATAGAGGGGTCTTCCTCCGTTGGTAGGAAGAGCCTTTATTCACGGAGAGTTGGATGGTGGAGTCAACTCTACCCCAAGAAATCGGGTAGTAGAGTTCCTTTCACGGCAGAACTAGGAATCGTATCCCAATGCTGGATACGTTCCTATCTCCTTTGAGGTGCTGCCCCTAATCCACCAATTGTATTGGCAGCAACACGCTTTCGGGCTGCCATACTCTGGGGTTCTCCTCTCGTCTGAGAGAGAAGACCAGAGTTTGATTTCTGCTGTTCTGGTTGCCACTGGAGCTCAGACAGTCAGGAACTGCCACCAACAACGAACCCGACGGAGAAGATCCAGAGAAGAAAATAGATCTCTATTAGGTTATTGTTTGGTGTATAGAATGAAAATCTAAGATGTAATAGATTTCCATTGTAAAGAAAAGTCTAAGAAATGTAATAGACTTTTATGATGATATGAGAGTGGAAATGATAATTCTTCTATGCTCGATGATTTGTATCTATCTAGATGTAATATGGACATGATAGATAATAAAATCTTCTTTTCTAATTTAGAGTTCATAATACTATCAGAGGTAATATGGACATGACAGTGTGTGGGAACTCAAAAGAAAATTAGATTGATTTCTATGCAGAGGTTAAATGGAAAATGATAGATAAAAAAAGTAGGTAGATTTAGCATTTATCCAGAGGTTATGAAAACATGATAAATAACTAATCCCATTTTTTAATCAATTGATAAAGAATAGAAGATTTAAAAATTTTCTCCCAGGAGACGAAAAGTCAGCTTAACCAAACCTTGGTGGCTGGGGCATAAAACGATAGATGTTGTGAGCACACATGTCGGAAGAATCAACGTATTTCTCGGGAAAAGAAAGGACGATTCAGTTCCATAATTAAATGGATGAACCTAGTAATGTGAACGAACGGGTCTTTTCGGAAATGAAAAGTCGTTTTCAATTTCAGAGACCAGTTCATTAATAATCCTCTTCTATAAATAGGCGAGAATTCTCTGTAACCTTTTTATTCTCATTTCTGCTCCTCAATTGAGAATGTCTTCTGAGGATGCCCAGCAAAAGAATGAAGTCTCTAGGGACATTGAGGACGTCATTGAGACATGCCCCGCTGAGCCAATAGTGACAAGTCTGACTGAAGTAGGCAACAGTTCTTCTACGCCCAAGCCGCCCCAGGACATTCTTGCTTTCCTAGTAGAGCCAGGGAAAACTCCTGAAGAAGAAGCACTGAGGATGGCTGTCTGCCAATTTTTTATGGGTTCAGAAAACAATGCCTTCTCTGCATTGGCTGACTATGTATTCAATAAGGAAGGGAGTGGCCCTCGTCCTTAATCTTTTATCTTGAACAAAAATAATAAAAGAAGTTTTATTTTTGTCCTGTCTTTTTTTTTATACATAGTATTTCTTAAGGAATTTGCCATTGATCGGCAGCATGAGTAGATCACCGTTGGGTTTTGACAATCGATAAGCACCATTAGAGAACACGGACTCAATCACATACGGGCCTTCCCATTTCGCTTGGAACTTCCCTTTGCTCTTGTGAGTCATCACCATTGGTCTCCGGACAGCCAACACAAGCTCGCCAATTTTGAATACCCTCTCTTTGACTTTACGATTGAAAGTTCGAGATATACGGGCTTGATATAGCTCAATATGCTGTTGTGCTTGAAGACGCTTCTCGTCCAATCCTTCAAGTTCTTGGAAGCGTAAGCGATCATTATTCTCTGTAGTTAGCTCATTAGCAATAGCGATTCGGAGAGAAGGGATCTGGATTTCCAATGGGAGGACAGCTTCACAACCATAAACCAGTAAAAATGGTATAAAACTAGTAGGAGTCCGGACTGTTGTTCGGTATGCCCATAAACATTCTCCAAGCTTCTCATTCCAATCTCTTTTATTAGAAGAGACAAACTTTTTGAGAAGTTTGATAATCGTTTTGTTGAAGGCTTCAGCTAAACCATTAGCAGCCGGATTATAAGTCGTAGAAGCCAGATTTTGAATTCGGTTCTTGTCACAGAACCGATAAAATGCCTGGCTGGCAAATTATGGTCCATTGTCATGAATTATTCGTCGAGGAATCCCGAAGCGATAAATAACATAATGTTTAATGAAGCTGACTACATTAGATGTCTTTACTTCAACAAGTGGAACTGCTTCTGCCTACTTTGAAAAGTAATCGGTTATAGCTAGTATAAACCGATGTCCTTTGACAGAAGGGGGGTTAATAGGACCAATGATGTCCATACCCCAAGCTTTAAAAGGCCAAGAGGCTGCTGTAGGATGTAGAAATTCAGAAGGTTGATGAATCAAGTCTGCGTGAATCTGGCATGCTTTACATCTTCTGGCATAGTCTACAGCATCTGCTATCATAGAGGGCCAATAATACCCCATTCTTCGAATACGATCTTGCAACTTTGGACCCGGTTGATGGGCACCACAGACACCATCATGAGCCTCACGCAGTGTTTGTTTGGCTTCGCTTTCTGAAAGACAACGCAGCAGGAGTCCGTCATATGAACGCCGATATAGCATATGTAAAGACGGATCGTAATAGAATCGAAATGATCGTCTTTTAATTGATGCAGCTTCTTTAGGATCTTCAGGTAAGATTCCGTGAACTGCATAATCAATAAATGGTGTTCTCCAATCTTTCTGCTGGGAACTTGCCTCTGTAACATAACTTTGTTCAATATACAGATTACTCTTCACACAGAACAAGTCTCGATCTAACAAAGTAATTATATTTTGCCTTCGGATCGGGACCGCCAGATCTGCAGCTAAGCTGGCAAGAGCATCAGCTTCTACATTCTGAGAACGTGGCACAAATTCAATGAAAAATCCTTTGAATGAAAGGACCAACTCAACTACCACCTGATGATAAGGGATGAGATCAGGGTTTCTGACTTCATACGTCCCTCTAACTTGATTGACGATCAATTGTGAATCTCCATAAGCTTCTAGGAATCCGATATCCAATTGCTTTGCTACTTGGAGACCAATCAATAGAGCATTATATTCTGCTACATTGTTAGAGCACGGCTCATTAAGAGAATAGGCACGGTATATAACCATTTTGTCAGAAGAAACCAAGACAATTCCTACCCCAGAAACAATATTGCCTTTAGGTCCCACTCGTGATGCTCCATCAAAATATAATTGCCATATGTCATTTTTCAAAGCCATGTTGCAGTCCACTACTTCGTCTGGAATGTCTTCATATAACTTTGAAGTTTCAGGTACAGGATGAGCAGCTAAGAAATTAGCTAACGCTTGGCCCTTTACTGATTTTTGAGGCACATAGATCATGTCATAAGGAGTGAGCAACATCGCCCAGGTAGCTAACCTGGAATTTAGAATGCTCGGTCTTCTCATCAATACCCGAATGGGATTTATTCTGGAGATGACATGAATAGTCTGTCAAGTGACATAGTGCCTTGTCTTTTGGACGGCAAAAACCAAAGCTAGACATTCCTTTTCCACAGGAGTACATCTGTGTTCAGCTCCTACCATCATTCTGCTCAGATAATATATTGCTTGTTCATGACCCATATCATTTTTTTGTGCCAGAAGAGCGCCAAGTGAATGATCCAAGGCCCGAACGTACAACAAAAATGGCCTTCCTATCACCGGAGGTACCAGAACAGGTGGGTTTGTAAGATATTGTTTAATGTTATTGAAGGCATTTTGACATGCTTTATCCCAAACGAAAGATACTCCTTTCTTTAATAGACGGGAGAAAGGTTGACATCTTTCGGAAAGATTAGATATAAATCTTCTAATATAAGCAATACGGCCCTGGAAGCCACGGAGTTCTTTCAGATTATGAGGAGGGCGCATTTCAAGAATTGCTTTAACCTTATCAGGATCAATATGGATACCCTGAGAGGTAATGACAAATCCTAAAAACTTGCTACTGGAAACCCCTAAGAAAGATTTAGTAGGGTTCATTTTCAATTGATGTTGACGCATCAATTCAAAAACTGTCTTCAAGTCTTGAATGTGATCATTATTTGACCAACTTTTAACAGCAATGTTATCTACGTAGAATTTAACTATTTTCCGTAGATGTTCTTGAAAGATATGGCTCATAGCTCGTTGATATGTGGCACCGGCATTTTTAAGACCAAACGGCATAACCGTATAGCAGAAAACCCTAAGGGGTGTTCGAAAAGATGTATGCTTCTCATCTTCTGGATGTATCTTGATCTGATTGTATCCTGAGAATCCATCCATGAAAGACATACGTTCAAAACCGCATGTATTGTCTATCATGACATCAGTAATAGGAAGTGGAAATTCGTCCTTTGGACAAGCTGTATTAAGATCTCGGTAATCTATACAAACTCGGACTTTTCCGTTCTTCTTCATAACAGGAACGATATTGGCCACCCAATCAGGATGTTGTTCTTCACGAACGTAACCACAAGTGATCAGCTTTTTGACTTCTGCTTCAATTGCATCCATCATATCTGGTCTAAAGTACCGTTGTTGTTGTTTTACAGGTTTGACGTTAGGCCAAAAATTAAGTTTATGAGTAGCAACTTTAGGATCTAGTCCTGGCATATCCTCATAACTCCATGCAAAGATGTCAATATAATCTTTGATAAGTTTTGTCAATTCTTCCTTTTCATTTTCAGAAAGATTCTTACTGATGAATATTGGTTTGGGCGTAATTCCATTTCCAACATCGATCTGGATAACCTCATCCTCTGTAGGTGGCTGTCGCTGTTCAAAACGAAGTTTCCATTGAGTATCCATCTGTTGAGCCCAAGGATCATTCTCAAATGGCTCTGATTCATCATCGGTTTGAACCATATTGACTGAGAATATCTGTCTAGATTCATCATATGAGGAATCTATGCTGTCTTTATATTGATGACTTTGATTATCAGAAGATAAAGTCATTCTCTCAATAAATTTGACAGCCATATACTCGAAAAGGAAATCTTCATTGATATCAAAGAGGTGAGCCATATTTACATCATTTACAGTCCGATTGCTACGGTCCGGATTAGTCGACGGTGGACCATCATCCGTCTTCTGCATAGAATTGCCAATATTGACGATCAATGGTGATTCTGGATCATTCGTACCAGAAGTACGCCCTTTGACTTTGATCATAAAAGGTTGAACTTGACACTTAGCAGGAATTTTTATTGATTCCTCAGATGAAGCTTGAGTTCTTCCTTTAACTTTGATTATCAAAGGTTGATCATTGACAAGTTGAGGTTGGATTCGTCCCTTGACCATGATCTTCAAGGGTTATTCTTCTGGTGGATCTTCATTGATAGACTGATCCTCAGATGATGATTCTTCAGCCATGTCTGATATCTCTTTCATATGCTCTTGTTTATAAAGCTTTGAATCAGAGAAGTAGGCTTCGACATCCTTGAAAGAATTAATATCAGCAAATTCAGTTTTCACAACTCCTTGGGAATCCACATATTTGAAGCATTGGTGGAGAGTTGAAGGCACAATATTGTGCTCATGAATCCACGGTCTTCCAAGAAGAATATTGTAGGATACATCCGAGTTGATAACATAGAAAGTTACCATGGTTCGAAGATCGCCGATCTGAATCTGCAATCGAATCTTCCCCAGTGGCTTACTCTTGCCAGAGTTAAAACCAACAATAGTGGTACTAGTGTAAGTGAGCTCACTAGTAGGAATCCTCAGGGGTCTTAGCATACTCTGAAGAATTATGCTGATTGAGGACCCGGGATCAATGTAGATCCTGTCAATTTCAGTGGATCCGATATATCCAGTGTAGCACAGAGGCCTATCATGCTTATTGTGTTTCAATAGCATATCCTCTTGTGTAAAGATGATGTTGGGAATTGCTTCCATTACGCTATGACATTGTAGACATGACACTGGCATATTATCGGGAGTCTTGAGTTGAGCTAAGCATAAATCTGCTTGAAGTAAAGCTTCGCTCAAAGTCTCTCTGCTTTCTTTGGAGAGGCGAAGCAGTTCAAATATAGACAATCTAGCCGGAGTATTGGCTAACTGAGCTAGAATATCGAACTTGTAAGGCTTCATTGTCACCCCCTGACTGGAAGCAGACTTCAATGGGATATCAAAGCGTACTGCCTTCTGTTTCCCCTTTTCAACCACAGATGGTTTAGCAGGAACATGAGAAGGTTGAACCGGTAGCGTTTCCACTACATCTTTTGCTTCTTTGGAGGATCCCTCATAGTCTTTGTGGTACTCTTTTCCAGATCTTGTACCAGCAAAAGTTTCTTCCTCAGACTCAGGAGAAGAAAGTACCATATTACAGGATTTAGTCTTTCTTCCTTTAGCCTTCTTCTTGTGAGGACTGTTACGAGGAATTTCAGAACCCAATCCAGCGGTAGAATTCTGATTTTGAATTTGTAATGGAAGACGGATTCCTTTATCATGGTTCAAACCTTCTGCCTTTTGAAAGTCGTAACCCATCTTCTTCATGAGAATAACAGATTGCTGACTATACAAATGGATAGGCAGTGGACTTTGAACAGGCATTTCAGTACAGGAAGAGGAATGAATCTTTGCAACTACAGGAGAATGAAGTACAGACGTCTCTGTAGTTAAGGGAGAAGAAGGATTCAGGATACGAGGAGAAATCCTTGTTGGAGCTTTTTTATAAGCAGCAAAGACTTGTTGTGCCCGGTATAAAGGAACACTATTCATAGCTAGCCACTGCTGATGAGTAATCTTGAGCTTGGTAGGAGGAGCTAGACTTGGAGGACAAATGTTTAGTCCTTTCAGTCTATCTTCCAGAGGGAGGCCGTCCCATAGATGATCCAAGTCATCAGGATCTGGAATAATATGAGAAATCATGTTGCAAGTTTTGACTTTCTTGTCTTTCTTGGATTTTGAAGTTTTACCTTCATTTTCCAGTTCAGGCACTAAGTCAGGATGTACCCACATGATTTCACCATTCTTCAATGTGAGAGGCAGCAATCCTGTATTTTCTTCCCTGGCAGGCGGGATATTCACAATCTTCATCGTCGCCTTCGGAATTGGTATAATTCCATCTAGGACTTGCTGTGGAGGAAAATCCCCAAACTGAAGAGAAACCATATTGGTTGTCACCGTATGGTCATCATTGGTTAAAGTAATGGCACCACCATTTATCAGCTCTTGGATCTTCTTTTTCAAGACATAGCAAGCACTGGTAGGATGATTAATGTATCTATGATAGATACAATACTTGGAATTGTCGGTCAGATTTACCTGATTAGGCCTCTTTGGTTCTGGAATCTGAAGTTTACCATTTTTCACCAGACATTGGAATATCCCTGGAATATCACTTTCGTCAAAAGAGTATTCTTCCTTTGATCTGGAGGATTCTTGATTACCTGACGTCGTTTTGTTCTTGGAAAGATTAACCATAAGAGTATCTTTTCCTTTCACATTACGATTGCCAGGATTATTACCAGGATTATTTTTCTTCCCTTTATCTTCTGAAGCAAAAATCATCCCATGTTCGCGAGCCAACCTACCATTGGTCTCGGCAGAAACTGCTGCTATGATAAATGAAGCCCAATCTGAGAATTGGGAACCTGTGAAGACAGCAATGGATGGTCACAGATTCATCTTGCATGTGTCAATCAATGCTGAATCTGGCATACCAGGAGGCATCTTTAGAGTAGCCTGTCGGAAACGTTCAATGAACGTCCGAGTATCTTCTTTCTCCTTTTGTTTGATTTCTATCAAGGAGGACATGTTCATGTCCATACCTCCTTCATAGAAGCGGGAGAGGAACATTGCTTTGAATTCGTCAAAAGACGAAATAGAGTTATCGGGTAAGCTACGATACCAGTCGTAAGCTGAACCCGACAGACACCCGATGAACACTCGAGTGAGAAGAGCATCATTTTTCTGCAAGTGTACAGTCATAATATCAAAGTAGTTGATATATTGACTGGAAGATGCTTTTCCATCAAACAAAACCATGGATTGTGGTTTGAACTTCGGTGGAAAGGGTACATCATTCCAATAAGGAGGATAAGGTTGCTTAATCCCTAGCCTCTGGAGTTGATCTTTGTGCCTTAAAACTTCAAACTGTACTTTAAGTTCACGTACTGCTTGAATGGCTTCGCTGGTTTGAGGAAGCACATTCGACTGAGTAGTCGTTGGATGCACCATGACCCCCACTGGAGGTGGTACATCTTCTGGAATGATGGGATCCGGAGATGCAGAATTTTGATTAACAGCAGGCTCTTGAATGTTCAAAGGTATTTTAGCCCCTTGACTATCTTGAGTTTGTGCTGCTACTGGTGCCGGTGTTACTACTGTCGGTTGAGCAGTTTGCTGATTCAAAATTATTTGATGCATGCTTTGCACCATATTAAGCATATCCTTCAGTGATTGTTTAACAGCAGTGAGACGTTGTTCTGTATTAGCAGATGACATCTCTGGTTCATCTCCAACAGCGTAGGATTCAACCTCTCTTGAAGATACAGAAGGGTTTGTATAGAAGTACGAATCCACGCTATCGGTGTCAGACTCAAGAGATTGAGTACCCCCAGCCTCTGAATCAGAAGTCTGCAATTGTCTTTGTCTTCTTGATCGAGTATTCTGATATACTCCTTCAAAGGAATCAAGAAGCCTGTTGAACTGTTGTTGACTTGGAGTTTGGGACGTGTTCCGTCTTGGACGTCGTCCTCTGTTAGTATGAGATGCCATGTTGACTGACACATATGGCAGCTCATGTTCTTGGTCTTCAGCTTGATGTGGAGGTGTATTGAAACTCAATCGATCAAAAACCGATCGTCTTGAAGCTGAACAACAACAGTTAATTACAACCTGGTGGTATTCACAAAGATGTTTTTCTTGGGGGAATGTCACTGGAGATTGTCTATTCTTACGCTTTTGCATTAGCAATTCGCGCAAGTCAGAAGGAGTGGATGAAGTATTCTTCTTTATTACATTGGGGGTAGAAAAACGTTTAATCCCTTGTGTATAAAGAAGATTACTGGCTGCATTCGCAGAACCAAATTGTACATTTCTACGCGTTTGGAATTGTGTGCATAAATCTTGAGATTTAGCACGCAGGACTCCATTTTCTTGGCGTGTGATTTGTAAATTTGGTACCTTGCGTAAAGCAGTATAAGAAGGTTGTTGGTGTAGAACAGAAGTTGTACAATAATATTTTTACGCTGCACACGTTTAGATACATTCACATTCGACATGTGAGCATCATTGTGGATTTCATCTACACTGTCATAGACAGGAGATTTATCTTTACGCATGGAACGTAAAATCTTGTTATCTACCACGTTACCAACGGAAGATTTTGTTTTACGCGAGGAGCGTAATTTATTTGGGCCTACCACGTCACCGACGGGAGACTGATTCTTACACCCAGAAGCACAAGCTTTAGAGTCTGCCCCATTACGAATGGGAGTCTCATTCTTATGAACTGAGCGTAAAATTTGGTTCTTACCACTGAGCGTGAAACTTAATTTTTACGCAGTGGGCGTGAAACCTGGTTATCTTCACCGTTACAAACGGGAGACAAATCGTCACACTTCGAGTGCAACTTTGAAGTAGGGACTGCCTCGTTATGAACGGGAGCCCCTACGACAGGAGTGGGAAGAATCCCTTTGTCATCAGAAGCAGCAGAGAGATCAGAAATCACTTTGGATTTGGGAATCCAAACTTTTCGTGCTTTGCGAGACTTTTGAATAATGGAATGGCGAGAACCACCCCAGTTCGGAGCATTTCTTCATAGGCAGTCTGGTCGAAGTGTACCACCAGAGTCTTCTTGGTCGAACCGACCGAAATATCATCATATTGAGCAATCACCTCCTCGTCAGAGGAGAAGGTCGTCCCCAGCAGAGTCGCCATTTTTGTTTCGATTAACAAAATGCCTTGGAGGAATTGGCTTTTGAAAACAAAAACAAGAAGAAAAAGTACAAGAAGTACAAATTCGATTCTGGGAAAGTATTGCTATGAAAGTCTGATTCGTAAATGATCACTTTGTTCCTTGGACCATATGATGATGATGAAGATCACTGCTTGAAGTAGAACAATTTGGAAGAACTAATGCACCAGAAAGGTATCGACGCACTTGGGCACTGATGGCGAGGCCGAATGCTTTCCTGCTTTGCTTCACTTTATTCTGGAAGAAAAGTTGAAGAAGGATGCTCTAGAGAATCAAAATCTCGAAGCTCTGATCTCTGTATTCTCTCCTGTCTCTCTCTGTCTGTCTGTGTGTGTTGTATGAGAAAAATGAGTCTATTTATAGACTGGGGCTTTCATGCGTAAAAGAGCATCAACATCTGTCTTTACGCTAACAACTGCCCTCCATGATCAGAATCATCCTCTCTATATGCTGACACGTGTCCCATCATTTCAGTAAGAATAGGATACATGTACATACGTTCTTCGAAATATGTGGCATGAAGACCACGTAGGCACACCACGTTCCAAACAGGCCAGAACGAATAGGGCGTAAAAGGATGAGCGTAAACTAGCTCTGTCATAGGTTTCCAGCGTAAAGTGGTTATTGAATAACCTTGAGCGTAAAATGGCTCAAATAGACTTCACGTACACATTGTTTTTTATGAGCGTAAGGACTCATGTAAACCTCCGTGCGTAAAAGAAACCATTCAGTGAGCGTAAAGTAGCTCGATCTCTATAAACGACAACAATGGTCTTTGTATGAGACAAATTCCATTAAACTCTGTGGTAAATGCCATCATTGATATCTTCATGTCAAAGTCTGCATTAAATGCGAGATTTGATAGCCTTTGTCCAGTGTGAAAGAGGCTGCTCAATCCTTGGCATAAAATCACCGGTGCAGACCCAAGCGTAAAGTGATCAATCTGCTTAGGCGTAATACAATTAGCCTTGTCTTGGGCGTAAAGAAATTACCCGTTCTGTTAGGCGTAAAGCAGGCCACTTACGAATGAGATGACTCTTTCTTTGAAGCACTTTTTACGCTCCTACAATGGTAGGTATCGCTTAGCTTGGTCAGGTAAAAAGAGACTTATACAAAAGTGATAATAGTATAGTTGTGAGGATATAGCTAGATGTTTAGATCAGATGTACAATTTAAAAGTTTCATAAGCTCAACCTAGATAATCACAATAACATATGAGGATCCCTATTAGGTAAATAAGTTGGCAACCTTTCAAACTTAGGAAGAAGTTAGTGGCCATGGATGATAGAACAATAATTACCAATAATTGAATTAGTATTAGCTTGCCAGTTATTTTTTTAGGCTAGAGTGGCAATCTTTTAGGCTATGTTTCTTAAATATTTGAAGACTAGACCGATCATTGTTCGGTGGTTGAAAATCGTCTTCTCCCGTATCATTATTAAGTTGTTGAATTTCGAGGACGAAATTCATTTAAGGTGGGTAGATTGTAAGGACCCTGATTTTTTTAGAATTAGTTTTTTATCTATTTTATATGTTTTCTATTTATCAAATTAGATTTTTTATTTTTTTATTATGAATATAGATGTACTTTTTCGTAGTTTTGATTTTTAAAGCACAATAATTATCAATTTCCCAAATCTATCCCTATCATTGTATTCTATACGAGTCCACCTTCAGTTTGATATATCATGTCTCATCCAACGTGTTCCCTTGTGCTATATTTTTTTATGTGCAACTTTAGGGGTAAAAAAGTCATTTTAGTCTCTACCGTAAAATTGACTAGCTTTCCAATTAGCAATTAAGGCCCAACTTCGATCCAAATCATTTGACCCAATATATAGTTTTGACCCATTTCGAGCCTACTACGCACATGTCATTAGTGTGCCACTCAATTGAGTTCCCATGTGCTAGTTTATCTTAAGTGGCACACAAGTCGAAACTATAGACATATTAGACTCAAATCGATCACAAAAATTCTACCGACCCAAAACTAGTCCAACTAGGGACCCGTGGAGCCTATCCTAGGGTATCCTAACTAATTAGACATATCTTACACTAATTTTTTGGATTAATATGCAGCCACATTAATCAAATCTAATTTAAATCAAATCCTATAATAACTTTCCTGTTTTGGAACCAATTTAAATCCAAGGAGATAGAATTAGTGTATCTTTTACAATATGCAGTCAAATTCCACCAAACAAAATCCTACTCCACCCTAACTTCTTTCTCCTTACATGAATCTCTTCCATCTAGGATTTACTTATACTTTTTATATATTTCTCTATTAAAACCCTCCAATTTCTTTTCTATTTTCGTACTTTTCTTTCTACCCCACAGAAACTCATCATCTCGACCTCTTCCAACCCTCCTACCACCTTTATCTCGATCCTAAGACACCCCCCTAACACTCGACACCTTCTTAAGGAGTCTTAGCCCCTAATTTGATCGATATGAGGCGCAAAAGGCACCCGAAGTCGACCGAATTAGTTCTGAATTTGTCACAACAATTTAGTCAACTTGTAGACAAAATTTCATTAACTTTTTCTCATCCGTTTTACTTCAAACCAAATCTGAGAGTTATCTTTGTGTGTCTAAACCAACCTCTAATTGCCGAATCCACCACTTCTAAGCGGTTTGTCCGTGGCATCGATTCTATGATAGGGTGTCCAGAACTGACGAATCTGGTTACGAGCCATTTTTCACCTATCCAAGGTCAATTTCTAACCTTTTTATATTTTTATTCAGAATCTAGACGTTGATACCTTTCTGACGCATATCTATAGGATAGGTTTCGCATATGTTAGCTATTTTTAAAAAAATTATGACACTTGTCGTGTCATCGAACTTCGAAAAATTCTGCTTTCCTTGTGTCCAAAAGTGTCAAAACTCCATGAAACCATATTGAACTTTACGTTGGGCAAGGTTTAACATTATAAATACTATTTTAACTATTTTTAAAATTTTTATAGAATTTAATATTTTTAAATATTTATTGTTTTGGGTGTCAAATCGCAAACCATGTCTAGGAATAATGTTGTAGAATCAATACCAATCTTGTAGAGATATTTTTCTATGTATAAAATATATTATTTATTATTATATAATATTTATAAATATTTTCCATAATTAAAGGTGATATTTTATGTTAATATTATATTACTTTTATATGTAGATTTAATACTATATATGTTATATTAAATAGAGTAGTCAATATGACTAGTTTTGGTATAAATATATTATTAAGGTCTATATATGGTAAGTACATATATAGTAAGTTATTAATTTATATTATGTTCGTATTTTGGAATTCGAGAGTTGAAACTGAGATTCGTCAATTCCAGTGATCTCACATCGCTGAAATTGACAAAGCGACCGTATGGATCGCCAAGACAAGATTGTTAACCTTGTAGTTAATCGTCTTGTCTCGATTCACGTGGCATAGGTTTTATTATATAAATTACGTGATACAAACGTAATATTTGAACCTAGAGTTTGTAATCCATAATATTGACGAATAGTGATCATAGATATTAGTATAACCTAGCTCTACGTGGTATGATTAATAAAATGGTTTATGTAGGTATTACAAGACTTAGAATGACCTAAGTTTTCTTGGTAGGAGTGGTTAGTCATAATTGTATTTAGTAAATAATGCATATTTGTTTATGATTTGGGTTGGTAGATATTGCACGGAGTATGATTCATTCGTTCATGGATGGTTCGGATAGATTTTGGTTCTGTACTCTCTGCACAGATTGGACAAAATTACAGGCAAGTACACCTTTCCAAACTTTACAGTATTTACATGCTTTTTTATAGTTCTGTTCCTTCTTGCTTGGTTATATATTTCTCTTGCTTCATTTATGGTTACTTTCTAGTTTTACGTGCACGTAGATTGTTACTCTTTCTTTCTATATTTACTTATTAAATCTTTCCTATCTTGTTTATCTAGTGATAGTATTGATCTGCCTGTGCCATGTTTCCCCTCACCTGTTTAACCCGTACTTGACTTGGACATGACTAGATAGACTTGAGTTCTAAGTACCTTAGGAGAGAATATTTTATTAGTCGTGGCTATACCTCTATTGTTAGTGCCTCCCCGGGCTACGATAGAGCACCTGTTATAGGACTGTTAGTGCCTCACCGGGCTGCAATTTTTATCATATGCACCTATAGCCATGATTAATATTATATTCTCATGACATGTCTCCATCTGTAGAGTTCATTTATGTGTTATCCTTTTCTATACTTGTTATTCCTATTTTTCTTGTACGTTATTTACTGTTTAGTAGGCATGTATATTATGTGTCTTGCTAGTCCTCTGACGACCTGGTGATCTCTCCAGATATTAGATGAAGGTATGGTACACTGATGGAGGATGTTTGCTACACCAAGACTGCAGGTATATTTAGTTGATGTTTTATCTTTCTCTTCCGTAATTAGATTTTGTCCTATATTTGATTCTTGCTGCATTATAACCTAGTCTTGTACAAGCTTCTTATTTCCTCTAGCTTGTTCATGATAAATATGTTATTGAGGATCCACTCTAACATATTTATCTACTCTAGAATTAGTGTATTATGGTCGGATCAGCCTTACTGTACTTGATTCGTTATTGTTGCCGATATTTAGTGGATTGAGATATAGTTATTGTAGAATAAATAGACAATTTATACGTCTTTGAGCTGGACTGGAGTCCTCTCGATGCGTAGCTGGCGTGTATACATATCCTAGTCCTACGTATTTTGGGACTATGCGTTACACCCAGGTCCGTCGAGACTTCTTCGGTTTTATAAAATGCTTCGAAGGGCTTGACTTCTCTTCAAAAATGAGATCTTCAAAAGTTTGTTGGTCGAAGCGTATGACCGACATATTCTGAGAGGATGGAACTTTAGGGTTGCTGATCAGGAGGACGCCGAAGTTGGTCGCCGAAGCGTACGACCAACATATTGCAGCGGCTCCTTTACTCCGTCGACGATCCGATGATGATATGAGACTTGCTCTGACTTTCTGGTGCCTTTGATGGAACTTTAGGGTTGCTGATCAGGAGGACGCCGATGTTGAAGATTTTGATAAATCTGTGGATTTTTTTCTCCTTGTTGATCATATTATTGGAGGAAAACCTCTCCTATTTATAGGGGAGAGGGGCAGATATCTGGTGGTTATCAAAATAATCGCTAATGCACATCGCATATCTGTGGTGCTGACACATAGCGGGTGTTGAGATTCCTTCAAACGAGATATCTGGTGGTTATCAAAATAATCGAAGGAGATGACACATGGCTTGTGCCAATTTGCTTGCTCGAATGTAGCCAAGCAAATCTTAGGATTTTATCTCAGATTTGGATTCTGTGTAATCTTCGTCAGAGATTTAAATCAATCTGATAAGATATTCGTATTTATCGATTTGATCAATCGCAATCATATCTGTAAGAGTGGCAGTTTAAGCAAATCGATTGGGTAGGACCATGCCGTCTGTGCTTCAGGCAAGGCTGGCTGTGCATCTAGGGCGACGAATAGACTGTGCTTCTGGAGATGACGGAGCCTCTGTGCTTTAGGGCGACAAGTGGACTTTGTTTCGAATATAATGGGGCCTCTGTGCTTTTGGGGACAATGAGTAGGTTGTGTTTCGGGTAAAGTCATTGTGCTTTAGGGCGACGATTAGGTTGCACCTTCAGATAGAACATTTTACTGTGCTTTAGAGCAGCAGTTGGGCTTGTGCTGGAGACAAACGGTGTCTCCCAAGTCTTTAACGAGAAAAAGGGGTCGTTTAATGGGCCGGGTACTTGGATCGAAGCAGCTGTCTGTACTTCTGAGAGGGGTATGTACTGTCTGCACCATGGGAGCAAAAGAACACAGTGGGGTGCCTGCGCCTCCTGTTGGAGACAGCTTGGCTTTTAAGTCTTCTTTTCAGGAGAAGTAAATGACTACCCTTGAATGCAGACTCCTTCTTAATTGCCACTGTTATTTGGGGAATTCCAAGGAGCATTTGAACAGTTTGGAGACTCATTTGAATGGGCCTATTAATTGAGACCCATTGTGCCGAGTCCTAGGCTTACCCCATTAATGAGGGAATTTTAACCATCAGTCAAGTGGCATATAGTTTGGACCACTCTCGGTCCTATAAAAGGGGAAGTGTTCCTCTGAAGAGTCACTATCTTCTTCCTGACACCCTTCACCACCATATTTGATCCAGACTTAGCTTCAGACTGCTGCTGGCCTTCCATAATTCGGCTGTTGGTTGGGGCTTCTCCCGTTCGAAGGAGCCATGTTCTTGTAGAAGAACTCTTCGTAGAAGGAGCTGTCACCGCTCTTGAGAAGTATCCAAGTATCCTCCCTAAGGAGTTTGACTCTGGATGAAGTCTTGGAGGTCTTGGAGGTCCAAGCTACGGGGTTAGGATTGGTTGCTCATCCGATGAGCAGCCGGTCGTGATCTGCCCCACTCATTGAGGCTGCGGGGCTTCGTCGTGCTGTAGTCTGGGTCTTCCACTGCATCTGTATATATTGGAGCCCCAGCTTCTCTCGACGGCGAGATGATTTGATCTGACGATGTTGTGAGTCAGCGAGAAAAAGACTTTTTATGGAGACTGTATACATCTCCTCTGGTCTTTCTGTCTATGATGATCACACTGTGGAGGCTGCCCGGTGAAAATGAACCTTCTCGTAGATCTATAGGAGTTTATATTCTCACTTATGTAGCAAAGACTTTGCAATTGATCCCTATAATTGAGGATTCAGGAAGTTTATCTCTTATATAATTGTGACAAGTTTGTAACAGACTCTTGTAGCCATAATTAATAAAAAGAGTCTTTTTTAAACTTCATTCTGAGAATGTCTCTGTCTTTGGCTAGTTTCTTCGTCTGATCGCCTTCGCTTGTGTGAAGCTGGGCGGTAGTAAGGGTACCCGCCTGCAAATATGGATGCTGTATTTTTCATGCTTCTACAATTGCTAGTTGTCTCGTTCATACATGTTCTTGCTAGTGGTTTATTGTATATGTTTATCGTTTCCAGTTCATACACATGTTTCCTTTATTTTCTACTGTATTTCTATTGTGTAGCTTATTTTGTATTAAGTTACATAATGCAATAAGGTTGTACTTTTGCTCCTTTTCTGATTGTATTATTGCAGGTAACTTGGCATGTGCTAAACTGCCTAAAGTTTTACTATGATTTTTTTAAAATATTTTATTTTTGAATTTGTTTTATTTTTTAAAATGTATGTCGAGTGCGAATACGTATATACGAAATATTTTATTTTTATATAAAAAAATTTATTGTAGAGAAATATATATTTTATTTCAAAATAGAATAAGTAAATATCTTTATCTATTAAGTTATAAAATATGTCGTGACTGCCAAAACTTTATTTTTTTATTATAAAAAGGCTATTGTATTTGTTGTAAAAGTATATGTGATTATTTAAGAAATAATATTTTGTAAATAATATGTTTTATTCACATACGAGGTACATGAAATTAAATTCGTGTATAATTTGGTTTTCAAAAACTTATTTAAATTATTTTATTTATTTGCAAAAATATATTTCAAATATTTATTATGATTTTTGAAATTATTTATTATCATTATTATTTATTATTCAAAGATAATTTCAAGTTGTTGATTTAATGTTTAATTATTTATGGTAACTTAAATTAAGATTTGATCTATTGAATTTGATTTTTAAATAATTTTAAATTAACGATTGGATTTATCTAGATTTAATTTTGATTTGGATTTGATTGAATTGGTTTTAGATCGATTTAAATTAAAAGATGGGATTATCCATTGGAGTTTAAACAACTACTAGTCCTTATCCAACTAAGAGCACCACCTCCTATATATGGAGAGCTTCTCTTTGCTCTTTTCCATAGAATTCAAATAAATTCTATAACCCAAAAATCTTCACAAAAGTGTCGTACACCGTGTCGGTGTCCAAATTCCTCCGTGACGGCCTCGGGTCCGACTTCGGATGTCTTTCCAATATATTGATTGTTATAATTACATATAACGATTACCATGTCCGATACACCTGGACAATCTCAACCCTATCTCGTGTCCGTTTCACGCAGGACACGACACCTAAAACCCTAAGTCCTGTCCCTGTTCTGCCTCGTCGGCTCGGCCAGCCTCACGCTGTACAGGCCGCTTCACCAATGTGGTAAACTCCCCCTCCCAGCCAGTACCACCATAACCAGCAGCCGCACCGCTGCTCCGCCGACCTCCGGTGAACACCCACCTTCACTAACTGCCACACCCCGTAACCCTCCAAACTAGCCACCATATCCTCCAAAAGTCATGTTCTCCTCCTGCCGCACCTCTGATCGTCACCGCCTGCACCCATAAGGCCACACACCCACGCGAACCACCGGGGCAACATTACACACGCGAGAAAAATACAACACACCAAAAAATCCTAAATTCGCACCATGGCATCACTGTGTCCGGCCACCCATCGTGCCCCAAAATAACGAACACACCAGCCACCACTTACCTCTAGTCGTAGTGCGCCCATGATATGGCAACCCTCAGCGGACCTCGACCGCTACCTCCCTGGTACAGAGCCAGTGTGAGCCGCCCAACCTTCCTCCTTCATGGCTGCGCTGCCAGTTCTGGTGTTGTCTTCGTCCGGAGCGTCGTCCCTTGCTCCGGTGAGCTTTTCTACAGCAGCGCCTTCGCAGCCACTCATTCCGACCTCGCCGTCCTTGAGGCCCAAGAAACAATGTAGCCACGTGCCACTCTTCCTCCGACGAGCACCCGGTGAGCTGTCGTGCCTCCGAACCAGTGACCCTCTGTAAGCCCAGCTCTCCTCTTTTCATTCCTCTGCGTTTGATCACCCTCTCCCCCTCACTCCTCTCTACTCTCCTTTCTGCACCACTCCTCACTTCCTCTACCTCCCTTGGTTTTCTCTCTCTTCACTTATTTTTCTTCCTCTCTACAAAAGAGCAGCAGCTTCTTTTATATTCGATATTTACTATTTTACTTATTTTTTTCTTTTCTTTTTGTTGGTTATGTGGTTTTCATTTTTCCTCGTTTCCTTTACAAATTATTACTATTATTATTATTATTATTATTATTATTATTATTATTATTATTATTATTATTGTTGTTATTATTACTATTATTATTATTATTATTATTATTATTATTATTCTTGTTGTTGTTGTTGTTGTTGTAGTTGTTAAAACTATTTATTTGATTAATACTGTTATTTTAGGAAATTTACGAAAATATTATGATAAAGATTTCTAACTATTTTCAAAGTTTTTACGAAAAAATTGTACTTTGACAAAATTTAGTTTATAGCCCTAAATTATCTTTTTTTTTTGATTTTATGTTTTCTAAAAATATTTTGATCAATAAAAAGTAGTCACCAAATTATATATGAATTTCTAGTCTATTATTTTTTTGTCCAATAAGAATATATTTTCCTACTAAAATATTATTTTGACAAATTCTAGGTTTTAGCCTAAAAACTATTTTGTTTTTCAAGTATGTATTTATCTAAAATATTTTGGTAATAAAATATTGTTTTCAAGGATTATAAATAGTTTTCAAAAATTATATATTTAGTATTTATCCAATTTTCTTTGATATTCCTTTTGTCCATGACTAAGCCCATTATTCCTATTCCTTCGTCAATTCTGTACCTCTTTATGTCCTTCCTAGCTAAATTGATTCTTCTAGACCCGATAGAACAGTCCGTGCCATCATCGGAGGCCGTCTTGCGTAGTTGTAACATCAAAGTCATATTCTGTGCTACCTTGATCATCGTACCACACCAGACGTCACTACTAGGCAAAATACCATGCCATCTACTCTCTATTTACTTTAGCTCATATATTACATGCATTTATTTATTATTTATTTTTTGCAAGATAAATTGTGCTACATAGTCATATTGAGATGCAATTTTACTTTTTAGTGCTATTTTCTGTTACTTAACTATTTTTATGCACAATAAACCAAGATTTAAGCGACCACCCCTTTTGTCGTATTGCATTCATAGGCTTTGGCACATTTGTGCTACGAAGTCGTGAGTCATACGTAGAACTCGGACATCTGTAGCTGGCTGGCCACCGGTACGTATAAGTCGTGCGATAGGATTAACCGCTAACAGTATTACAAGATTAGTTTGACTTAGCGGTTAATAGAGGTTATGTGTTGTGAAGACAACATATAGGCATGGGGTAGGGAGGACATTTCCTTAGCCTATGGACTACCATGTATACTACCTTTGTGACCGTACGCTGCGCCGGAGATACGGGTTGACGACCCCTTTATTTTATTACTGGCCACAGATATTCGAGGAACGGTTATGCTTTGAGGCCCCTGGTGCCTAAGTGGGGACTATGCCGATTACATTTTTAGCCTAGAGCCCATGCATTGGAGGTTTGTTATTAAACTATATTCACTTAGAATGGTTAGGCTACCTTATCCGTTAGGTATATGTACTTTTGGTTTATTTACTTATACCTGATTGTGGCTTGGAACAGTAACTTGTTACAGACTAGTTTGCCACACCTTATCTTTGTTTGGTTGTAGGTGTGGTTCACTGCTTCGATGAGAAGGTACTGAACCTTGTTGTGGTCCGGATATAATATTAGATTTTTGGCATGGAAAGATACTTCATCGTAAATTAGGGGGCCAGCTCCTATCCTTGTTTGGTTGGAGGGATGGTACGCTAATTCAAGGGTGGAGTGTTGGATCATGTTATGATCTGATTTGACTTATTATTGAGCAGTTTATATTGAACTATATGGCATATTTTTATGTATCTTGTTACGTCCCTCTGAGGACCTGGTGATTTCTCCAGGTGTATGTTTTATGACTTTCCACATGTGTTCTAGCCAAGGCCGTGATCTTCCCTATTCTTTCGAAGATGACTTGCTCTTTGATCGTCTTTGTTACAAATTCTTTCTTTGTATTGTATTCCTTCTCATTTAAAATAGTTGGTAGTGAATTTGTCTCCACCCAACGACTTGTACAAATGACAAATTCAAAGTTGATTTTATGATATCAGTATTCTTTTATTTTATGGATGGGATTAGTTATCATAGATATACTATATTTTACAGCTTACGTATATTTATTATACAAATGACATGTCTACGTACCTAGTCCTACGTATTTTGGGACTGGTACGTTACATATTTTTGTAGTAGACCATACAAGTCTACGAATAAATTGTTTGGTTACTTTACAGTACCAAGCAAGCCTGCATATAGGATTAGAGTCTAGGATCTCATCCACATGCTTGACCTTCTTTTTTTTATTCCATTTTCGAATTCCTGCTTGCCTGCCTTGATTTGCTTCTTGCTTGATTCCTTCTACCATAAATTCTTATCTTTCTTTCTTGCTTAATAGAGGTTAGGAAGGTGGCTTGTACTAGGTTTATATGTTTCCATCACACTACTAGTTGAACTCTTATAAGTTGGGTAGAATACCTCAAGACCTAACATTCCCTTTAACCTTAACCAAGACCTTAGACAAGAAGACAGTAGGACGACTGTATAGGTACAAACACCGGACAAGACTTAGATTCTTAAGGAACATGAACTATTTATATTTTCTTTCATCCTTATCTTGCGTACTTATATTTTTGGACTATCTTGACTAATGCTGCTATTATAGCCTAGTTTTGCAAGTTTATTCTTTTATCGAGCTTGTTCAAGACATACGTTATTTGGACGCATCCACTAACATACAGTCTAATCAGAACCGGTGCATGATGATCCGATCAACCTGGTGCACTTGGTTCGCCCTTCTTATGATTACTCTACATGGATTAAGATATATTTACAGATATACTTGCCCTCTAGGATCTCATCCGCGTCTGCCGTGACAACTCTCTTCTTGAACTATTCAATCATCTTTGAACCCCGTATTTGTATTCAACCTTATCTTCCTTGAGAACCTTATTATTTTCTTCTTTCACATATTTTAGAAAGACAAACGCTCATACTTGATAGATAGACGGAGAGTATCCTCTTTAGTTTTTCTATCACCTATAGCCATGATAGTTGTATATATGCAAGTGTAGCGGGACAACGGCCAAGCCATGTGTCTACAACTTTGCCTCGATTTACTCGTCATTTCCCTCAACCCTAGATCTATTATCATGACCGTCTAATCATTTGAAAACTTAAGAATGATTAGAATTGTACTCTTAATCATACATCCAAACCTAGACGACTATCATACAATCTTCTCGAAGGAACCATGTACCCTTGATCTCTAATTATTTTACCTTCATTTCTTAACCCTTAGTCTTTTTATTTCTTGTGTTAACTAGTGACCCTCATTCATACCCAAACCATATCTGTAACTTTATCTAAATCACGATTTTCTAAAATTATCATTTTCGATAATTGTACGTCACTTACTTCTATAATGCTTTGATCGTGTTTTTTTAATCCAAAAATCATTCTACCTCTTGACCTTAGCTACCCTAGTTATTTCTTAATTTTAAGGACGGAATTCTTGTAAGTTGGGTAGGATGTAAATTCCCTAAATTTTTATTATAATTTTTTTAAATAATTTATTTTGGAATTTGTTTTATTTTTGATAATTGTACGTCGAGTGCGAATACGTATATACAAAGTATTTGTTTTTATACAAAAAGTTTTATTATAGAGAAATAGATATTTTGTTTCAAAATAGTATAAGTAAATATCTTTATCAATTAAGTTATCAAATACATCAAAACTTTATTATTTTTTATTATAAAAAGGCTATTGTATTTGTTGTAAAGGTATATGTGATAATTTAGGAAATAATATTTTGTAAATAATATCTTATATTTGCATGCGAGGTACATAAAATTAAATTCATGTATATTTTGGTTTTCAAAAACTTATTTAAATTATTTTATTTATTTGCCAAAAGGTATTTAAAATATTTAAATATTTATTATAATTTTCAAAATTATTTATTATTATATTTATTTATTATTTAAAGATAATTTGAAACTGTTGATTTAATGCTTAATTATTTATGGTAACTTAAATTCAGATTTAATATATTGAATTTGATTTTTAAATAGTTTTAAATTAAGGATTGGATTTATCTAGATTTAATTTGGATTTGGATTTGATTGAATTGGTTTTAGATCGATTTAAATTAAAAGATAGAATTATCTATTAGGTTTAAACTACTACTAGTCCTCCAACTAGGAGCACCACCTCCTATACAAGGAGAGCTCCTCTTTGCTCTTTTCCATAGAATCCAAATAAATTCTATAACCCAAAAATCTCCACAAAAGTGTTGTGCACCGTATCGGTGTCCAAATTCCTCCGTGTCAGCCGTGACGGCCTCGAATCCGACCCCGGGCATCTTTCCAATATGTTGATTGTTACAATTACATAGAGTGATTACCGTGTTCGACACACCCGGACAATCTCAACCCTATTCTGTGTCCGTGTCACGCAGGACATGACACCTAAAAACCCTAAGCCCTGCCCCCGTTCTTCCTCATCGCCTCAGCCACCCACACGCTGTCCTGGCCGCCTCACCAACGTGGTCACCAACTCCTACTCCGAGACACTACCACCATAACCGGCAGCCACACCACTGCTCTGCCGATCTCCGGCGAACGCCCACCTTCACAAACTACCTCACCCCACAACCCTCCACAGTAGCCACCCTATCCGCAAAAAGCCCCGTTCTTCTCCTGTCGCTTCCCTAATAACCGCTGCCCGTACCCATCCGGCCACACAACCCGGCCAACCATCGGAGAAACATCATACACACCAGATAACCATAAATCTGTACCATGGCCATCACCTTGTCCGGCCACCTGTCGTGCCCCCAAAATAAAGAACACAACAGCAACCACTTACCTCCAATCGTCGTGCGCCCATAATCCGGTGACCTACGGCGGACCTTGACCGCTGTCTCCCTGGTACAAAGCCACCGCTAGCCGGCCGCCCAACCTTCCTCCTTGATGGCTGTACCGCCAGATCTGGCATGGTCTTCGTCCGGAGCACCGTCCCTTGCTCCAATGAGCTTTTCCAGACCAGCGCCTCCGCGGCCACGCATTTCTACCACTCCGTCCTTGACCCACAACCCCTCCCCGAGAAACGTCGTAGCCGCATGCAACTTTTCCTCCTGTGAGCACCCGGTCATCCGCCACGCCTCAGGACCAGCGACCCTCTGTAAGCCCAGCTCGCCCCTTTCCCTTCATCTGCGTCTGATCACCCTCTCTGCTCTCCTTTTTGCACTACTCCTCACTTCCTTTCCCTTCCTTTGTTTTCTCTCTTTTTACTTATTTTTCTTCGTCTCTACAGAAGAGCAGCAGCTGCGTTTATATTCGATATTTACTATTTTACTTATTTTCTTTCTTTCCTTTTTCTTGGTTATGTGGTTTTAATTTTTTTATGTTTCCTTTACAAATAATAATAATAATTATTATTATTATTATTATTATTTTTTTTTTTTTGTTGTTGTTGTTGTTGTTGTTGTTGTGGTTGTTAAAACTTTGATTAATATTATTATTTTAGGAAATTTACGAAAGTATTATGATAAAGATTTCTAACTATTTTCAAAGGTAGTTTTTACAAAAAAATTGTACTTTGACAAAATTTAGTCTATAGCCCTAAATTATCTATTTTTTTCTTTTTTTCAGATTTTATGTTTTCTAAAAATATTTTGATCAATAAAAAGTAGTCACCAAATTATACTATGAATTTCTAGTCTATTCTTTTTTTGGCTATATAGCTTCCTACTAAAACTTTATTTTGACAAATTTAGGGTTTTAGCCTAAAAACTATATTGATTTTCAAGTATGTATTTATCTAAAATATTTTGGTAATAAAATTAGTTTTCAAGGATGACAAATAGTTTTCAAAAATCATATATATAGTATTTATCCAATTTCCTTTGATATTCCTCATGTCCATGACTAAGCCCGTTATTCCTATTTCCTCGCCAATTTTGTACCTCTTTATGTCATTTATAGCTAAATTGATTCTTCTGGACCTGATGGAACAGTCTGTGCCATCATCGGAGGCCGTCTTGCATAGTTGTAACACCGAAGTCGTATTCTGTGCCACGTTGATCATCGTACCACACCAGACGTCACTACCATGCAAGATACCTTGTCATCTATTGTCTATTTACTTTAGCTTGTATATTTCATGTATTAATTTATTTTTTATTTTTCTCGAAGATAAATTGTGCTACATAGTCATATTGAGATGCAATTTTACTATTTAGTACTATTTTTGGTTTCTTAACTATTTCTATGCAATTTTACCATGCAAGACCACCCATTTTGTTGTGTTGCATTCATAGGCCTTAACACATTTGTGCCACGAAGTTGCGAGTCGCATGTAGAACTCGAACATGCATAGTTGGCCGGCTACCGGTACTTATAAGTCGTGTGATAAGATTAACCGCTAATAGTATTGCATGATTAGTTTGACTTAACGGTTAATAGTAGTTATGTGTTGTGAAGACAACATATAGGCATGGGGTGGGGAGGATATTTCTTTAGCGTATGGGCTACCATACACATTACCTTTGTGACAGTATGCTCCGCCGTAGATGGGGTTGACGACCCCTTTATTTTCTTGCTGGCTACTGACGTTCGAGGAACGGTTATGCTTTGAGGCCCTGGTGTCCAAGTGGGGACTATATCGATCCCATTTTTATTCAGAGAGCTCATGCGTTGGAGGTTTATTCTTAAGCTATATTCACCTAGAATGGTTAGGCTACCTTATCCGTTAGGTATAGTTACTTTTGGTTTGTGTATTTATACCTGATTGTGGCTTGGAACAGTAACTTGTCGTGGACTAGTTTGCCACACCTTGTCCTTATTTGGTTATAGGTGTGGTTCACTGCTTTGATGAGAAGGTACAGACCTTGTTGTGGTCCGGATACTATATTGGATTTATGGCATGGAAAGATACTTCATCGTGAATTAGGGGGCCATCTCATGTCCTTGTTTGGTTGGGGGGGATGGTACGCTAATTCAAGAATGGATATTGGACCATGTTATGATCCGATTTGGCTTATTATTGAGCAGTTTATATTCAGCTATATGGCATATTTTTATGTATCTTGTTATGCCTCTGAGGACTGGTAATTTCTTTAGGTGTGTGTTTTGATGACTTTCCACAGGTGTTCTAGCCAAGGCCGTAATCTTTCCTATTTCTTCGATGATGACTTGCTCTTGGATCGTCCTTGCTATAAATTCTTTCTACGTACCTAGTCCTACGTATTTTAGGACTGGGGCGTTGTATGGCATGCTTCCTACTTTTGCGCTATAGACTATACGGGGGAGACAGATATCTTGAAGGTCAACCGTAGATTCTAGATAGAATATGAATTTACATATTTAGCGAGTTTGTTCTCGAATGTTATTTTATGTATTATTGGATTTGTAAATAAAATAGTTATTGTGAATGAGCAAATAGATATGATTTTGTTATATTTGAAATTGGCATTAAGACCTAGACAACGTACTACCGTCGATGTTGCGACATAGGCAAGACTTGGCTACCTACTCGTATTCCGAAAAGCGGGTGCGGGTCGTGACAAGTTTTTTGGTGGTCCATGCAGGTCTGTTTTTGCAATTATGCGAACTCGTGATTGTACTTAAGTTAGTCGAACTACTACGAGCCTGCGACTAGGAAGTGCTCATTCACAATTAGGATTGATTTGATTTTAGAAGAATGACTAGGACTAGTAGTCCCTTATTCAATTTGACTGTTAGGTAGTTAAGGTTGCTACATAGGCCATGTGATTTAAGTAGGGATTTATTGAATTCTAAATCCTATTAGATATTTGATTGATGGTAGGATCAAAGGTAGGTAGACTATTCGTTTGGTAAATTAGGCCTTCCTAGGATTCAATTCTTAATCTTGATCATTTGTGTAATTTTATTTTCTGCCTTCTCTAACATCGTCATATCGTTCGGTCTGTATTGCTTATTTAGTTTCCATTGGCCATAATAATTATTTTTCTAATAGTCAATATTCTATTTCCATCTATTGAGTTTTGAGCCTAACCAGATTCAATTATTCATATATTAATTCTAAGTCGTCTTTGTTCATTTTGTAATTGTTTTATTCTCAAAATTGATACTTTCACTTCAAGGACAGATACTTACTTTTTTCTATCATGATCGACTTATTTGAATTTTTAGAAGCTTCTTTGAAAATTCTTATGGATAGACTTGAAGTTACGTGTAGGCAACTCTAGAGGGGGGATGAATAGAGTGTGTGTCAAAAATAACTAGTTAAAAATTAACTCTATGCTAGTCTAGAAGCAACTACCAATACAATATATAATCAGAGTAGTAATGAAAAAATTAAGAAAGATCAAAAGAGCATACGGAAATACAGCGATATAACCGGTGTAGAAGCATGGAAAATGTGGGTTCATGCAGATCACAATTTGTCGCATATGTACTTTGGGCCAAACAGGTCCGCATAAAGGAAAGCCACATGACAGATTCATTGCCTTATGCGGCCCGTCGACAACCAGCTGCAGAAGAAAGATATGCGGACAAGAGGGTCAGTTCGTCTGATAAAGCTGACAAGTTCTGACAAAAATGACAGCTCTGACACTTTGACAAAAAGATAAGACGTGGGACGTCACCAAAAGCAGGGTTCATACGCTTTTATGCGGCCAGAAGGAGTGTCAGCTAAGCCGCATGAACCTTATGTGGATCAAACATATGCGGCCCCAAAGTCTCCGAACTTCATGCGACCAAGGGTGACTGTGACCCAAGCCGCATGAGCTTTATGCGGCCAAAATACAGAATCTATGCGGCTTAAATCCTTAAGCTATATGTGGGCTAAGGAAGTTTGCGACTTAAGTCGCATGAGTCTCATGCGACCCCACATGGTCGAAAACTGAGAGACTCATGCGGCTCAAAATGATTCCTTCGACAGGACACACGTGGCAGGCTGACCAAGTCTTAACTACCCAGATTTGCTGTAACAAAATCCCAACAAATTGACAGATGGCGGCCAAAGAGCGGGTCTTCACGTGCTAATTAGCCACGTGGCCACATGCCATCTATGCGGCTAAACATACATGCTACTATAAATAGCAGGGTGCTACACCCTTACAAAAGGCTGGCGACCTTCGAAAAGTAATTTCTTCAAGAGCTAAGGACTGCGTCAGATAGTCCAAGGAGTAAGGCAGAGTTGATAACACTTTCCCGAGCCTCTACCGTCACCCCCCAGAATCAAAACTAAACAATTGTACTTAGATTGTTTCCTAGGATTTCTTTCTAGGTTTTTCTTTGTACAAGCGAGTTTGCAATCAATTTCAGTGTCCCTGTAATACCGTCTTTGATTTTTTTATGGCAAACACGATAGCGACGCTGATAGGGACATCCTTCTCTTCTGATGAGAAATTGGTGATGCAATCTGACATGTCCAAGTTCGGCTATACACAGCAGAAGCTTGTGGTTTGTTTTGACCAACAAGCCTTCGAAGAATTGCTCTCTGAACGGAGCACCAGCCCATCACAGAAGCGAGCCAACCCAAAGAGGACTCGCAGGACGTCGATGCACAAAACTGTTGCCTCCGACTAAGTTCTCGAAGATGCTCCTTCTGCACCCCAAGACGGTGACCAAAGCTCTCATGCGGCTTTGCTTCCGACCGCAGAGGACCCTACTGTCCCTAAATCCAGCAGAGGAAAACACTACGATGCTGAGTTTTTAGGGACACAAGGGAAATCCATGTGGATAAAGAAGAAGCCGCATAAGAGAGATAGGCAGTTTGTCCATGCGGCATCCAACTCTGGCCGCAGGCAGACAACTCATGCGGCAGCCAACTCTGGCCATAGGCAGACAACTCATGCGGAAGCCAACTCTGACAGCAGGAAGATGGCCCAAGCGACAGCCAACTCCGGCCGCAAAAAGATGGCCTATGCGGCAGCCAGCTCTGGCCGCAGGAAGATAGCCCATGCGGCAGCCAATCCTGGCCTCAGACAGGATGTCTTATGCGGCCCTGTCAGAAGCTCTGTATTCAACCGTCTCTTATGCAGACCCGACTCCATGCGGCCCTTTGAGAATGTGGGATGTATCAATCTTGACTCTTTTTACTATGCGCCTTCGGGCGCTAAGTCAAAAAAGTCTAAGGCAGTACGGGCCGAACAAGCCCAGTCAACTGTCCAAGTTACTGACCGTCAGCGGGTCCCGTTAACTGTTACACCGGCTCCTGATGGAAAGTTATACAGAACCACCCGCGTCCAGTCCCCCAGGGCTAACGGACAGGGTGGGTCTTTAAAGTCTCCGTCCAACGATCCAGAACAAGTGCTTTTACTAGCCACGGATCAGGGAGCAAACATGATACCTAAGTACCCGTGCGCTTGGGATACCCGAGTCCACAAGTTTGGTGCAAAGGTAGATCAGCTTGCTACCGACTTGCGTGAGCTGATTACTCACAAACGTAAGGTGGCAGCATTGGCATGCAATGATTCCCTCTCGGGACGTCGTTGCACCCGAGTCATCATCAACTGCTGCTGTGACAAATCAGCAGCACCTGAAGGTCGGCAGTCAGTTTTTTAGCGACTGTAGCAGCCAGCACCTGTCCGACAACAACTCAAAAAATAGGTGCAAATTTTAGGGGACGAGGAGTTTTCTTTCGCCTCTTGTAATTCAACTCAAAAGGTTTCTCCTAGAAGGGAGGAAAGAAGACATGCTCTACCAGCCCGGCAATCTCGGCCAGTATTGCAAGGAGACCCTCATCTGGAGGGTTCCCACCGACAACCACATGGGGTGTCTATTTAGGTACTAGATCCAAAAAGAAGCTTCCAACACCCGGGGGTGCACCTTCGGCCTCCTTGAGGGTAGATGAAGCTGGGGGTAGCAATCCCCTCAATATATGTGACAACCCTGTGTACCAAGAGCACATCCAGGGCGTAGAGGTCCCCTAGAACTGCGCAACAGACTTAGACTTCCCTGAGGGCCACCACCCTCACCATGATGATGCAGCTTCCTGTACAGGGGGTAGCACCCCTTCCGAGTCCAAGCAAGATGACATTCTGACATTCTCCGACGATTTCTCTATACAAGGGTACGGCACAAAGAACACCTCTGCTACGATCCCTTCTACTTCTACCCACGTGAGGACAGTCTTTATGGCTGACGATGATCATGAAGCACCTTCTGATTGACAACGTCTAGAAGTACTTGAAGCCATGCTCCTGTCCTTGGTCAAGTCCGTAGATGAAATCAAAGCTGCCTTGCCAACTAAACCGGTAAGGACGCCCGGACAAACAAGCTTGGAACCCGCAGTCAACGCGGACTCCAACACAACCACCCCTCCCTTGGGTGATGATCCCTTAGGAGCATCCGTTCCTTCGGCTGCAGATGAAGCCAAGGAGGCAAGAAGGGAAGTCCAGGAGCTTCGAGCAATGTTCAATGCCCGAGACTCCTCTCAGGACCTCAAAATACGGTAGCCATATCCCGTTGCATGGAGAGATGTGCCTTTTCAACCACGGTACATGTCGTTCTATATCGATTCTTATGACGGGAAGACCTCTGCTAGTCGGTACATAACTTACTTTGAAGTCACAAACGACCACTTGCCACATAGTGATGCCATCCTCACACAATTATTCATCGAAGCATTGAAGGGGATCGCGTTCGACTGGTACCGCAACCTTCCCGACAACTGCATCCATTTTTTTGACGGCTTCAAGCACATGTTCCTGAAAAGATTCTACGAAGTGGGGCATGATGTAATGATGTCATCTCTCATGGACGTCGTTCAGGGAGAGAGGGAGCTAACAAAGAACTATATCGAGCGGTTCCGCCAAACCGCAATGAGATTGCCCCAAGGCAATCCTGAGAGCTCCTTGATTGAAATCTGCCAGAAGAAGTTGCTCCCCGCAATTAGCCTCTGGATGGGTGACGATCAGTTCAGGGATTGCACGACCTTCATCATAAGTGCTATCAATGTAGAGGCAAAATTGAAGAAGGCTCGCCAATTGGGATTACACATCCCAAACGGAGAGGATAAGGGCAGATGTCCTGGTTTCACCTCCAGTAACAACAATAATGGCGCCACCTCCAACCGGGATAATAAGGGCAAACAGGCCATGGTCGCTGATGCGACCCAGAAGCCCGAACAAAAACAGGCGGAAGGTCAGTGGCCCAAGGTAAATTACTCATTGGAAGATAGTCATGTCAAACCTACCTTCGATATGCTCTTACAAGGGGGTAGGATCCAGTTCCCTCCACCAAGGCGCGAGCCCCGAGCTGCAGAAATAGAGGATCCAAAATATTGACACTTCTACCGCTATGTCCATCATTCCACTCATGACTGCTTCCAATTAAAGCGGTACATTCAGAGTCTTATCGACTCCAAAGCTCTGTCGATAGACTTTGAAGAGGTTACTGTGGCAGTGAACATGGTGTCAATTCAGTTCGGCGACTTCCCTCCAACAAGCACTCCAAACGAGGTAATACCTGTCCCTCGAGCAACGATGGAGGTTACTAATCTTCCACCCGTCCAGAGCCAGACACCTGGATTGGTACCTCTCACCACATCGTGAGAAGACATCATATGGGTACATCCAGACTTAGTGCCCGAAGTTACCCGGGAGGTGTCATCTCCTACCAACAAGAAAAAGGGCAGAAAGTCTAGATCCTGCCATACAATTTCAGTCGAGGCTGAGGAAGCTGCAGCCATTGTTACCCGGTCTGGAGCACAAGTCCAGCCCGTACGGGATAGTTCAGTCGAACATCCTCAGCCGGCAACGTTGCCTCCCTCTGATGTTCCAAGGCCATCTCAGCCTCCACTGGCGGATAAATCCAAGCCAAAGGAAACCCGCTTCGATAGGCCACTCCGTAATGATGTACCTCAGGGACTGGAGAGACCTTACAACTTTGACATATTAATACAATTGGCTAATACGCTAGCAAAGTTGTCGTTATACGAGCTCCTAAGGCTCTCCAAGGATCTTCGTGCCGCATTAAGCGAAGCACACCAAAATACTGACGCCTACTTAGCTCAGGTCAAGCCTCCAGGGGAGACCCGCCAGCAGATCTACAGGGCAGCGATAGCACAGATGCAATGCCCAAAATCATATTTACTCCACAGGACATGTTGATCAAGTCCAATTTGTATGATCGCCCCTTGTACTACACTTGATACATAGGTGACATCAAGGTAGATCGGATGCATATCGACCCTGGCTCGTCAATAAGCATCATCCCGAAAAGCTTGCTCCAACTTCTTGGCATCCCTATGCATCGGCTAGCGGCGACCAACACTGCCATTAGCGGTTTTAACTCGGGAAGGGGCTATCCACTAGGGAAGATCCGATTGAAATGTCAGATTGGTGACCTGAAGACGGAGGTTACCTGCTACGTCATAGAGGTAGACACGCCCTACAACATCCTCTTGGGGCGTCTATGGATACATGACTATATGATCGTGCCACCCACCCTCAACCAGTGCTTCAAGTATGTCAGTAAGCACGGCTTCGTGAAGACGGAATTCGCCAACATCGATCCCTTCAAAGGGGTTGAGTCTTATTATTCTTCGGAGGCTTGTCTATATGAAGAATCCAAGAAGTACATCACTGACAAACTGGAGACCATCACAGGGCCAGCGAAACCCTTGATAATTCATCTCCAGACCCGTAAACCAGGCAAAGCCGCACCTCTCATCGCAACTTTGCATAAAGAGGTGCCCGATTCTCTCATCCAAGCTGCAGAGTCGGAACCAATGGTCATCCGACTCCCAAAGTCAAGAGCCAAAGCCCATCATAGGGCCGATGGTGATCAGATTGCCAAAATCCATTCAAAGGCAATCAGAAGACATAAAGTCCCTTGCCGAGCCAATTGTCACCCGTCTTCCCAAGACGAGCCGGCAATTAAGTGCCGATCCGACATACTCAGGCAAGCTAATATCACAAGTCCAACCCTTTGGTGGTCAAGTTGCCCAAGACGGCATCCCAACCTTTAGGATCGCAGGGGGTAGCCGAAGAGGACGTATAGAACTCGCCAAATACCTGGTGGCACAGACGGATAGCCCCACTCCTGATGATGTAATCCCTGTGGATAAAATTTCTTATTTCATCAATAAGAGGCTGCTGTTAGACTATTCTGAGCATGATAAGCCTAATCTAATATATGCTGCACGGAACTATCTAGACGTTAGCCTGTACACACGGGTGACAACCTTCCATACCATAAATCAACTTGCTCCCAATAAAGGCGCTTACTTCCTGGTCCCTGACAGAAGAGGATAGGATCACACGATCATCTTTGGGCGAAAAGAAGGTCCTCAATCTTTCACGCCACAAGTGTCCGATCTCGGACCCGACGCTGGAAGGTTACCACTCTACCTGTATAGTCCTCAAGCCAAGTACTTCATGCGAAAGTAGGGGTACGACATGGAGGCTACCCTGGGTCTAAATTACGGCAGTGGTTAGCGATTGCCTCTACAGCCGTCGGTACCTGCAGGGAAACCACAGGACCATTATCACAAATTCAGACGCGGCCTCGGGTATGTTACTCCACCAACAATGCCCAAAAGTTCCGATGAAGAATGCGAGTGGCACTCTCATTCGTTCGAGTCACCCATTTACGACTCTGATAACAGTATTGGAGATATATTTAGACAGACATTATCTGTCAACATGACATCCACTGATATCAAAGAGGAAGACGAAGATCTACTTAAACCATTTGAGTTGGAGCTGTGGGTCCAGCAACTAGACGCACAATAGGAGAAATGCTTTGAACTTCGTGATCCTCCTACTGAGGACGAGGTTATGTAAGTTAACCTCGGCGATGAATCCTCTCCAAAGCCAATCTTCATCAGTAAAAGCCTGACAGACGACGAGCGGGAGTCGTTGTTACAACTCGTCAGAGAATACATCGACGTCTTTGCCTGGAGCTATGAAGACATGCCAGGGCTAAACCTCGAGATCGTACTTTATAAGCTCAATATTTATCCGGACGCAAAACCGGTCAAACAACAGCAGCGACAGTTTCGTCCAGACATCATGAATCCATCGAAGTGGAAGTAAACAAGCTTATAGCTAGCGATTTTATCCGTGAAGAGCAGCACCCAGACTAGGTAACCAACGTAGTACCAATCATCAAGAAGAACGAAAAGATCCAAAATTGCATCGATTCCTGCAATCTGAATGCGGCATGCCCTAAGGATGAATTCCCTCTTCCGATCACCAACATAATGATCGATAATACGTGTGGCTTCGAGCGCATGTCCTTTATGGATGGCTTTTCAGAATACAATATGTTGGCCCATTGGTCATATGGTCAAACTGATTTTAATAATTGATCAAACTCTGTCTCGATATATGAAGCTAGTCAGGATATCTCGGACTCTTGGACATGATCAAGAACAGCTATCTACACAGTTCAAGACCGAAGCAATGTTTGCCTGTTCGAGTCTGTATTTCTTTGAGCAATATATTTTTCATTTTATTGAGTCTAGGAATATGTTGTACAACGAGTCGTACTGGCAAATAGGCTATTCCAAAATAATTTCAAAATATTTTTAAAATATCCTTAGTTTTGAAAAACATTCATATTAACAAAAGCTTCAAAAAGGTTTTCAAAAAGGTTTTCAAAAATCCCCAAAAACTATTTTTTAAAACCTAACCTAACCCTGACAGAACTCGGCCAGAGTTTGGCCAGAGTTCGGCCAGAGTTCGGTTAGTGGCCGTTTTGATTTTTGAATTCTCTGGAACTTGGTCCTCCTGTAGTTGCAGATTTGACCGAGATTTCCTCATCGAGTTCTGCCCGAATTTTGTCCGAATTCTGCCAGAATTCTGTCTTTGGAATTCCTATAAATAGAGAAAGATTTTGATCATTTCAACACACTCATTCACTTTCAATCTTCTCTCTTCTAAAAAGCTTTCAGTCTTCCAAAGAGTTTTTTTTCGAGCTTCAAATTTTAGATCCTAAGCCAGTTACAATCCTCTAGTCGCTTTGCCAGTGCGGTACGGTCTAGAAGTTTTAGAGTGATTGTAATCAGAGGCTTGATAGAAGATTCAACTCTTTAAAATTGAAGTTGGACGAGTTCTTCGTATCAAAGCTCGCGTTGTAGAAGTTGCAAGGAAACTTGCGATTTTGCCAATAGTGGATTCAACTGGTAGCAAGAGTTCTACCGACTGGATTAGTCCTCAACAGAGGAAAACCAGTATACATCGCTGTCTTTGCGTTTGTTTTCTTATCTCTGCCTTTACATTATTTAGTTGTGATTATTATTCTGTGATCTTGCTGCTAACATTTTTAAATTAGCATTATTCCGCTGACAACTCTATTCACCCCCCCTCTAGAGTATTGTGCTTTACGATTTTGTTCCTATAATTGGTATCAAAGAGGGTATTACAGGTAAAGCAAGGTAACATTGTAATTATTTATTTATTTAACTAATTGTTATATAGATCACAGCATAACACATGGCAACTGTGAAATTCACAAGTGAAGGCCAGGCCACAAACAGACCTCCACTATTTGATGGTACGAACTATACATATTGGAAAACACGGACGAGTTTCTTCTTGAAATCACTTGACTTTGATTTATGGTCTATTGTTATTGATGGCTATCAAAAGCCACCTCGTATAAATGTTGATGGAGTTTTAGTTGAAAAACCCCATAACAGATATACAGAGGAAGAAAAAAAAAGGCCAGTCTTGACGCACGTGCTATTAACGCTTTATTTTGTACTTTAGACAGAACTAAATTTAACAGGGTATCTATCTGCACAACTGCTAATGAAGTGTGGAAGCTTCTTGAAGTCACACATGAAGGCACGACTCAAGTCAAAGAATCAAAAGTCAGCAGACTTACTCAAGAGTATGAGGTGTTCAAGATGAAGCCCAACGAAACAGTTACTCAGATGTTCGAAAGATTCTTTGATATTGTAAATCCTTTGTCCTCCATAGGCAAAGATTACAGTAACCATGAAAAGATTCGCAAACTCCTGCGAGCACTTACCAAGAACTGGATTCCAAAGACTACTGCGATCATTGAAGGGAACGACCTCACAACTATGTCCCTCGAAGTACTCATGGGTAAGCTACTCACTTATGAACTGGAGCTACAAGATTTTGAAGAGCCTGCACCAAAGGAGAAGACAATCGCTTTCAAGGCTCAGCACAGAAAAGCTGCTGAAGGTGATTCAGAAAGCAGTGAATCTGATGCTGAAGATCAAGCACTCCTAGCAAGGAAATTCAAAAGATTCATGAGATATGAGAAGAAAGCCAAAGAAAATAATAGCAGCAACAACTGGTATCAAGATGATACTGTCTGCTATGGCTACAAGAAGAAGGGACACATGAAGAAGGATTGTCCTACAAACTCATAATCAAGCATGAAGAACAACAGGTATGAAAAAGGGAACTTGGAAAAGTTTGACGAAAAAGGCCGATGAAGGTATATTTTTAGGTTATGCGGCCAAGAGAAAAGGATACAGAGTCTTCAAAAAACGAACAATGATCATCGAAGAGTCAATCAACGTCACTTTTGATGAACTGAATCAAATGACTATCGATGACAATGACGAAGATCTAACTGTACCAAGCTCAACAACAGCTGATTCTCAGCCAAGCTCGGCACTAGATGATCCTCCTAGAGAAGATCCAGGAACCAGCTACCTTCAGAGTCTGCCGAAACGATTGAAATTTACGGCTGATCATCCAAAGGATTTGGTAATTGGTGATATTACCAAAGGTGTAAGTACTCGTACATCCAGTAGAGATATTGTTTCTAGTGTTACATTCATTTCACAGCTAGAACCCAAAACTATTGATGAAGCATGTAGTGATAGTTTTTGGATAGATGCTATGCAAGAGGAATTAAACCAATTTGAACGGAATCAAGTTTGGGAACTTATTCCCAAGCCTATTGATCATCCGGTCATTGGCACCCATTGGGGATTCCAAAATAAACTGAATGAGAATGGTTTAGTGACTCGTAATAAGGCTCGACTCGTAGCTCAAGGATACAATCAGGAAGAAGGTATCGACTACGATGAGACTTATGCCCCAGTTACGAGATTAGAATCTATTCGTATGTTATGTACATTTGCATGTTTTCATAATTTCAAATTATTTCAAATGGATGTCAAGAGTGCATTTTTAAATGGTTTTATAAAAGAAAAAGTTTTTGTAGCACAACCTCCAGGTTTCACATATTTTAAAAACCCTGATCATGTTTTCAAGTTGAAGAAAGCTTTATACGGTTTAAAACAAGCCCCTCATGCTTGGTATGATCGTCTAATCTCTTTCCTACTTGACAACAGTTTTTTAAAAGGCAAGGTTGACACTACACTTTTTATTAAGTCTTTTAATGGCAAGATTCTCTTAATACAAGTCTATGTTGATGATATTATATTTGGATCTACTGATGAATCTCTGTGTCAAGAATTCTCTAAGTGTATACAGAATGAATTTGAGATGAGCATGATGGGAGAGCTGGAATTCTTTCTCGGACTGCAAATCAAACAAACTGAGAATAGGACATTCATAAATCAAGCCAAGTACACAAAAGATTTGCTAAAGAAGTTTGATCTGGACAATGTCAAACGTATTGGCACTCCGATGGCAACTTCAACAAAGCTTGATATTGATGAACAAGCCAAGCCGGTCGACACACATAATTATCGAGGTATGATCGATAGTTTACTTTATTTAACTCCTAGTCGTCCAGATATTATGTTTAGTGTTTGCCTGTGTGCACATTTTCAAGCTAATCCAAAGGAATTATATCTGTGCGCAGTTAAGCGTATCTTTCGATGCCTTAAGGGCACTTCTTCTGTTGGCTTATGGTATCCTAAAACTAAGTCCTTTCACCTTATTGGTTACTCGGATGCAGATTTTGCTGGATGCAAAGTTGATAGAAAAAGTACTAGCGGCAAATGTCATTTCTTAGGCAAGGCTTTAGTCTCATGGTTTAGTAAAAAGCAAAATTCTGTAGCCCTATCAACAACAGAGGCTGAGTATATCGCCGCAGGACGTTGTTGTGCTCAGATTTTGTGGATGAAACAAACCTTAGAAGACTATAATTTATTTTACACACACATTCCCATTTTCTGCGATAACAAAAGCACTATTAATTTGACTAAGAATCCAGTATGTCATTCTTGTACTAAGCATATCGAGATCCGACATCATTTTCTTAGAGATCATCATCAAAATGGAGATATTAACCTTGTGTACATAGATACTGAGAATCAATTAGCTGATATTTTCATAAAACCTCTAGCAGAAGATCGTTTCAATTATTTACGTCGAGAATTAGGAATTTTGGACGTCAATAATGTTAATTAATTTTATTTTATGATTTTATCTCAATATACAAAAACTGTGTTAGAAACAAGCCAATAAAGTGTCTGTCTGTTACCACAACTACGGTTGAAGCGAAGCGGTACTTAAGAGTTCCCCAGTGAACCTCCGCCAGCTGGGACAGTACTCCTACAACTAATCTGAGATAGTTGCTGTGTAACGATATTTAATCTATAAAATAATAATAATTATATTTAATTGAAGGTTGAAATTACTAATCTTTGAATTAAATATTTGAAATGAGCCAATGAAAAAGAAAGTGTTCCAAACTAACCCCAGGCGAATTTGGCCAGACTTCGGATAGAATTCGGCCCGAGTTCGGTTGAAGGTATCAGGTTATATAACCAGAATCCAAGAGCCTTTCTTCTTCATTGCTTCTAAAATCCACTATCACAGCACAGCAGCCGTGCGAAAAGCTCTAAAACCCTAGTTTTTCACCACTCCTCTCCCAATCTACGTGGTGAAATCTATCCAAATCTTGGATTCGTGCGGAGTTCGTTGTTCTCTACAACATATTCGAATCTCGAGAGGTATAACTTCATATTTCTCCTCCTTTCAATTTCGTGTATTTTATTTTATTGCACAATGGCACCTAAGGGATTTAACCCCTTCAAGAGGAAGAAGACGACCAATCCTAGTGAGAAAGGTTCATCTTCGAATCCACCCACGGATTCCCTCTTTTCGCCAGTCCAATCTAGCGATGGCACGTTCGATGGGCTTTACTTTCAAACCCTAGATCAAGCCCTACTGTGGTATGGAGACTTTTCCATGCGATCCATATGCACAGGCGCTCCTATCAAGTGGACTGTGTTTCCAGAACACCGCCCTTATTTTGAGGCATTAGGGTTACAATATTTTGTTAAACTTTGTTTTCCAGTAGCAACTAATGCCATTAGACTGTTCTACTGCAATATCATATTAAACACGTTTGACGTAAGTACTCGTGTTGGCGGACTAGATATCAATTTCAATGATGTCCTCTTAGCGGAAATCTTTGGTATTCCCAACGAAGGTGAACCGCTTGTTGATATCACTGAATCCCGACGGCACGACACTTACTAGTTTCAAAGCGGAACTCTGTGCACTTGATCGAGTTCGCTCTGGAAAGTTCAAGGCAAACAACTTAAACTTGTTTAATTATGAATTGCACCGCATCATTTACTCCACTATCTTTTCGAAGTCTACTTCAAAGGATGATGTGACATCTCTTGAATTATCTGCTATGTATCACATTCTTAAGGGGATTCCTTTTTCTTCCCCTAACACCATTATCCAGATGATGGGACGTTGTCGTGAAAGAGATAGAAATCTCTCTTATGCGATGATTCTCCCACGCATCTTCCAGCGTTTCGATATTGATTTGTCAACTTGTACTTAAGACCCTGAGCCCAAGTTTCTGAAGTTATCTCGTCGTAGTATGACTGTTGCTTCTTCTCCTACTGTTCCTCCTACTGCTCCACCTCCTCTACCTCCTCAGCAGTATGCCATGACTTTTGAGGGCATACACCAGCACCTTTCGGATTTGCACGTCTCGATGATGGATATGGCTCGCGAGCGTGAGCTCCGCGATGTCACTCGTTATCAGGCGATAGCAAATTCTCTCGCTGATCTCCGATTCGCCTAGACTGGACATTCTGCCAGTTCTATTCCTAGAGATCCAGCCTTCTCTGGTTACAGCTGTGAGGATGAGGCTGTTCATGCCTACTTTCAGCCCGGTAACGCATATGATTGGTACCATTCTGACCGTGCTCCTCGAGACTATGTCGGTGAGTTTTACTCTGGAGCTCCTCCTCATCCTTCTAGAGCTGGTACCTTTGCAGCTGGTCCTTCTGGACATGCCGGTCATGCTGATGATGATGATGATGATGATGATGATGAGGAGTTGTGATATATTAGTTAATTTTTGAGACTTAGATGTTATCTACTGTATACTTGGAAATGCTCCAACATTCCAAGTCTTTAGACTTTATTATCTGTATTTCTTTTGAGGACTTGTACTGGATATTTTTTTATGTCTCTTGGACATCTTTTTATCTTTATGAGATGCGTAGTTTATGTTTCACATCAGTTTATTTACTTATTTACAGCATCTTTATCTGCTTCTTTATTATAAATTGCTTGTGAAATAATTCTCTGTTATAAACTGCCTGAGACAAATACAGGCCTATGATGTCATTCTATTTTTCTTACTATTTCTATCATTTCTCATTATTATTTTTTTTGTGCTTCTTCACTGTTTGTTATTTATGTATTGATTGTGGGGGAGTTTTTCTCTTTTGCAATTATTTTGCTAAGTGACAACAGGGGAGAAAATAAAGGATCTAACATTCTTTATTGAGAAAATACAGGAATATAAACAATTTTACTAATTTTGATTTTTATTCCAAGCAAAGATGTTATATCATTCATAGTTTGTCAATTATCAAAATGGGGGAGATTGTTGGCCCATTGGTCATATGGTCAAACTGATTTTAATAATTGATCAAACTCTGTCTCGATATATGAAGCTAGTCAGGATATCTCGGACTCTTGGACATGATCAAGAACAGCTATCTACACAGTTCAAGACCGAAGCAATGTTTGCCTGTTCGAGTCTGTATTTCTTTGAGCAATGTATTTTTCATTTTATTGAGTCTAGGAATACATTGTACACCGAGTCGTACTGGCAAATAGGCTATTCCAAAATGATTTTAAAATGTTTTTAAAATATCCTGAGTTTTGAAAAACATTCATATTAACAAAAGCTTCAAAAAGGTTTTCAAAAAGGTTTTCAAAAATCTCCAAAAACTATTTTTTAAAACCTAACATAACCCTGACAGAACTCGGCCAGAGTTTGGCCAGAGTTCGGTTAGTGGCCGTTTTGATTTTTGAATTCTCTGGAACTTGGTCCTCCTGCAGTTGCGGATTTGACCGAGATTTCCTCATCGAGTTCTGCCCGAATTCTGTCCGAATTCTGCCAGAATTATGTCTTTGGAATTCCTATAAATAGAGAAGGATTTCGATCATTTCAACACACTCATTCACTTTCAATCTTCTCTCTTCTAAAAAGCTTTCAGTCTCCCAAAGAGTTTTTTTTCGAGCTTCAAATTTTAGATCCCAAGCCAGTTACAATCCTCTAGTCGCTTTGCCAGTGCGGTGTGGTCTAGAAGTTTCAGAGTGATTGTAATCAGAGGCTTGATAGAAGATTCAACTCTTCAAAATTGAAGTTGGACGAGTTCTTCGTATCAAAGCTCGCATTGTAGAAGTTGCAAGGACTTCGTAAGAAAACTTGCCTTTTTGCCAATAGTGGATTCAACTGGTAGCAAGAGTTCTACCGACTGGATTAGTCCTCAACAGAGGAAAACCAGTATACATCGCTGTCTTTGCGTTTGTTTTCTTATCTCTGCCTTTACATTATTTAGTTGTGATTATTATTCTGTGATCTTGCTGCTAACATTTTTAAATTAGCATTATTCCACTGACAACTCTATTCACCCCCTCTAGAGTATTGTGCTTTACGATTTTGTTCCTACACAATCAAATCAAAATATCTTCTGATGACGAGAAGCATACTTCATTCTGAACACCGATCGGTGTATGTTGTTATACGGTCATGCCCTTTGGCCAAAAGAACACCGGTGCTACATATCAACGGGCTATGAGTGTCATCTTCAGAGATCATTTGTGCAAGACGGTGGAGTGTTACGTTGACGACATCGCCGTCATGAGCCGCTCAAAAAATGATCACTTACATGATTTGAGAACAGTATTCGACCTCATGCGAGCGCACAACCTGAAGATAAATTCCACCAAGTCTTTCCTGGGGGTGTCCAGCGGAAAGTTCTTGGGCTTTGTCATTACTTCCCAGGGCATTCACATAGATCCTGACAAAACAAAAGCAATCATGGAGATGAGCCCACCAAGGAACCTCTGTGAACTCTGCGGCCTTCAGGAAAGACTAGCCTATATTAGGAGGTTTATATCTAACCTCTCAGGGCGATGTCAACCCTTCACTCAACTCATGAGGAAAGGTGTCTCTTTCATATGGAATGAGGAATGTCGGCGTGCCTTCGATGATATTAAGGAGTACCTGACGAATCTGCCAGTTCTGGTAGCCCCGGTCACCGGAAATCCCTTTCTACTCTATGTACGGGCGATGGAACACTCCTTCGGTGCTTTGCTAGCACAGAATAATGACGCGGAACATGAACAAGCCATTTACTATCTCAGTCGAATGATGGTAGGACCAGAACATAGGTACACCACCGTGGAGAAGGAGTGTGTTGCCCTAGTGTTCGCCATTCAAAAAATACGACACTATGTGACAGGGCAGACCATCCATTTTTTTTACGAGTTAATCCTCTCAGGGTTCTTATGACCAAGCCTGGTGCACTCAGTTCTCGTCTAGCCACCTGGACGATACTATCATCCCCATACGACATAGTTTATTTTCAGTAGAAGGCTATCAAAGATCAAGCCCTGGCTGACTTCTTAGCTGCCCATCCAGGCTCAGAAACAGCCAAAATTTATGAAAAATTTCTGACGAAGTCGTCGCCTCGAACATGACTTCGCATGATGCCATTTGGCGAATGTTCTTTGACGGTGCTTCAAGAACAGGGCCACAAGGTGATATCATCGCCGGAGTCGGGGTAGTATTAATTTCTCCCTCTAGGTTAGGGGTCAATCGGGCATATTCTCTTACAGAACCCTGTTCAAACAACGTAGCCGAATATAACACTCTAGTCATCGGACTCCAACTCATAAAAGAAGTGGTGATCAAGTACTTGGAAGCATATGGTGACTCGTAGTTGGTTGTTAACTAGATCCGTGGTTCATACGAGGTTCGCAATGAGGACCTGATTCTGTAAAACCCGTATTCTTGATTATTGGATTAATGGAATTATTGTACTTTTGGTTTGAACATCAAATTTTGGTTACACTATCATAGTCTTAGAGTTATTAGCTAGCATTATTATTATTATTATTATTATTATTATTATTATTATTATTACTATTATTACTATTATTATTATTATTATTATTATTATTATTATTATTATATTAGTCAGATCAGGAAAAAATATTTTTTAAAAATTAATTATTTGGGTTTTGTTGTGGCCTTGTCCCCGATCCCGTGTCCGGGGTCCGACCCCGAGTCCGGACACCAGACCTCGATTTTCCAATTCCGAACCCGTCCTTATTTTTCCTTTTAAACTCTGATTATTAATATATATATATATATATATATATATATATATATATATATATATATATATATATATATATATATATATATATTTTATTAATATATATATATATATATATTTTTTATTAATATATATATATATATTTTAATAAATATATATATATATATATTTATTAATATATATATATATATATATATATATATATATATATTGGTAAAAAAAACTAACTAAAACCTAATCCTATTTTTTCCCCACGTGGACCGGTTATTCTTCCCCCATGACCTGGACAACTCCCCCACCAAAACACAAGCTTCCCTCTCCTCAACTCACTTTCTCCCACTCATTCCTCCACACCCACTCTCTTTCCTCTTCACAATAAACTACCCACCACCACCACTCATGCTGTGTTCATTTTTGGGTTGTATATTTATTTTGGGTTGGTGATCCCTGGTTTGGGATATTTAATTGTGTTGTGGTTAGCATCCTCCCATGATTGGGTTGTCCCAATTACAGAGGAGATGCTATCTAAATTTTCAGGAAATATTTTAAAAAGGGATTTTCTTATAAAAACTAGCAATTTGAATAAAATCTATTTTTCAAAGAAAATCGGTCTTTGCAAAATGATTTATAAATGGGATTTTGTTGGCTTTTATGGATTTTGTATCACCAGTTAGGCGACGACAATATCGGTCGGATGAGCCCCGGCAAAACGCAAACAATACAGGTTTCCTGTACGTTGAGGCGTTAGCCAGCAACATGAGATTGCACGACCAAGTCTGAGACTCTTTAATTTATAATTTATTTTAGAACTGGTACTGCTTTTAGTATTTATGGTGCAGGGCCTCGGCTTACTATTTGGACCGTTCGCGGCACTCAGAGCTCGCCTTAGGAATTAATTAATTTATGTAAATAATTTGTAAAGGGCATAAGCCCAGTTTTTCTTTATTTCTCTACGACCCTATATTGTGTAGCGTAGATTTTTCTTATTTTTTTGAAATATTGATTTCGCCGTTAAACGCGTAGAACATAAAATGGATATATATTTTATAAAAAAATTAATAAGTTTTCTCATAATAAATAATCTAGTAATTTAGCAATTCACATGTTTTCTCATTTAAAAGAAAAAGCCTAGTTATATATATATATATTTAAAATACAAAGTTTTGCCAAATTAACCGGTAATTGCTATTTTTCCCAATTAATCAGTATCCGACTTATTCGATTAAAAATGATAACAAACGTAGATTGCGACGTTAGACAATTTTTGGTAGATTAATTAATAACTTAAAACCTGACTAGGGTCTACTTCTAGAGATTGTAATTAGCACACCTAGAATGGTTTCATTATGGTTCTAAGTCAAGGTTCTCAACTGTAGGATCTCAGAGACGTACTTGACTTCCTCCTCGGTACCGACATTCCCGATCCAGTCAATTAACAGAGGCAAGTTACGGTTATGTTTTCTTGTATTTTATTTAGTAATTGTCAAGTTGCATGTTAAACCACATTGCTACACGGAACCCTCTCCTAGGGTTCGAATATTGATTGATATTGATTGTAGGGATTGGGGGAATAGTGTAACGTTTATGGCCAATACCCCTCATATTGCATATTGATTGTGCGAGCTTACCCCTCTTACACAAGGGGATAAGCCGTATCGCGTCGCTAGGATGCTATTGTACAACCCAAGCCGTTCATAGACGATTACACATTCAAATCACATGGTTTTAAATTGTTAAATTGCTGAAAAATATTGTTTCAACTGTTTAGCCTGCACTTCTCCATTATTAGTTGAAATGTAAGATACATATTCGTACTTGCTCCCTCCTGACTGGAGACAACAGTTTTAGGTGACATTGAGGATGCTGAGCTATTGTACAATAGCTACTATGACCCGGTTTTGTACCCCATGGTGTTGCCAGAGTCCCCCTTGGAGGACGCAAGGCCTGAGGCCGACGAGCCGACCGCTTAGGTAGTCGTTTCCAGTTTTTCTAGTTTTTGTTTTGGAGTTTTGTTAATTTTGAATTCAGCACTTTATTTCAGTTGTTTCATTTCCAGTTGTACTTTTCAGTTGTTGAATAAAAGTTTTAAAATTTTTGTATATTCGAGTTATGATAAATATATAGATGTTGTTGTGAATACCTGCATATAGAACAGCTTGCTGCCGCCGCCTCACAACGGTGCAGGCTGGGCATGATCCGGTTCGACCCAATAATTTGGGATCGGGTCGTGACAGTACAATAGCTACTATGATCCGGTATTGTACCCTGTGGTGTGGCTAGAGTCCCCCTTGGAGGACGCAGAACCTGGGGCCGATGAGCCGACCGCCTAGCTAGTTGTTTCCAGTTTTTCTAGTTTTATTGTTTTTGAGTTTTGTTAATTTGAATTCAGTTCTTTATTTCAGTTCTTCCATTTCCAGTTGTACTTTTCAGTTGTTGAATAAAAAGTTTTAAAATTTTTGTATATTCAAGTTGTGACAAATATATAGATGTTGTTGTGAATACCTGCATATAGAACAGCTTAATGCCGCCGTCTCACAACGGTGCAGGCTGGGCATGATCCGGTTCGACCCAATAATTTGGGATCGGGTCATGACAGGTTTCCTATTATCAAACAACAATTGCCATCATTATGACCTTAGAAGGATACTTTATAGAGCACGTTCTTAGGCTCCAAAACATCGAAGCTGATGCCCTAGCAGGTCTCGCTGCTTCCTTGGTACTTTTAAATGATACTCATCATCTAGTCGACATAATAGGACATGAGCTGGTCTGTCCCAGGAACAATCTTCAACTGGGTACGAGTTACTCCGTCCAGATAACCAACGACATATAGGGCTGGAGACGCCCGCTCATCGACATTGTAGTCTATGGAATTCTGCCAGAGAATGTGAAGGAAGCAACTTCAACCAGAAGACGCTCCCTCATATTCTTCTATGATACGAAGACAAAAATGTTATATCGACGATCCTACGATGGGCTACTATTAAGATGCCTGTCAAATGTAGAAGCCAAAAAAGCCTTACGCGAAGCTCATTACGGCACTTATGGGGCTCACCAACCTGGCCCAAAATTGTAAGATCGTCTCCGCCGGATGGGTTATTAATGGCCCACAATGGTAGCAGATGCAGTTAATTATGCAAAGAAGTGCAAGGCTTGCTAGATCCACACAGATTTCATACATCTGCCATCTGAATTCTTGTACCTGACAGTAGCCTTTTAGCCATTTGAAGCATGGGGAATGGCATCATTGGGCCAATCACCCCGCCGTCGTCTAGAGGGCATCGGTTCATACATGCAATCACCGATTACTTCTCCAAATGGGCGAAAACTGTTCCGCTGGCAGAGGTTAAGACGTCGAACGTGATTAACTTCATAAAACATCACGTCATCTACCATTTTGGACTGCCCCGGAGGATTATTTACGACAATGGTCCGCAGTTCGTAAGCCACATTTTCCGTTGATTTTGTGACAATAATCGAATTAAGAACATGGCCTCGACAGCATATAACCCATCGGCTAATGGTCTGGCTGAAGCTTTCAACAAAACCATAATCAAGCTCCTCAAAAAGTTCGTGTCTGTAAAAAAATGCAACTGGAATGAAAAGTTTGGCGAGTACTTATGGGCGTATCGCACCACAAATCAGACGACTACAGGAAATACACCGTTCTCCTTGGTTTACGGTAACGAGGCAATCCTCCCATTGGAGACTCAGATCCCCTCACTTCGAGTGGCCCTTACTTACAGGTTAACGTCGGACGATAACTACCGCCGACGGCTACAAAAGTTAAAAGCATTAGATGAGAAGCATTTACAAGCTCAACAAAGCATAGAGCTCTACCAAGTGCGCATCTCTCGGGCTTTCAACAAAAAAGTCAAACAGAGAATATTCCAAGTCGGCGATCTTGTTTTGGCCATTCGCAGACAAATGGTCATGACTCACAAGACTCCCGACAAATTCCAGCCTAAATGGGAGGGTCCGTTCATCATCGAGACCGTATTCTCCAACAGCGCGTATCGTCTTACAAAACAAAATGGAGACTTGCTCATGATGCCCATCAACGGCAAGTTTCTCAAGAAATATTATGTCTAAACAACATCTTCCAACTATCTCTCAGATTATGAGTTATGTACCCTCTGGTATCACTGAACTTACACTCTGACCTCACTTCACCCAGATTGTTGAGTTATGTACCCTCAGGTACCATTGAACTTACTCTCTGACTGATCCGAATGGATTCATATCTCATCTCCTGGTCATATCTATGAACTTTCATATTAAATGCTTTTCTCCACCAGAGTTTGCCTCAAAATCTGTTACCCGCCCCACCAGTGCGCAGAAGGGTAATAGGTCCATAAAACTTATCCTAATCTATTACTCGAACCATCAGTGCACAAAAAGGGTAATAGGTCCACAAAATTCTCCAACGGAAAAACAACCACGTCTACCTCTGAGTTGTTTTTCCATCCATCACAAATAAATCACCCAATGTATAGAACTTCCACGTTGATAGTACCTCTGAGTTGTTCTGCGTACCCCTATTATGCCTACTTCCACCACATCCTCGTTACCTCTGAGTAGGAAGGCTCTGTTTTGACCCATATTTACCACGTCCTCATTACCTCTGAGTAAATATGTTGGTTTTCTCTCCACTTATTATCAGTACTCGCATCGCCAGTACACAAAAAGGTTAATAAGTCCATAAAAGTTATCCTAATCTATTACTCGTACCATCGGTGTACCAAAGAGTAGTAGGTCCACAAAATATTATTCAAAACTATTTGCTCGCATTTTCAGATACATAAAAGGGCAATAGGTCCACAAAAATCCTCCAGTAGGATGTCCTTTATCAATACAAATGATGTATTAGGCCCTCTAGTACAAGCACCACAAAAACCACAAATAAAGAATGGAGTGAACATATTCTGTTTATTCAAAAATAGTTACATTCATAAGACTACATCGACAGCAAAAAATAAAGAAAGGAAAATCTAGCAATACATAGTTTGGTCAGTTTGACAGCACTTCATCTTCATCAAAAAGCAGTTTCGTGGCCCTCAAAAGAAGTCATGTTTCGCTGCTGAGAAGCAAACAAGGCTGTTGAACCCCAAGGAGCTGCCTGAGGAGGGCAAATATAGCATGCTATCCTCCCCCCTCCCCCACCCCCCCCCCCCGTATTGCGGATGCCTTAGCCCCACTCCCCCGAAGGACCATACCTTCAAAACATCATCCCTGATGGTGGTTTTGCCTACTTGGAGAGCCGTGAAGGCATGACGTTCATAACGATGCCTGACCACCGTCCAACTCTCCGAGGTATAAAGGCTCTTCCTACCAGCTGGAGAAAACTCTTCCGAAGCATGAAGAGTCCTAAGTTGTTTGATGTGTAAGCCAAAATGGCACGAGGAAAACTCTTCCAAAGCATGAGGAGTTTTGAGCTGTCTGATGTATGTATCAGAATGGTGTATTTTCACTCTATCGTCGACACCGGACCTTGAGAAGTTTGCTAGCTAGATCCCTACAAAATATGGAATAATGGGGCTTTGCACCGAAAAGAAAACAAAGAACTCAATTTTTTTAATTATGCGGCCTAGCCAGTTATGCGGCCTAGCTAAACAGAACTCATGCGGCCCAAACTCATGAGGCCGGCTTCATGAAGTACTCATGCAGCTCAGTCATAATGAACTTATGCAGCTCAGTCATGAAGTGTTCATGCGGCTCAATTATGAGGCATTTATGCGGTTCAGTCACGAAATACTCATGCGACCCAGTCATAAAGTACTCATGCGGCTCAGTCATGAGGCAATTATGCGGCCCAGTCATACAGTATTCATACAGCCCGATCATAAAGTGTTCATGCGGCTCAATCATGAGGCACTTATGAGGCTCAGTCATGAAGTGTTCATGTGGATCAGTCTTGAGGCACTTATGCGGTTCAAGTTCGAATGAGCAGCGGTTATGCGGCCCAGCCCATGCGGCCCTATCATACAGAACACATGCGGTCCAAATGAGATTGGGCATGCATCGACCAGGCTTAAAGCACAGAGGCAGTATATGACAGGCCCGCGCATGAAATATGCGATATGGCCATTCAAACTTTCAGTCGTGGTCTTCCTACCATCCTTACTCTTGAGAGGGGGTTGTACGTCGGGATGAATGAAAGGAGCATCTGCCGCTCTCGACGAAGAGCAAGTCCCCTCCCTTTGGCCGCCGCACCAGTTTACTTGGAAGCTTTTGGAACCATAGCAGAAAGTATGATGAAGTCGAAGGAGAAGAAGGTGAAAGAGAAAAATCTCTCTCCGAATGACCCCTATTTATAGAGTTACTGAAAAGTGCCTCTTCGATTCTCGAAATCATTAAAGATAATGACGACATTTGGGGACTTTATCCCTAAAATAACTGTCGACTTTATCTTGAAAAATGCCTCTTCGATTCTCGAGATCATTAAATAAAATGTCGACGTTTAGGGACTTTATCCCTAGTAACCGTCAGCTTTTTCTCGAAAAGAGATCCACAACCAAAACAAGAAAACTAAATGCAGCAGTGATAGCTGGCAAGCTGATGGGGTCTCTCTGCGGCTCAAAATTTTCCTGCGGCTCAAGATTTCCCTGCGGCTCGATATCTCTCTCTACGGCTCGAAAAATCCCTACGACTTGAAGACTCCCTGCGGCTTGACATATCTCCATGCTTCTTATTCAAAGTATTCCAAATTTGTAATTTGAAAACTTTGAAGGGGGTCTTGTAGAAGTATAGAAAATATAGGGTTCATGCGGATCATAATTTGCTGCATATGTACTTTGGGCCAAACAGGTCCGTATAAAGGAAAGCCACATGACAGATTCAATGCCTTATACGGCCCATCGACAACTAGCTGCAGAAGAAAGATATACGGCCAAGAGGGTCAGTTCGTCTGATAAAGCTGACAAGTTCTGACAAAAATGACATCTCTGACACTTTGACAAAAAGATAAGACGTGGGACATCACCAAAAGCAGGGTTCATACGCGTTCATGAGGCTAGAAGGAGTGTCACCTAAGCCGCATGAACCTTATGCGGATCAAACATATGCGGCCCCAAAGTCTCCGAGCTTCATGCGGCCAAGGGTGATTGTGACTCAAGCCGCATGAGCTTTATGCGGCCAAAATACAGAATCTATGCAGCTTAAATTCTTAAGCTATATGTGGGCTAAGGAAGTTTGTGACTTAAGCCGAATGAGTCTCATACGGCCCCACATGGTCGAAAACTGAGAGACTCATGCGGCTTAAAATGATTCCTGCGACAGGACACGTGGCAGGCTAACCAAGTCTTAACTACCCCGATTTGCTGCAACAAAATCCCAATAAATCGACATATGGCGGCCAAAGAGCGGGTCTTCACGTGCTAATTAGCCACCTGGCCACATGCCATCTATGCGGCTTAACATACATACTACTATAAATAGCAGGGTGTCACACCCCTGCAAAAGGCTGGCAACCTTCGAAAAGCAATTTCTTCAAGAGCTAAGGACTGCGTCAGATAGTCCAAGGAGTAAGGCAGAGTTGATAACACTTTCCCGAGCCTCTACCGTCACCCCCCAGAATCAAAACTAAACAATTGTATTTAGATTGTTTCCTAGGATTTCTTTCTAGACTTTTCTTTGTACAAGCGAGTTTGCAATCAATTTCAGTGTCCCTGTAATACCTGTCTTTGATTTTTTTATGGCAAACAACATGGTTTTCCTCATGTAGGACTAGTCCAGGCCTGAGAACTCTCGCTCAGGAATGAAATCCATTATTTGTGAAATAGGGTACACATGTGCCTTTATTCAGAAGAGTATGCCAACTTTTTACAACTTCGCAGAGGCGAAACTTGGAATTGTCCAAGTGACTTCTTTTCAACTATTGCACAGAAACTTTTAGCTGAATCGCACTGAGGACCATGAGGCTTAGAAAGTTTTATGGCTAGTATATTGGAAGAGTAAGGCTTAGAAGATTGAAAGTGAGAGATATATTTAAATGAGAGAAATCAAGCCCTATTTATACTAGTCAGGGAAGACAGAGTTCGGCCAGAATTTTGTCCCAAATATTCAAAAATTTGAACTTTGGAGAGATCGTAGCAGGGTGTTCCTAAAAATTAGGTTCCTGAAATAGGGGGCAGAGTTCGGCCCGAGTTCTGCCTAAGGCAGAGTTCGGCCCGAATTCTGTCTACCTTGGGCCAGAAAGTCTATATGGGCCAGATTGGTTTGGTTTAGCCCAGGGATTATTTTGTTTTGTATAGTGGAGATTGGAGAAGTAAGTCTAGGGGTTGAGATGACTCAGTGCGACTCAACGTACATGTTCCTAGACGCAATAAATTAAAAAATTATAGACTAAGTAAAATAAAAGTATATTTTCAATGTAACAGCTTTGTCGATGACATCTGTCTTGAACTTGATATATTGTATTGGATTATAGATGATGTTATGTCTTGAACTTGATGTGTCGTGTTGGATCATATCAGATATCATTTTTTAATTCTCTAAATTAGGTTGACTGTGATCCAGTTTGGGTCAAAAAGAGTTTGAAAGAATATTCGACGACCTATAATGGCAAGGCAGATCCGTACTGTCGCCACTTATTTGGATTATGGAGACTACGGGTTCACTGTAGCCAGCAACGCACTGGCGAGGCATGACCCCTAAGTTGAAATAATTTCAAACAAGCGTAGGTTATCGATTATTATTAAAACTATGTCCTAATTGTCTTATTTTGATCCTTTAGTTATTATGTCAATATTGGATACAGTTGATAGAGTAGTCGACACCGTGTTCTTATTTGAGTCATGAAACTAAGAGTTAATTGCAGCCAGATGTACACTGGCAAGGCATGAATTCTTGATAAAATGACTTCAGATGTGCTTACCTTTTTGGATACGTATAGAGGCTATGTCTTTTATTGGCATATGACTATTAATTTTCTCAAGAAAGATTTTGTCAAATACAGTTGGCGCCAAAGCTGGATTGCACATATCAGATATTAATTCAAATAGCACCAAACATGGCGCCGCCATGTGGCAATCTTCCTCGAGAAGCCATATCTCGTATCTTTTTAGAAAGATTTATCATGATGACTAGCAGTGTACTAAACTAAGAAATCTTGAGATTAACGCTAACAGCCACACTTTTTCAGTACCATTTACCAAATGGTACGAATTAACAAATTTTGCACATAGTCAACAAACAGTGCCAATTATGGTTTGGCGCCAACCAACAGAATGTGCCATTCATTAAATTGGCGCCAATCAACCATAATTACCATCCAGAAGCAGTTGAAGATGATGTGGGATGCATGCCACTAATCTCAAAGAACGTGCACACGATATTGCCCATGACCAAGCACCTTTCTCTCACAGAAAGCTATGCGTCCTAAGCAGTTAAGTTAACCATTCGTGCTAATGGACGAAATGATAAATGGCGTACAAAGCAATGCACAATCAGTGTACTTTGTACTGTACGCCAATCAATGTAACTGTCTAGCAGTTATCTCAAACTCTATAAATAGAGTTCCAAAATCACTTTTTTGAGGTTCGACACTTATCATCGACTCTTGACAATAATTCTTGGCAATTCTCTATCGCTTCCACCGCAAGTTCAAGAGCTTTTCTTCTCCAACATCGTGTCATCCAAGGGATAAAGTGAATGTCGTCTGATCAGATTCCTATAGTTGTACTTCCCTAGAATCAAAATTGCACTTACTTCTTTGTATAAGGATTTTATATTTTCTTTCTTAGTTTGTAATTAAGTTTTCTTTAGAAGGGGAGTGAAGTTACGTGTAGGCAACCTTAGAGGGGGTAAATACAGTTTGTGCAAAAATAACCAATTAAAAATTAACTCTCTACCAGTCCATAAGGAACTACCAATAGAATATATAATAAGAGTAGTAATGCAGAAATTAAGAGGGATCAGAAGAGCATACGTAAAAATAACGATATAACCTGGTTTCCTTCGTGAAGGACTAGTCCAGGCCTGAGAACTCTCACTCAGGATTGAAATCCAATATTTGTGAAATAGGGTACACACATGCCTTTACTCAGAAGAGCATGCCAACTTCTTACAACTTTGCAGAGGGAAAACTTGGAATTTTCTAAGTGACTTCTTTTCAACTCTTGCACAGAAACTTTTAGCTGAATCGCACAGAGCACCTTGGGGCTTAGAAAGTTTTGTGGCTAGTGGAATGGAAGAGTAAAGCTTAGAATATATAGGGTTAGAAGATTGAGAGTGGGAGATATATTAAAATGAGAGAAATCAAGCCCTATTTGTACTAGTCAGGGAAGGCAGAGTTCGGCCAGAATTACGTCCCAAATATTCAAAAATTTGAACGTTGGACAGCTCGTAGTAGGGTATTCCTAAAAATTAGGTTCCTAAAATTTAGGGGGCAGAGTTCGGTCCGAGTTCTGCCTATGGCAGAGTTCGGCCCGAATTTTGTCTACCTTGGGCCAGAAAGTCTATATGGGCTAGATTGGTTTGGTTTGGTTCATGGATTGTTTTATTTTGTATGGTAGAGCTTGGAGAAGTAAGTTTAGGGGTTGAGATGACTCAGTACGACTCAACGTATATGTTCCTAGACTCAATAAATTAAAAAATTATAGACCGAGTACAAGTACATTTGAAATATAAGAGCTTTGTCGATGACGTCTGTCTTGAACTTCATACGTTGTATTAGATTGTAGATGATATTTTGTCTTGAACTTGATGTGTCGTATTGGATCATATCAGATATCATTTTTAAAATTTTCTAAATTTGGTTGACTGTGATCCAGTTTGGGTCAACAATCTCCCCTATTTTTATAATTGACAAAATGATATTTGTATGTTCTCAATATTCATACTTGGACACATGTTGAAGGAGATAGAATAATTTGCACGTATGAAGTGGCTCCCGCACAAATAGTTATTTCCGTTTCCGTCCTGGTACAAATTTCTTATCTAAGCATAATACAATTCATATATAAAATTACATCATATACATTATCACATCAAATATATATTATTCTTCCCCTTTGTCACTTAGCAAAATATAGCATAGTTCCCTCGTAAAGAGATAAAAGATAGACAAAGTGAAGAGAGCAATCACACAACTTTAACCATAACCAAACTTTAATAGAGACAACCAGCAGTTTTGATAATCCAAAAGAAAGAAACTCGTAGTCATACATATGAAGTAAAATAAAAGCATAGTAGAAATAGTACTTAAGTAATGAAATGACAAACTACAAAGCATAACTAAAGAGCATCATAAGGTAGTAGACCACAGCCATCATGGAGCAGATGGTCTAAAATTGGAAAATAGTCGATTTTATTGGCCATAAAATAAGTAGAACATGCGACAGACTTGTGAATCAATATTCAGTATATGTGAATCGTCTCAGGTTAGCTGTAGGGGTCGATTCCCAGCTAGCGGTAGTCCAAAGACACTAGACATCGTGTCGCTTAGGCTTTTATGCCTTGTTGTCAGAAGGGTCCTTTCGGCTTGAACCCAAAAAAATATAATATGTATGAATTCTGATTTAACAAGTAAGTGCGCAGGTAAAATTTATTGTATAACAATTTCATCCAAGATTCCTAATTCTCGACAAAGAAACTTGAAACGCTCCTCGACAAGTGGTTTAATGGAAAAGTCTGCTAGCTGATGATCAGTGTTAATAAACTCTAGATTAATAGTGCCTTGCAATTGATGATCTCTAAGAAAGTGGGGTCGAATTTCTATATGGTTAGTGCGTGAGTGACATATTGGGTTCTTTGTCAGGTTAATAGCACTAGTATTTTCACAGAATATAGAAATGTGCTTAAAAGATAAATTATATTCTGCTAGGGTTTGCTTCATCCACAAAATCTGAGCACAACAACGTCCTGCAGCTATGTATTCAGCTTCGGTTGTAGATAGTGCGATAGAGTTTTGCTTCTTACTAAACCAAGAGACTAAAGCTTTGTCTAAAAAATGACATGTGCCACTGGTACTTTTATGGTTGACTTTGTATCCAGCAAAATTGGCATCCAAATAACCGATCAAGTCAAAGAATATGTTTTTGGGATACCACAAGCCCACCGTAATAGTGCCTTTAAGGTATCGAAAGATACGCTTAACTGCGGTCATGTGTGATTCCTTAGGGTGGCTTGACAATGAGCACATAGGCAAACACTAAACATGATATCGGGACGACTATTAGTTAAATAGAGTAGACTACCAATCATACCTCAATACTTACGTTGATCGACTGGTTTGCTGCTTTTATCAGGTTCTAATTTAGTTGTAGTATCCATAGGAGTACTGATTGGTTTGATGTTGTCAAGATCAAATTTCTTCAGCATGTCATTTGTATACTTTGATTGGCTGATGAAGACTCCTTGTGAGTTTTGTTTGACTTACAATCCAAGAAAGTAGTTAAGCTCCCCCATTATGCTCATTTCGAACTCATTCTGCATACACTTGGCAAATTCTTGGCATAATACCTCATTAGTAGACCCAAAAATGATGGCATCTACCTAAATTTGTACTAATAGAATTGTGTCATCAATTGATTCTATAAAGAGTGTCGTGTCAATCTTTCCTTTTAAAAAGCCCTTTTCAAGTAAGAAAGTGCTAAGGCGTTCATACCAAGCTCGAGGGCCTTGTTTGAGGTCGTAAAGAGCTTTCTTAATCTTGAAAACATGATAAGGAAACTTATAGTTTTTAAACCAGGTAGTTGCTTTACGAAAATTTCTTCTTTAATAAAACCATTTAGAAAAGCACTTTTAACATCCATTTGAAAGAGTTTGAAATTTTAAAAATTTGTAAAGGCACAAAGCATGCGGATTGATTCAAGTCGTACAACAGGAGCATACGTCTCATCATAGTCGATACCTTTATTTTGGTTGTATCCTTGAGCTACGAGACGTGCTTTGTTGCATGTGACTGAACCATCCTCATTAACTTTGTTATGAAATATCCATCGAGTACCAATAATCGAATGATCAACAGGTTTAGGAACAAGTTCCCAAACCTGATTTCTTTCAAATTGGTTGCGTTCTTCTTGCGTTACAGATATCCAAAATTCATCAGAAAAAGTTTCTAAAATATTTTTGGGTTCTATTTGAGAAATAAAAGCAGTGCTAGCTATAGAGTCTCTAACAAATGAACGAGTACTTACTCCTTTTGATACCTCACCTATTACCAAGTTTTTTGAATGTTTCGGTGTAAAGCAAAACATCTTTGGTAAGCTATCCAGAGAACTGGTTCCAGATGTTGTACTTGCAGGGGTAGGAGTTATTGGTTTAATGTGGACATCATCGTCGTCATCAAGAACCACTGCTGAACTATTATTCTCATCAAAAGTAATATTAGCAGATTCTTCAACAATCATGGAGCATTTGTTGAACACTCTGTATCCTTTACTCTTGGCAGCATAACCAAGAAAAATACCTTCGTCAGCTTTGGCATCAAACTTGCCTAAGTTGTTTTTGGTATTCAGGATAAAGCAGCGACAATCAAACACCCGAAAATAGAAAATAGTTGGTGTTCTACCAAACCAAAGTTCATAGGGAGTTTTCTTCGAAATAGGTCGAATCAAAACCCTATTCAAGACATGGCATGTTGTACTTACAGCTTCTGGCCAAAAATATTTCAGAAGTGAAAATTGATTAAACATAACTCTGGCCATATCGCCAAGAGTTCTATTATTCCGCTCTACAACACCATTTTGTTGGCGAGTTCTAGGACACAAAAATTCATGATTAAAACCATTTGAATCACAAAACTTTTTAAAATTAGAGTTTTCGAATTCGCTGCCTGATCACTTCTGATTCGAGTAATCATGAAGCCTTTTTTGCTTTGAACCTTTTTAGCAAAAATTTTGAAACAGGAAATAGTATCACTTTTGTTCGAAAGAAAGAAAACCCAAATAAATCAAGAAAAGTCATCAACAATCACAAAGGCGTAGAGTTTTCCACCAAGACTGGCTAATCTACTAAGACTGAACAAATTCATATGAAGAAGTTGCAAGGGTCTAGTAGTACTTACAGAGTTGATGGATTTAAACATGATTTAGTCACCTTATTTTTCTCACATTCGGCACATATCGTATCCTTTTTGAATGTGATATCCGGTAGTCCGCTTACTAGCTTATTGGTTGACAGTCTTGATATGGTATCCATGTTCGCATGTCCAAGACGCATGTGCCATCAGTGTTATAAATTTCGGTAGGCGGATTTGGTGCGACAAAGGGGCACGTAGCGCCAAGGCCGCCTAGGCGGCCGCACAGAATTTTTTTTTTAAGTTTTGAGTTTTGACTTTTAAAAAATTTTGATTTTTTTTTTGAAATTTTTTGAAATTTGAAATTTTATTTATTTATTATTAAATTTAATAATTTTTTTATTATTTTTTAGAATCTGAATTTTTTTTTGAAATTTCAAAACTAAAATTTCAAATTTCTGAAATTTCAAAATTCAAAAATTTGAATTTTCCGCTTTGGTCGAACAGGCCGAACATGGGCCGACTTGGCCGAACATGCCCGCCTAGGCGCCGAACAGGCCCGCCTAAGGCCGAACAGGCGCCTAGGAGGCCGATTTGGGTGTTTTCGGTGCGGCAGGCGGCCGCCTAGGCCGATTTTTAGAACATTGTGTGCCATAGTAGTCTTTCATCCTTTTGAGCGTAAAGGCATCTTCCTTCATTGTTAGTATCTTTTGAGAGATAGAATATATAGATGTTATCTTCCCTTATCCCTTCAAAAATGATGTCTCCAGTTGATCTATCGTATATAGAGCATTTAGTTTTCCCAAAGTTAATATCATATCCATGGTCAGCAAGATGACTAATGTTGAGCAAGTTATGCTTTAACTCTGTTACTAAACAAACATCTTTAATGACAAGAGAGCGAGGATTACCAATAGTACCGTTACCTATGATGTAACCTTTCAGATTATTACCGAAGGATACGTATCCTTCCCTTTTCATCGATAGTGTTGCGAACATATTCGCATTTCCAGTGATGTGTCGCAAGCACCCACTATCGAGAATCTATTTGCTTCTAGAGAATGAAGGAAGGTCCACCTACACCACGAGTAGATGTGACCTTTGGTACCCAAATTCTTGAGGGTCCTGAAAGGTTAGTCTTTGGTACCTATGCATATAGTTTTAAATCAACTAGTCTTCTAATTCTACACTGTGGTGAAGTGTGTCCATGTTTACCAAAGTAGTGACATGTAGCATGTATATTAGCGTTAGGTGTAGGATAATAGTGATGTCTATGTGTTTGTCATGCTGCATGTGTGTTCATAAAAGCATGTATGTGTTTGCCATGTGTATGTGTGGGTGTTTGTCGTGCTGCATGTGAATATGTGTACATAAAGGCATATATGTGTGCAGCATGAGTATATGTGTCTTTCAGGTAACATGTATTCTTGTGTTGAGCAATTTTTTGTCTTGTGTACGTATTGTGACTGTGAGATTGGGTTTGAGGCTGAACAATTTGTTTTCCCAATCTGATCTCTAATCTTTTAGAGGCATTGTACATATTATCATGCTTGGCAGTTAAGGCATCAATTCTTACAGCAGCAATATTATACTTTCTTTTCTTGTCTGAGAGTTCTTTATTGAGTGCCGTAATATCACGTGTTTATTTCTCAATACAAGATTCGGCATCGTGTAAGTTTAATTTAAGCTTGGATACCTCCTCAGTATTTTCTATGGGTGGTGTGTCTCTAACATTATCAAGCAAGCATGAAAGTGTATGAATCTCAACTTTATGGGTCTTAATCTTATCCTTTGTATGTTTATACTTGTTAAGTAACTTCTTGTGATCTTTAAGTAAGTCACTAAAAGCATCTCCAAGTTCATCAAAAATAAAGTCATCAAGTGGAACATTTGTTACCTTGTCGGACGTTGCCATTAGGCAGACGTTTGCAGTATCTTGGGGAGTGCCTTCTTCTTCTTCTGAGTCACTGGCTTCACTTTCGTGCCAGACGCTTATGTTGGCATACTTTTGAGAGGATGGCCTCTTGTATGATCTTTTATATCGACTTTTTTTCTTTGCTGTAGGGCAATCTTCCTTGACATGCCCCCATCTTTTTATAGCCGAAACAGATAGGCTCTTCATCGTCATCGATGTATTGTTCCTTCTTCCTTTGGTTGAAACATAGAAACTTCTTGACGTTGCGAATCATGAGCGCTTGATCATCACCATCAGAGTCATCATCGTCTTTTTCTTCTAGAGCAGCCTTTCGGCGATGAGCTCTTATAGAGATTTTTTCTCCTTTGGAGCTGTTTCTTCAAAGTCCTTGAGGTCGAGCTCATGCGGCATTAGTTTGCCACCAGAGTTTCCAAAGATATGGTAGTGAAATCATTGCCTTCGGTTGTTGCTGTGGCTTTGGGGTTCCAGTTCGTTAATCCCCTTAGCACCTTGCGTATCTTCTCATGTTTGGAGTAGTCCTTACCGAGGAAAGAAACAGGGTTGACGATGTCGAGGAATCTAGTGATCATTTGTTTGATCATCTCATTGGACTTTATCTTGAATGCTTCGAACTCCTATGTTAGCTGACTGATTTTCAATTCTTTGACTTGAGTGGTTCCTTCATGAGTCACTTTTAGAAGCTTCCATACTTCGTGAGAAGTAGAACACGTGGAATCCCTATTGAATTAAGTCATGTCTATAGCACAGAATAGAGCATTAATAGCCTAGCATCTAGACTAGCATGTTTCTTTTCTTGATCAGTATATTTGTCATGGGGTTTCTCTATGAGATTCCCCTCAACAACAATTCTAGCAGGCTTCTTATAACCATCTGTGACTATGGTCCATAAGTCAAAGACTAGACATTTCAGATAAAAACTCATTCATGTCTTCCAGTAGGTGTAGTTGGTTCCATCAAATAGGGGTGGCCTATTAGTGGACTGTCCTTCACCATAGTTGGTAAAAATAGGTTGTGTGGTTGTCATGGATCAGCTCTAGGATGTTAATCCTTTATCAAGAGAACAAAGCTCTAATATCAATTGAAGTTATGTGTAGGTAACTCTAGAGGGGGGTGAATAGAGTTTGTGTCAAAAATAACCAATTAAAAATTAACTCTATGATATTCTAGAAGCAACTACCAATAGAATATATAATCAGAGTAGTATTATGAAAATTAAGAGAGATCAGAAGAGCATAGGCAAATACAGCGATATAACCTGGTTTCCCTCGTGGAGGACTAGTCCAAGCCTGAGAACACTTGCTCGGGATTGAAATCCACTATTTGTGAAATATGGTACACATGTGTCTTTACTCAGAAGAGCACGCCAACTTCTTGCAACTTCGCAGAGGCGAAACTTAAAATTGTCCAACTGACTTCTTTTCAATTCTTGCACAAAAACTTTTATCTGAATCGCACTGAGCACCTTGGAGCTTAGGAAGTTTTGTGGCTAGTAGATTGGAAGAGTAAGGCTTAGAATGTATAAGGCTTAGAAGATTGAGAGTGAGAGATATATTGAAATAAGAAAAATCAAGCCATATTTATACTAGTCAGGGGAGGCAGAGTTCGGCCAGAATTCTGTCCCAAATATTCAAAAATTCGAACGTTGGACAGATCGTAGCAGGATGTTCCTAAAACTTAGGTTCCTAAAATTTAGGGGGCAGAGTTCGGCCCGAATTCTGTCTACCTTGGGCCAGAAAGTCTATACGGGCTATATTGGTTTGGTTTGGTTCAGGGATTATTTTGTTTTGTATGGTGGAGATTGGAGAAGTAAGTCTAGGGGTTGAGATGACTCAGTACGACTCAACGTACATGTTCCTAGACTCAATAAATTAAAAAATTACAGACTGAGTACAAGTATATTTGCAATGTAACAACTTTGTCAATGACGTCTGCGTTATATTGGATTGTAGATTATGTTCTGTCTTGAACTTGATGTGTCGTATTGGATCATATCAGATATCATTTTATTAATTCTCTAAATTATGATGACTGCGATCCAGTTTGGGTCAACAAGAGTTTGAAAGAATATTTGGTGACCTATAATGGCAAGACAGATGCTTACTTTCGCCACTTATTTGGATTATGGAGACTACGGTTTCACAGTAGCCAGCAGCGCACTAGCGAGACATGACCCCTAAGTTGAAATAATTTTAAATAAGCGTAGGTTATCGAATATTATTAAAACTATGTCCTAATTGTCTTATTTTGATCCTTTAGTTATTATGTCAATATTGGATACAGTTGATAGAGTAGTCGACATCGTGTTCTTATTTGAGTCATGAAACCAAGAGTTTACTGTAGCCAGATGTACACTGGCGAGGCATGAATTTTCGATAAAATGACTTCAGATATTCTTTCCGTTTTCGAATACGTATAGAGGCTATATCTTTTATTGGCATATGACTATTAATTTTTTCAAGAAAAATTTTGTCAAATACAGTTGGCGCCAAAGCTAGATCGCGCAGATCAGATATAAATTCAAATAGCGCCAAACATGGCGCCGCCACATGGCAATCTTTCTCGAGAAGCCATATCTCACATCTGTTTGCCATGAAATATAAAAGAATAGAACAATTATCGGAGGACCGGACTTTTACTTCACGTTACAAACTCGCTTGTACAAAGAAAGTCTAGGGACAAAAATCTAGGTACAGCAATCTAAGTATAATTGTTTATTTTAGATTCTGGAGGGTGACGATAGAGGCTCGGGAAGGCGACGGCAGCCCTGCCTTACTCCTTGGACGATCGGTATGCGGCCTTGGCTCCTTGTGAAAAGATGGTTGGCGTAGATGAAGAAATGTTCTTCTTGCTCTCCTCCTGTTGCTCTTCTGGCTTCTCTCTCTCTCTGTGTATTTTCTCTCTGACTATTGGGGAGTCTCTCTGTATATGCGTATTTTTCTCTGATATATTGTCCTCTTTACAAGGGAATGGAACCTTGCTATTTATAATAGTGGGATGTCATCATTAGGGCTGCCAATGATTAGCTCTTGGAGATGGCGGCGGCCCGTAGATTGGTCAATCCAGGCCATTCAATTTTGATTGTGACGAATCTGAGCCATCGAGTGTAGATTACACCAAATCCCATTAGCAATTAATGTTGATTGGAATAAATCTTCCTCATAATGATCTTCTGATGTCTGCAAATAAATTAAATTTATTCTCCTGCCACGTATCCTAGATTATTGGGATTTGACCCAATCTTTGATGGCAGTAAATCTGAGAAATTAATCGGCTTAGGACACGTGTCCTAAGAGCCACTGGGGAATCTGAACCATATGACGAGTGAGCCGCATATGACTTTGGGCCGCATAGGGTTAAGGCCACGTGTCAGGGCTGTCTGGGTAGTGGCCCTCCCTTGAGCCTTTGAACCACAGGAAGGTAATCATTGTGAGCCGCATAGGGATACATCCACCTGAGCCGCATGGAGATGATCCTCTTGAACCGCATGAGAAGTTTTTACTTGAGCCGCATGAGGCTTCCTCGGCCTGAGCCACATAGGACGGATTCACTCTGAACCGCATGAGAAGTCTTTACTCGAGCCGCATGAGACTTTCTCGGCCTGAGCAGCATAGGACTGATTCATTCTGAACCGCATGAGAAGTTCTTTGCTCGAGCCGTATGAGGCTGTCTCGGCCTGAGCCGCATAGGACAAATTTACTCTGAACCGCATGAGAAGTTTTTACTTGAGCCACATGAGGCTTTCTCGGCCTGAGCCGCATAGGACGGATTCACTCTGAACCACATGAGAAGTGAGCCGCATACGAACGCCCACGTGGCAAGGCCATGTGGCATTTTTATGGCTCTCGGGGGATTTATGTCAGAGATCTCTTTTCTCTTCCCTAGAGATTCGTCATTATGACAGAGTCATAATTACTTCTTTCTGTGTCAGGGCTGTCACTTTTTTAGTGTTGTCAGCCGTCAAGCAATTAATGCGAGAGGGCAAAGGAGAGAGCTATCCTGCCACGTATCTTTCTGAGCCGTATGGGATGTCTTGGACCGCATAGCCCCTTATACCGCATGACTCTCCGAGCTGCATGGACTTTTCGAGCCGCATGGGATTCTTTGGCCGCATGAGTCAATTTCTTTAGTATTTTCCATACTTCTACAAGACCCCCTTCAAAGTTTTCAATTTGCAAAATTGAGATACTTTGAATAAGAAGCATGGCTGTGTCCTTCTAGCCACAAATGAAACCCTGATCGCATAGAGATCTTGGCCGCATAGGTTGTTCAGCCGCGTAGGTGGTTCAGCCGCAGGGGACTGTTCAGCCGCATAGCTTATCGCCACGTGTGCGGGTCTTTAATTGCCTCAAATTCATTTCAACGCCGTCTTTGTAGGGGGGAATCCCAAGGGTCAGCTAATTAAATCTTTCGAATTTGACGCCTTGGGTGAATCTTGGAGACGAAACTCGAGGAGTCGGTTTCGTTCTTCATGAGCCTCATTGGCCCACGTGTCCTCCTTCTTCCGTCTTCCTATAAATAAGAGGAGTTTTGAAGAGAGAGAAGGCTTCTTTATTTTCTTTCTTCTTTCTCAGACCTTCCCTATCTCGATTGTCCTTCCTCCCTTCGATAATTAATGGCTCCCAAGAAGACCGTGGCAGCAAAGGGCAGGAAGGCGGCCTCCACTTCTACCTCGGCTGCGGCTGCTACTCCGCCGGTCGTCGTACCTGATGTTCATCCTGACGTTTGCTCCCCCATTACTGGTAAGGACAATGTATGAGTTAAAGAACTCCAACTGCCATGGCTACGTCACATACTTTATACATGAGCCTTTGTAAATCGCATGTTCGCCCTACGGCTGAGCTGCGAGCCACATAAGAAAACTACCGTGTCTATATGCGCGCCTTGTCGGCAAAGCCGCATAAGTGACGCTAAACCGCATAGACTTTTATTGTACGGAGCCGCAATAAGCGTTCTTCTGAACTCGAGCCGCATAAGGCTTTTTGGAGCCGCATAAGACTTATGAGAGCTTCATGGGGCCACATGGATGTTTTCTTGAGCCGCCTGGGGTTTGAAAGCACCCAATCAGCTCTTTTTATCCCACCGTTTAACTCACTTTTCTCTGTCTGTTCTTCAGTGAATCTGCCGGTTAACGCTGCTGGAGAACTCTTGGTGGGTAGCACTCAAGCTGCTCTCGGCTATAGGTACGACCATATTGTTCAACATATGACGGACCAGTTCTCGAGCGATGAGCCTATGGCTAGATTGAATGCCATCAAGAATCAGTCTTTCTATTTCCTTAAGCTATGATGAACTCCGGGAATTTTGAAGGGGAGTATTTGAAGCCTGCATTCTTTTTTGGAGATGCCTTGACCGTGGAGAACGATCATGTTCTGGAGGTGTCAGAGGATTGGAGTTTTATTTTTAACGGGATGGCGATCCGCATCCCCCAGATGGAGCGACACTTCCCATTATCTTGGTTCAATATGCTCCCATTGGACCGGAAGATGGGGGAGACTTTAACCCCTACCAGAAGTAGGATGTTTGTGGGGAACATCTATTATAATAACAATCTGAAGTCCGTGACTGCCGGCAAAGTGCATATTAGTTGTTCTGTGACGGGGTTGGTCCCAGGTTCTTTCCTGAACGTGGCGGGCCCTAACTTCACATTCTCTACTGCCGATACTTTTATAAATCAACTTGCTCGGAAAGGCTTCTATCCCGTGGGTCGGTTGACGTTCCCTGGTTGGGTACACCCTATTCCCTCGTGGATCAATTTGTCTACTTGGATCTTGCAGAAGTATGAGGTCTTTTTGTACGAGATTGGCCTTTACCACGCTATCCGAGGTACCAGTCATGGCTTGACCACAAACAAGAAGCTGTTCATGTCTCTGCTGGAAATGTATAATTGCCGTACGGGGACCTTTTACACACCTGTAGGGGAGATAGGACTCGCGCTCCATGAGATGCACGCGGTCTCCAAGCTTCCTTGGGGGGACGAAGCGTTTGAAGCGTATACTCCCACTAATGAGGAACTCGAGGATTTGGAACGACGGTATCCTGGCTTCGTAGCTCTTTACCAGGAGATATTGTGCCATTATAATATATGCCATCAAATAACCCGAAAGGATGGTAACTTGGAAGGGAATGATCCCTATACCAAGGATTGGATGCACTATCTCTTCCCGGCAGATGCCTCAGGTCGAGTCACCTCTCGTCGTCCTCGATCTCAGGAAGCGGTTAAGGACTTGGTGTCGTCGGCTAAGAGAGTGGCCACTACCAGTGACGGCTTAGGGAGCAAGACTGACACTTTCGGTTACTTTTACCAGGATACTCAAGAGCTATCCGAGAAAGCGCTTCTGGCGGGATTTTTGATGATCTGGCTACGAAATTGTGTAGTCTCGGGAGGAGCTGGTTCTATTGAGAGGATTAGTCGTAACTTCATCCTTCCGGCTGTGAAGTTAGTTTTATGAATCAGGCTAGCTCTCCTCCCGGCCATGGTGTGCAGCATACACCGTGGCCTTCATACCTTCACATCCAAAGTCATTGCTCGCGACGTGACCAAGGATTTTGAACGAACTGAGTTGCCCTATCACTATTTGATGGGGTGGCTGCAGATACATTACCCGTCTTTGATGAGGCCGGGCTCTGAAGACGGTGTGACTTATGATGACGCATTTATCTTCCGCTATTGTGATGAGCCTTGGGAATGTGAGACCATGCAGGTTTGCCGGATGGCATTGGCGAGGGCAGATAAGTATCATATTTTTGTATCCGTCCCTCGCTTTACTTCCAGGGACATAGAGGCTGTACATATTGACGGTATCGCGCCTCCTCAGCTTCTGGATGGCCAGATGCTCCTATGGCTGCATAACATTCGTCCCGCACATCTGGTGTATCGTAATCGTAATACTGTCTTTCTGGAGCCTTATCTGCCTAGCAGGTTTGCCCGACAGTTTGGATACAACCAACTTTGTCTAGACAGCCCTAGTTCTTGTCTGGGTTATGAAGGTAGCCTTCTTGATGGTATCAGGGATTGGCAATATTATGATTCGTTCCATACTCGTACCATTTTCTCGGTCCCTGCTATCAAGGAGTCAGTGGAGATCTTGTATATGGCGGCTTTGTATCATGTCATGGCGAACAAACCCCCGGTCAATTTTAACCCAGGTACCAGTTTTATTATTGGTACCGGTCTGGAGGAAGGCTCTCAAGGGGCCAAGAAGAGAAAGACTAGAGCCGAAGTACCAGATTTGGACTCCGCTGCTGAGGGTGATGAAGGCAACGAGCATGATAAAGATGACTCTACCCTTCCAGTGGCCGATGCAGAGGTGGGTCAACCGCCTGTTTCGTCAGATGAGACGTTGGGGGATCAGTCCCTCGTTGCGCCCGGTACTCCGAAACGTAACAGACAGGTTTCTCCTGTTGGCGGTGTTTCTCGATCCCGGAAGCTGGTTGCGACTAGGCACCGCCTGCTAGCCATAAAAGAAAGTGGAGAAGAAGTTAACCCTGCGTCAGAAGTAAAAAATTGCTCTCGATTCCTTCTTCCTTCTTTCCTTCGAGCTTCA
>JANAVB010042053.1:0-63925 GCA_029216955.1 Iris pallida | reverse complement strand
ACTTCTACCACGAGCAAAGTTCATCCAGTATGGGTCCCCAAGACTGTTGTGCAGTCTGCCTCTGCTGCTCAGCCTGCTGCGCAGTCCACTGTCTCTGTTGCTGCCTCTGTTGCGGAGTCTGCTGCTACTGCCCATGTGCAGTATGCTGCTCCCCTTGCTAGTGCATAACCTACGTTCTATGCTGCTCTGTCAAAGTGCAAGACTCCTATTCCCTTGGCGCAGTTGGCTGCAACTCTACCTGCGCAATCCACCACTCCAGCAACCAGAGTGCAACTCAAGCACTCTGGCATCAAGACTCCTGCTGCGCAAGCTGTTGAGACTGTGGCCAGAAGACTTTCTGCCAGAGTTACTCATGCGCAACCTGCCAGTGCGCCAACAACCACTTTAATCCCTGCACAAACTGCGCCAGCGCAGTTTAAGAGAGACAGCCCTTTGGCTAATCTGTCATCTTCTCACAGCAAGGGGAAAAGCTCTGCCCCTCTTCTCAAGCACCCTATTGCTCAAGCGCAATCCATTGGGGGTAGTCTGTTGAATATTCCTCCTCCGCTTAAGAACAAAGAAAAAGGCCCGTTGGTCTTTTCTCAAACGTCCTCATCCCACGACTTGGAAGACAACAGAGGAAAACGCTTTTTAGCTAACCCTTCTTCACAAAACAAAGGAAAAGGCCCTTTGGTCTTTTCTCAGTCTTCCTCAATTTTTACCGTAGAAGATCAATCTGAACGTGCCTCGGCACCAGTCAGTACAAGAACTTCTTCCTCCTTGCCAAAGGGAAGTGTACTGATCAAAGATGTATTCTGCCTACCCCGGTAGCAGAGTTCCAAGATCTCCCAACTCTCAAGATATCCCGTTCAAGACAGGGAAAATTATTGGTGTCTCAGACAGAAACCCCTGGGGGTGATTTTGCTGATCTAAGAACTTATCTCAATAGATCTCGGTCTACGTCAATTTTGGCAAAACGCAAGCAGCCAATGCCGAAGATGAACCTACATCAAAGGCAAGCTTCCAGGACCAAAAATTCGGACACCTATGCTAATGAAATTAGTACTTCCCTGTACACTCAAGGGATAAAACATTTGAAGAACCGGAACCATGTTCCGAACATTATCAAAGAACAGATCCCTCAAACTTCTTTTCATCCCATCATTGTTCCTGACCTCCGAGAACATCTCAGGCAAAAGCGGGACAACATCTCGACGCCTCCAGTACAACCACTTGGATACCATTGTAATCACAAAGTGGTCATCAAGTGTTGTTGTCAGACATAAGACGATCTGTCTTCGATCGTCTGAACTTTACAAACTCTGAACCTATGTCAGAAGATGAAGACGAAGTTTTGTACGCTTCTGTCAACATGACTTCCAGAGACACTGGGGGTAGGAAGTGCTCCAAGCACGGCAAGCCTAGCAAGCCAAGCCAGCGGTATTTGGATCTACTCCAAGAATCTTCTGATGGAGTATTCCAACATACCAGATCCCGAAGCCGAGATACAATCGGTCAAAGGAATCTTCTCTAAGATCCTTTCGGTCATTTCCCTCCTTCTCACTCAGGAGATGATTCTTTCTCTGACTACGATGCATACAGCAAAAGTTCAGAACAGACAGTGTCCTCCATTGTACCTAGAGAAGTGACAGCTAATGTTGTCAATGAAGATCCGGATGCTTCAACTTCGGCAAATCAAGAACAGGAAATTGCTGTACTAGAAGACAAGCTGAAGACCATGGCTGAAATGGTCCCAAGTATGCATTCTATCATCGTGGCCCAACATACAATACCAACGACTATACCTACTGCAAGTCCTGAAATCATAGCATCGTCGGTGCATGTCAATGCAGGGCTGGGGGTAGCATCTCCTCAAGTACCTCCCATACAGATTCAACCTACACCTAGTCAGTCAGGTGCTGGGGGTAGTGCTTACCACACTGTTCCTCCCCCTAACAGTCTGATTCAGCCTGCTCCTCCTACATCAGTGGAGGATGCCAATGAAGCTGTCAAACTCCTGTGCACTCAGTTCGAGGCCTTCAAAGAGAAGGACAACTTGCAGAGGTTGGGGATCAAACAACCTTACCCAGTTGAATGGAAAGAAGTCCCATTTCCTCCAAAGTACAAAATCCTAACAATCTCGCTATTTGATAGCAGCACTTCTCCTAGTCAGTTCATTAACCATTTTGAGGTAATGACTGTCCAACTTCAGCCAAATGACGCTCTTCTTACCAGAGTATTCGTCGACTGTTTAGCCGGTATGGCATACGATTGGTATAGAAGCTTGCCCGATGACTGTATCACCTCCTTCTCAGGTCTAAAATAGATCTTCTTGAACGATTCTATGAGGGGATCAATGACATGACTATGTCAGCCCTCAATAAAATTAAACAAAGACACAATGAAACTGTTGAGAGTTTCATTGAAAGGTTCCGCCGAGAAGCTTTAAAAATGCCTCCTGGAACTCCGGCCGCTGTCACCATAGACACCTGCAAGGCAAATCTTTTGCCTATCATTAGCATGTGGACGGGGTCAACTCAGTTCCAAGACTGGCCATCCTTCATTGTCCACGCCAAAGCAGCTGAAGTTAGTGCTGACAAATTAAAGCAGCTAGGGGTACAAATGAACCCCGACCGGGATGAACACCAGACATCGGGTGGTGGTAATCGCCAGAACAACCGCAAAGAAAAAGAGACTTTGAATATCAACTTGAAGAACAAAGAATCTCTGGCGGTCAATATAGCTCCACCTACGTCTGCTTCTACTCCTTCAGCACCTCCAACAAGGGAATCTCGTCCGAAAGTAGAGTACTCTTTTGACGAGAATGACACCGTGAGCATCTTTGATTGCTTGATCAAAAGCAATAAGCTCCAGCTCTCAGATCCGAGAAGCCTGATAAAGTCAGTAAGACTGATCATCCTAAGTACTGTGTTTATCACAGGTTTATTGGGCATCCTACTCGAGCATGTTATGTGCTCAAAGGCAAAATTCAAGAGCTGGTCAACGCTGGTGTTGTCACTCTACAGTAAGACAAAAAGACTGTTATCACAAACATCTCAGTTCAATTCGGTGACTTTCCTCCGCAGATGGTACAATACGGTGTCATCCCTATCCCCAAAGCTACTCTTGAGATCGAGAATCTCCCTCCTCCACAAAGTGAAGGTCTCGTCCCCTTTGTTTCTTGACAATGGCGAGATTATGTGGATCCACCCTGATCTTGTCTTAGAGTTCGAACTTCTCTCTTCCTCCAAAATGAAAGACCGCTCCAAGGGCAAGACAAAGACTTGCAATATGGTGTCTTTTGACCCTATAGTTGACGAAGAAATCCTGTTGGGCACCAGATCAAGAAAAGCCTATCTAAAGGATTATCCCGAAGCTCAGAATCCCGCTTCTTCTTCGGAGCCTGCTCCAGTACAACCTGCTTCTACTGAGAACATCTCTTCTGCATCCTTACCGGTTGTAGAACCCACTCCTCCCAAGCAGACGGTAGCCGACAAAGACAAACAACAAGTTCGCTTCGACAAACCTTTGAAGAAGTCATCTCCTTCCGGACTTGAAAAGCCTTACAACTTTGATATCTTGGCTCAGTTAGCCAATACACCTGCCCGGCTGTCAATCTTCGAGCTCTTGTGCCTCTCCAAAGAGACTCGAAAAACTCTGAGTGAAGCTCTCATGCAGGCAGAAACTTGTCTAGCCCTTCTGAAGAAACCAAAAGCAGAACCAGTCTCTTGCCTCCATTGTCATAGTGTGTTGGAGTTAATTCCAAACATAACTTTCACACAGGATGACATGTTGATGGAAGACAATAGGCACGACCGTCCTCTCTACTATACAGGATATGTCGACTCGAAGAAAGTCGATCGTATTCTGATAGATCCAGGGTCTGCTCTCAGCATCATACCGAAGACAATGTTAGATGCATTGAAGATCCCAGTGCATAGTCTCTCCAGTACAATTACCACCATCCTTGGATTCAATCAGGAAAGAAGTGAACCTCTGGACAATATTCGTCTAAAACTCTAAATAGGCAATCTTCGTACAAAGGTGACATTCTACATCATTGACAACCATTGTTGTTCTTATAATACTTGTTGGAAAGACCATTCCTGCATGAACGTAACATTGTTCCTTCAACTCTCTATCAATGTTTCAAATACGTCGATAACAATAGAGAGGTACAAAAGGAGGTTGCTGATCTCTATCCGTTCAAAGGCGTCGAAGCATACTACAACGATGCTCGTATGTACAAGGATGAGTTTATGAAAGTTGTACTGGCTCTTGAAACTGAAGAAGAACAAGAAGCAGTGCCCAATGACACTCTCATCATACCTATTAAAGGGCGTGTTTCTCGTCCTCAATCTCCAAACCATTGGCTATTCACTTGCCAGTCCAGAAGCAATCAACTGATGATGGTCAGGATCAAAGGGAGCTCACCTCTTCCGAGCCACTAGTTATTGACTTACGTCGTAACAAGGAAAAAAGGGAGCTCACCTCCTCTGAGCCGTTTGTTATCGACCTCCGTCGTAACAAGGCTCATCCTCCTCCACGTTCTTCTTCTCCCCCTCTTGTAATTAATCTGACCAAGCCTGCTAAGGCTAAAGGTCCTACTGTAAATACAGATGTACAAATCAATGAAAAATGTCTACTTTCTAGTATATTGATGTCATTTATCATGCTAAGTGCTATGTGGATATGTTAGATAGCTTTCAGTCATTTACAATAGGAGTTGTGCAATCTCTTCAAACAGAAGTCTTACTCGAACATCCAAATGATTCATATCGTATTGTTCCCGCTCGAAAGAAAGACGAGAGTCTAATAATTTTAGTAAAGGACCAGAACAAAAATTCAGCTATACGGATGATAGCAAAAGTAACGACACGGGGCATCTTCAACTCCGTCATTACAGTCAACAACCAAAAGACATCATCCGAAAGATGTGTTATGACTTTAAGAGTGGCCTCAACTACGGTAAAGGTAGAAGAACTCCTATCCGTACGGCTCTGCCGAAAGAAAAGTCAGAGATGTATTATAGAGGACCAAAAGAGGTCTCGGATATGCTTCACCTTCGGTATTATCCCCAGCAGCCTCTGAATCTGATAGTAAAGAGCGCTCTAACTCTTCTGATTCCAGATCATGGGATTCTGACACCAGCATCGGTCAAGTTCATCGATTGACTGTATCTTCTAACATGGTCTTCGTCGAACTTCTAGAAGGCTATGACGAGGATATTGAAGAAAATCTTGAAACAGATCCTTGGGCTCAACGAATGGATACCCAATGGGAACTCCGATTCGAACAAAGAGAACCTCCTACTGAAGATCAATTGGTTCAAATTGATGTAGGAGAAAGCGGGTTACCTCGTCTAATATTCATCAGCAAGAACCTTCCAGAGGCAGATAAGCAAGAATTAATTCTTCTTATTAAAGAATACATTGATGTCTTTGCCTGGAGCTATGAAGACATGCCAGGTCTAGATCCCAAAGTTGCTACTCATAAATTGAATATCTTGCCTAATGCAAAACTGGTCAAACAGCAACAACAGGGCTTTAAGCCAGAAATGATGGACGCAATTGATGATGAAGTCAAAAAGCTCATCGCTTGTGGCTTTATACTGATAAAGAGCAGCATCCTGATTGGGTAGCCAATATCGTCCCAATTCTAAAGAAAACTGGAAAAGTTCGAGTCTGTATCGACTTCCGGGATCTTAATGAAGCATGTTCAAAAGATAAATTTCCTCTTCCTATCACGGACATCATGATTGACAACACCTGTGGGTTTGAAAGAATATCTTTTATGGACGGATTCTCCGGATACAATCAAATTCGGATGAATCATGAAGATAAAAAACACACTTCTTTCCGTACTCCTCGCGGAGTCTACTGCTATACTGTAATACCATTTGGTCTCAAGAACGCTGGTATAACATACCAGCGAGCCATGAGTACCATCTTTCGAGTACATCTGCGTAAGACTGTCGAATGCTATGTTGACGATATTTCCGTCAAGAGTCGTCTAAAGGAAGATCACATCCAAGACTTGAGAACAATCTTCAATCTCATGCGCCAACATCAACTCAAAATGAATCCCACCAAGTCATTCTTGGATGTCTCTAGTGGTAAATTTCTCGGCTTCGTCATTACCTCTAAAGGTATACACGTGGATCCTGAGAAGATCAAAGCCATTCAAGAGATGCGTCCTCCACGTAACCTAAAAAAGCTACGAGGATTCCAAGGTCGACTTGCGTACGTCAGGAGGTTCATTTTGAATTTGTCTGGACGTCGCAGACCATTTACTCAACTAATGAATAAGGGTGTACCTTTCGTTTGGACTGAAGAATGTCAACGAGCATTTGACGACATAAAGCAATATCTCATGAATCCACCAGTCTTGGTGCCACCAATCTCTGGCATACCGTTCTTAATGTATGTCCGTGCTATGGACCATTCATTGGGTGCTTTACTTGCCCAAAAGAACAAAGAAGGCCACGAACAAGCTATCTATTATCTCAGTCGTACTATGATTGGTGCTGAACATCGTTATAGTCTGGTCGAAAAAGAATACCTAGCTCTTATGTTCGTTGTTCAAAAGACGAGGCATTACATCATTGGCCAAACTATTCATGTCATATCCCGAGTTAACCCTCTTAGGGAACTGATGAAGAAGCCTAGCACACTCAATTCCCGGCTGGCTACGCGGGCCATTCTGCTAGCCCAATATGACATGGTCTATGTTCCTCAAAAGTCTGTCAAAGGTCAAGCACTGGCAGATTTCTTAGCAGTGCATCCTATTCCGGAAACATCGTAAATCTATGATGAAATTCTAAACGAGACATTGGAATCTAATACAATCTCCGAAGAATTTCCTACTTGGCGTCTATTCTTTGACGGTGCATCCAGGATTGGACCCAACGGTGCCATTGTCGCAGGAGTTGGAGTTGTTCTTGTTTCTCCAGACGGGTCAGCTATTCAAAGAGCCTACTCCTTAGATGAGCCTTGCTCCAACAACGTGGCAGAGTATAATGCTCTACTCATTGGCCTTCAGCTAGCTAAACAACTAGACGTCGAGTATCTTAAAGTCTATGGTGACTCCAAGCTGGTTGTTAACCAGGTTAGAGGAACCTATGAAGTTCGCCATCACAATCTAGTACCTTATTTTGAAGCGGCAATCAACATAGCTACATCATTCAAAGCCTTCTTTATTGAATATGTTCGTCGAGCTTGCAATACTGAAGCAGACGCTTTGGCTAATCTTGCAGCTGTTTTAGCCATCCCTATCAAAAGACAGCAAGTGGTGGTTGTCTCTAATCGGAAATTGTTCTGCATTGAGAACAATCATAATATTGAGTTTAGTAACTTCACTGAAGCCAATGTTATCAATAAAGATTGGAGAGTTCCTTTCATCGATTTCGTAGTTCACGACATACTTTCTGAAGATCCTAAGGAGGATACGAGTATTCGTCGACGATCTCTCCAGTTATACTACAATCAAACCACCAAGACTCTCTATTGGCGGACTTATGACGGTCTACTTTGTGCTGTCTTGCTGGTGATGAAGTGAAGCAAGTATTGTGTGAAGCTCACGACGGTGTCTGCAGAGCACATAAACTCGGTCCTAAACTACAGGATCGTATCCGACGCATGGGTTACTACTGGCCCTCTATGGTATCTGATACCATCGAATATGCAAGAAAATGTCGAGCTTGTCAAATCCACGCAGATTTTATTCATCAACCGTCAGAATTTCTTCATCCGACTGCTGCTTTCTGGCCTTTTGAAGCTTGGGGCATGGACATTATAGGTTCCATCAATCCTCTTTCTTCTAGAGGACATCGGATCATACTAGCAATAACCGACTATTTCTCCAAATGGGCTGAAGCTGTAACATTGGCTGAAGTCAAGACCAGCAGTGTCATCGACTTCGTCAAACATCATGTCATCTATAGATTTGGTGTACCTCGAAGGATCATTCATGACAACGGACCTCAATTCATCAGCCAAAAGTTTACAAGATTCTGTGACGATCATCGAATTGATAATGTCGCTTCGACAGCCTACAATCCTGCTGCTAATGGCTTAGCTGAGGCTTTTAACAAGACTATCATCAAGCTCCTCAAAAAGTTTGTGTCCAGTAACAAACGAAACTGGAGTGAAAAACTTGGGGAATGTCTTTGGGCCTACCGTACTACGGTCCGCAACCCTACAGGCTGTACACCCTTCTCTTTGGTATACGGCTGTGAAGCAGTTCTACCCCTAGAACTTCAAATTCCGTCTTTGAGGATTGCTATCGCCAATGAACTCACTACAGAGAATAACGATCTTCTTCGACTTCAAGAATTGGAGGCGCTCGATGAGAAGCGGTTAATGGCTCAACAGCATATTGAGTTATACTAAGCCCGCATCTCGAAGACCTTCAACCGCAAAGTTAAAGTCAGAGCCTTTCAGAAAGGAGAACTCGTTCTGACAGTCAGACGTCCTATGACTATGACTCATTCAAGCAAAGGCAAGTTCGATGCAAAGTGGGAAGGTCCATATATCGTGAGCAAAGTCTTCTCAAATGGAGCCTATCAACTCACAGAGCTAGACGGTCGAGTTGCAATGATGCCTATCAATGGAAAGTTCCTCAAAAAGTATTATGTATAAATATAAAAGACATTGCTTGTAATCATCAGACAAGTTCATAAATAAAATTTAATTTTATTTCATCATCAATGATAGTACATAATATCAAGGAAGGTCACTATCATCCTTCTCAAAATTGGAACACGAACCACTACCGTATTTATTGAAGACATGATCAGCAAAAGAGTCGAGAACACTCTTGCTGGAACCCACCAGGAACTTAAAAGCAGCCATCCTCATGAGCTCTTCTTCTTAGTCTTCCCTGGTTCAAGAAGGAAGTCCAATGTCCTTTGGTGATTTGGGTGCAGATGAACCTTCGTCTGCCTCTGTTTGCTTTGGCTGAGCCAGCTCAACTGGACGTTCTTCAGTACCCGCTTCAACCTTCGAGGTAATTTCAGCATTCTTAGATGCATCTCCAGAAGATATCTTTTTGTTGAAAGTAAAAGTGATCATCCCATATGATTTTTCGTTCTATTTATAGACAAGGATTCATACGACAACGTTCATCATATTCATCTGATGGTTCGCCCGTTCATTCATCTGACGGTTCACCCGTTCATCATATTCATCTAACGGTTCGCCCGTTCATTCATCTCACGGTTCACCCGTTCATCATCCGACGGTTCATCCGTTCACACATTCATTTGACGGTTCACCCGTTCATTCATCCGACGGTTCACCCGTTCACACATTCATTTGACGGTTCGCCCGTTCATTCATCCGACGGTTCTCCCGTTCACACATTTATTTGAGGGTTCGCCCATTCATTCATCCGACGGTTCACCCGTTTACACATCCATCTGACGGTTCGCCCGTTCATCATCTGACGGTTCATCCGTTTATTCCATTCATCTGACGGTTCACCCGTTCATTTAATTCATTTTGACGGTCTATCCGCTCATTCCGACGATTCATTTCGTTCATTCATTTTGTACGTATTTTGACGAATCATCCATTTCGTTCATATCAGTAACTTATCATCTTTGTTTAAGTTGTCTATTGAAATAGTAATATTCAATAAATTATATTCTGCCATGTCCACATTACCTCTGAGCAGATATAATTGAATATAACTATTTTCCAAAATCAAAAATATATCATGTCTTGCACCTGTAAATATTTTTTTCGCTATTATTTATATCTGAATAAGATATACAATAAATAATTGAGCTACCAAGAAAATGTTTCTTTATTGATTGATCAAAATTGAAAGACATTACAACATTCACATATCACAAAAAGATTGAAGATACAAAAAAGTCTTTCTCATTCTGCCGACGGAGTCATTAAGCTGGTCATCTACTGCTTTAAGATCTGCAGCCGCTTCACGAGATTCCATCACCCGCTTCCTATCTTCTATTCCAGACTTATCATCGAAGGTTGGCAGGGTTACTAGTTTGCGAGTGATTTCAACTTGACGAGCTGCAGCATACTCATCTCTTTCTTGAGTCAGAACACCCAGTTGTTGAATTGCAGCCAGGTGTTGGGTGACCTCATCTTCCAGAGCTAATTGAACAAGCCTCAGCTTTTCCTGAAGATGGGAAGATTTCGCTTGCAGTTAAGCAACTCTCCTTTCCTTTTCTTCAGAAAAAGATGCCACTGTTTTCACTTTGGAGTTGTACTCAGCGGACTTGGCAGTGAAGGTATCCAAGAGAACTTGGAAATTAACTTTTTCAACTACAGCCTCTTGAGACATCTTTTCAAATTCAGCTTGCACCAAAGGCTCTACCTCCCCCTTATTTAGCTCTTTGTAGCTCTTAATCGAGGTCTCCATCTCATCTAATATATGATCAAGAAAAGTAGCCTGAGATTCGTCGCCTTTATTGCAGATGGTATTAACCAAGTAAGAGGTTGGACCTCTAACTGTGGAGAAATCAGCCTCTTCCTTCTCTATCACCCTATCTATTAAAAGTCCCAACGAATTAAAGAAAAAATTGGTGAAGGAGGTTGATGACAAATCAGTTAGTGGCCAGAGCACCAGGAGTAGCAGCTACTCCCGTTGACGATGAAGCAGCAGGACGTTCAGCTTCTTGCATTTGAATGGAGGGTTCTTTAAACAAGGGAGCTAAGGTAGAGCTAGTTGCTCCTTCCGGTTGTTCCTCTGCAAGATTAAATATTGTCATTTTGCCTGTCATTTGCAACTATCAAAGAAGATCAAAAGTGAAAGCAATCTTACCATGGCTTGGTCCAGTATCAAGCCTGTCATCTGTTGGAACATATTTCAACCTAGCAGAAGTAGCCTCAGACATCACTGCTTGGCTACTACTTGCCTCGGAGCCGCCCGATAAAAGTCGACTGCCACTGGCTATTGCTATTATCGGCACTATGTCTGTGCACGGAGGAGGAATTGGAGATGATTCGATTCCTACATGGATCAAAAATAGAGATTCAGCCATTAATCTATGAAAAGATGATTAATAATTTCATTTTAATACCTTTGGGATCAGCGGTAGTAGTTTCCTCCGACGGTACTTCCTCACCCACATTCTTTTCAGGAGATAGTTGCACTTCAACATCCTTTTCAGGATCTAGTGTGTCGTCAACAGCTTCAGGAGATATATGGACATCATATCCTCTTCTTGATTTAAAGTATCATCAACAGCTTATGTTGATGTATCTTCATTGCTTATGCTATCTTCTGGTACCCTCCTCGCTGGCAGTTATGGCGGCAGCTTGATCGACATCGTCTTACAGATCGAAGTCACAATCATTCAATACAGCAATCATTAAGCGATACTCTTCTTCGCAGAGTGTTCCTGGTTGTAGCAGGAAGCTGGGTAGTCTCCACCGCAAGAGAAGAAGATCGCAAAACTTCATCATCCCTCTGCTCTGCTTCAGCTTCATCTCTATGCTCAGCTTCAGCCTCATTCCTCTGCTCGACTTCAGCCTCACCTCTCTGCTCAACCATGTCCCTCTGCTCCATACTAGAAGTTTTATGCCTAGGCTCAGAGACAGGTGTAGGGGATGACATGGTTATTCCAGCTACAACACTGGCCACCACCGAGGACAAGATTTGTCTCGGTGTGGTGACTACCCTCTTTCTTCTTCTAGAGGCCAGTTTCTTTCTATGAAGAGGTCTCTCTGGACTCTCTACATCTACCACATCGACCCGCCTTGGAAGAGAGGTCGGTGTAGCTACTTCTTCTCGTTGGGTTGACTCGGCCAGTTGTCGAGATTGCGACCTGGTGGTAACTTTCTCTGATGGCTCCAGGATAAGTTTTTTCTTCGCAACCGGAGAAGAAGGTTCGTCAATCCTTCTCTTCCTCTCCTGGCTGGAGAATTGACCACTTTAAGAAAACTCACAGTGGTTCATTGACCTCCTCAGGAAAGTTAGCTTCCCTTGAGGCTTCCAACGGATCATCCACTGGCTCATCCTGTTCGTCATTATCTGGAGCTAGCATAACAGTTGCTCCCTTCTTCAGACGCATCGCCGTCGCGAAGCTATCTACAAGATTGAAGTTCTCGGTGAATGTATTCGTTGCTGTATAAAAAAGCGAATATGTGTATAACATTCGGGGGCCGTGATCATTCTTGGTTGGCATCGAGAACACTGTTCTTGTGTCTCGAGCGTTTGTAATAAGCCCAGGCCCTGGCGCCATCAATCAGATCCTCTTTTCCTTGCAGGCAAGTTATAGCATTGCCTACGTGGAACTGGTCGTAGCCGAATTGACGGGCAAAGCGACTGGGAAGATATGGTTCTAAGAAATATTCATCTTCAAATCTATAAACCAAGTGCGACAGCCTAATCATCCTCAGCCAATCAAATGCTGTCCGACCCAACGGCTGCCTTCCAAGATCAACTAGATTTATCGACATATGTTCATAGCCGGCTGGAGGGGCAATACAGTAAAAATTCTACCCTTTTCCAAGGTTCAAAGCACGTCTACAATCTTTCAGACTAGTGTATGTCCATTTGCTCTGGGAGAATCTCTGTAAATAGCTACCGCCGACTGCTTCCATGTCAGGGTTTATCAATAACGGATGGTGATGAAGTAACCATCCGAATAAATAGGTATAGGGCAGTTCCAGCTGAGGGAAGTTCCCCTTCTCACCTTTTTCTTTGATCATAGAGTCAACATAAAGACGAAGACCTGCGTTCACTCTACAGGTCATCACCGATAGCAGATCCATCCGGTAGCCATAGACTAACCGGACAGCAGCAAAGAGCACGCCACGGTGAAAGCGATCTACGGCGCTCGCTCCAGGTACGACAAAGCGTCGGAGCCAATATGAGAGGAAACCTGCCAGTTGGGCTTCCTTCGATATGGGCCTATAGCCCATTCTCATAAAACTCTCAATAAAATCTTCGGTCTTGAATGGAGGGTATTGAAGTTCGTCGTCGACCTTTATGTCCATTTCTTTGTGTTCTTCCATCAATCCAATCACCTCACTGTGGCTGAGTGGTTTAAAGAAACTAGGGTTGCATGTATCATGATCCTTAGTCTTTTTCTCGATGATGTGATTAAGGAAAAGATAGGGCAACCACTTTGATGAATAACAAGTGCCGGAAGAACCACTCTTATAATACATGGAGCAAATTTTGTAGTGGCACAGTAGTTCTTCAAAAATGGCCACCATCTCTGCATTTTTTCGACGAAGTCGGTCTAACTCGTCATTTGTTGGAACATATTCTTCGTAGGGGAAGTCTCCCATTGGTAAGCTTGAGATATATTTCATCTCATGAAGGGCTAGTCCAATCTCCCGCAGGGTGTCATGAATGTCCCAGTCCTAAAATTATACCTCTCTGCCAAGGCAAGAAACAGATGAGGGTTGAGGTAGAATCCATATACGGTAGAATATACCGCCTGATATAGCTCAATCCCTTTGAGCTTTTCTTCGAACTGAACCAATATCCAATTGGTTATGCAGTTCCATCACTTGTTGTCTGGGTTCACCAGACCTGTCAACTGGATATCCTGATCCGGGTATCTTCCCTCAGTCTTTGCAAATTCATTAGCAAAGATCGGTGTCCTCACCGGCAGTAGCAAGGAGGAGTTCTCTGGAGGAATACATCCAGGCTTCAATCCTCTGAGCAAGGAGCTATGACGCTCAGAGGAGCTATAGAACATATCCCTGGTATTTGGTCCTTTCTTTACACAAATAGTTTCTGTTCTTGCTTGCTGAAGAGGGGTAATATCCCAGTCCATCATCCTGGGATAGCTTGCATGGGCATAACGGGATAAAGGGAGGCATCTGGCAATGTCCGGTAACAGTATTACTTTATCCTTTCTCTGGAAGAGTCTCTGCTCAACACGAGGTCTCGGTTGAGAACTCTTATCAATAGCTTCTCCAAATAAGAACATGGGTTTCTTATGAGTAATGGTATCGGCAGTCTGCCGAGGCCGCCCATTCATCAGACTCAATAGAGTTTCGTTGTCCTGTGCTACTAAGATAGCCTGACGGAAAGACGGTAGAGCATATTGGAGAAATATTACATGGGAAAAATCTTCCTTGAGCTCTGGTTCAGCAAGGGTGCCTGCGAAGATTTCATACTCTGGGTCCTCTCTGATATTAACTGCATCAAACAGAAAGACAGAATTCAGTACATGTCAAAACAAAGAAGTCTGTTCAAGAAAATCAGCAAAGTGCGCAAGTATCAGATTGCGCTGGATGCATAGCATCAGATTGTGCAACAATAGCTTCTATGCACAAATTGTCCAGTTGTGCCAACTTATTCACTTGTACAAGCCATCAGATTGTGCAGACTAACTTGCGCAAAGCATCAGTTTGCGCTGGACAGCCTTGCGCAAATCAGCAGATTGTACTAACTTTTACCAGCACTTTCCAGCCGATTGCACAAAAAATAGTCTTCATAAAAATGAGAACTATTGTATTTGTGCAACCGAAACCCTAAACAGGGCGGCGTAATTTAACCAAATATCTAAAAAGAGATCGGCTTGAAGGATCAACAGTGTCAAAAGAACCCTAAAAAGGGGGGGGTCTTTGATCGAGTTCACTACCTTGCAGTACGGGATGAGCGACTTCATGTCGAGAAATACGTGGCACAGCCCGAGCTGAAGACTCGGCGGGGGCCTTGCCCTTCTCGGCGGCGGAGTGCTTCGGAGCCATTAAGGTCGACGGGAAAGAAGAAGAGTTGGAATGGGCTCAAGAATTTTCTCTCTCAGATGTTTAGAAGCAAGTAAAGAATAACAGAGAAGACAAAGAGAACTATTTATAGTTTTCGAAAGTGAACAGACGCCTCAGATTACGCTGAAGAAATAGGAGCTGCCTCCTCCAATTGCGCAGAAAAGTCATTACTTGCGTAATTTGATTTTAAAATCAAAATTTAAAGTATTTCAAAATTTTGAATAAATTCAACTTTCGAAAACTTTGAAGGGGGTCTTGTAGGTCCTAAAAAATCAAGTTGCACCCATCAACAAAGCCATAAAAATCAAAAATTACATTCTTCAAATGAACTACGCAAGAGACAGATTGTGCACCATCTCGATTGCGGAGGCTGAACTGCGCACTCATCCAAGTGCGCAAGCTGACGTGGGCTTGTCATTATTATCTTACAGAGAATCAGATCTTCTGACAACTGACAGCACAAAGAATGAGGAAACTGTTCGTTTATCGTACAGCACAGCGCTCGAGGATAGCTGTACATGCAGCACAATCTGCCAGACACTCTGCAGCGTGGTCCATCCCAGCACAATCTGCGCAATTCATGTGGCGCACTCCATCAAGACAATTGACAATGTACTCGTGGCCTTCATGCCATCAATTACTCACCACGTGGTAACCATCTGTACACGATCATGCACATTTCAATCAAATGATGCCATGTGTCCAATACAGTTGGCCCATGATCAAATAACTGCCAGCGCAGTCTAATGCTGCACAATCCAGTGCATGCGCAATCCATCTTGCGCAATCCAGAATAACTAAAAGTTAGTTATTTCCAGAACTCTATAAATAGAGTTTCAAGTCCTTCCTAGGGGGGATCACACACACAGAGAGATAAAAAAATCAGAGAATTCAGGAGTTCTTGCCCAAGTGCTGCTGCATTCTTCAAAGACTACCGCCTTCAACTTCAGAGGCTATCGTCTTCAAAGTTCACATCGTCCAAGGGATAAAACGATCATCTTCAGATAGGATTCCTACAGTTGTACTTTCCCAGAATTCTTGTAACCTTCTTACAAAGTTTGTGAAATAAAGATTAATTCTTGTTTTTGCAAACAATGCGGAGTAGTATATTTCTTTCTTATGCTCTTTCGTATTATTATTAGCTAGTGAGCTTAGAGCACTTTATTTGTAGTTGCTTTAGTATTTATTTTAGTGGGTTTGTTCCCGAGACTATCTGATTTGTAGTGAATCTTTCTTTAAATTATTTAGTAAGACTTTAAGTTTAATCTCTTTGTTGTGACTTAGTTGTGGATGATATATGTGAACTTTGCACTTGTTATGGACCATTGTTATCATAGACAGCGTATTACCGTCGATGCTGTGGCGTAAGCTGGGCTTGGACACGTACTCATATCCCAAATACGAGTGCGGGTCGGGACAAGTTTTTATGGTGGCCCATGTACGTCAGGTTTCAAATAAGGTTGCGAACTCATGGTTAGTACTTCAACTTAGTAGTACTAGGTACGAGCCTGCGAATATAATTAATGATAGGATTTAGAATAACTTCTAGGAGAGTTATATCATCCACAAATAGGACTCCCAACCTAATGAGTCCTCTATCATCGTCTCTCTTATGCATCCTATTTGATTTCGTCCATAATTTATTCGATATGTTTGTATCTAGCATTCCAACCATGTCCATTTCATTCCTTTTAGTTAGCAATGGTTGATACAAGATGTAGTGCGATCCATAAGGATATGAGGCTATACTTAGTTGGTTAGATGTCATTGATTTAGTTTTCTTTGATTTTTTCCAACCATAATCTAAAAGTTATTGTGAGATTGCTTATAGGAGTTGTATATTATATTATTGTGATGTTTGATTTTTGAGGACAAATTTTTTTAAGTGGGTAGATTGTAGCATCCACTATGAAAATTTCAATTTTGATTAGTAATTAAATAAATAAAAAACTCTAGGAATTTTTTTGGGAATTTGATTTTGAGATCACATTGGTATGCACCTAGGTCTATAAATAAGATATGCTAATATTTGGTTATATATGGCCTATACAGTCTCTAAATAGTCCCAAATATAATATTTTACTATTTTATAAATTTTTAGAATTTTTGGTAATTTTTAGATAATTTTAATCTATATAATTATTATTTTTATAAGCTTTCAGGAATTTCTATTGGATCACACCGGGGTATTTTTTATCAAATATTTTTATTTAAGTTCTAGATAGTTAAAATTATTTTCTATAATTTTCTAATAATTTTTTCAATTTTTCTAGAATTTTTGGGAATTTTGAATAATTAAAACCTAAATAAATCAATTTTCTATAGGCTTTTGGGATTTACTGTAGGGTTACAAGAATAGATTTAAAGGCCAAACTTTTTATTAGGCTGTAGACACCTAGAAATAGTTTCTACAATTTTCTAGGATTTTATTAGATTTTTTTTGGGATTTATTTCGATTTATTTTGAGTTAAAATGAATTTTTAATAAATTATTGTAATTAAAATGAGTATTTACATAGTCAGCAGACCAGTCAACCATCCCCTCGCCCACCTGTCGACGCCCAGCGGCTCATCCTACCGCCTCTCTCCCATATATATATATATGTTAAATCGAAAAAGCCCAGTTTATTATTCCAGCCTCCTTTGTGGTTTAATCTTAGAGATCCTCTAACTTCCCGAGCCGATTGCCGCCAATCTAGATTTGCTTTTCATGCGCCATTTTTTGTTAGAAGCGTATTGAGGTATAGTTTCTGAATAACTAATTTGTTTTCATAAATTCTGAATCTAAATTTCTAAAAAATTCGTGGAGTGTCAGTTGTCGAAAATTTGACACATTTCGGTGTTTTCGAGATTCTGGGAGAAACATGAATTATAATCACGAACCGTTTGAAGTTTCAAAAAGCTGCCATAGAGATCTATAACATATAACTTTTCCAAAAATTAAAACATTCATGTAATATTTTAATTAATTCATAGAACTTAGTTTTTGCTGACGAATTATCGATTTGGTCATGGTTAGCCATAATGGCGATTTCTTTTGACCAAATTATAATTTTGGGACACGATCGATTCCAATGTACTCGTGGTGCAGAAATCTACTTGGTTGAACACTTAAGTCAGTGAGTTTGTGTCGCTTGACTAGCTAGTCAATGGTACGCCTGGATTTGTGTGCCACTGGTCTCGAGTGACTTTCCTTGGCCAAAAACTTGTGTCTAATATTTATTTCAGAATTATATTAGATTAAGTTAGGTTTTAAGATAATTTATTATAGAATTAAATGGAATTAGTTATGTTAAACCATTTGCCACTTTCTAGGGTTTTTAAAGTGGAATTTTCATAATCTAACTTATGATAATTTATGTGATGGGGTAGATCGGGCTACGACATCTTGAGTCGCGACTTCATCCTTTATCGGAGCAAGGCAAGTATCACTATAAACTATTTTACCTTTATTTTATACTGCATGTTGTTCTTTTCCTTAAAACTGCTAGTCTTATCTTTTATACCATTGGTACAAGCGAGTAATACTTGTTACCACACAAGTTTACTTAATGCTTTCATTCAATATCCAATGTTCAATGTACAATGTTTAAGTTCAAAGTTAATGTCAAGTGATCATGTTTAACATTGTGAGGGAGTCAGGAGGGGGGAATACAACTAGTATGAATGTGGTCAAATCAAGGTACAATTTTCCCAAATGTTAATATTGATAGCAGTCGTTGCACCTCACATACCGACTGCCGGATGTCCTAACCTATCCATATGCAGAACACTTGCATTCTAAAACACACAGTACATGTGCTTTGATCATTGTCTATATATTAGTTATTGTTTGTCTTCCTTCAAGTCTATTTCATACTGTTATTATGTCATAGTAGTAGTCTTCCTATCATATCATGTCATGACTATAGTTTATCTTCCTTATTATTGTTTCTTCATGCTTGTATATTATATTATGGAATATAGTTTTGGTGATCTTGCTCCAATTCTGACTGGATAACTATTTCTTAGCTTTAGACGGCGTGGTTTGTCCCAAGGTTTATGGTGCGTATCTTGGTAACAATGATGTTAGCAATGTGCCAATTGCTTTTACTGTTGCGGAGTAACACTACCAAAATTTATCGTTTTAACGACGGCCACATCCGTCGCTAAATCGACGGTAATTACCATTAGCGACCGATAACCGACGGATTTTGGCCAAAATAATCCGTCGGCAATCAGCTCGTTGCTAATAACGTTCCGTCGCTAAGTTGTCGTCACGGCAACGGAATAGCGACAGATTTCCGACGTCACATTACGAAGCATTAGCGACACGTTCCCGACGGATTTCCGTCCATTTCAACTATTAAGTATTGAACTGTGTAGGAAATAACGACGTAACTTTCCGTCGGTAACCCGTCGTAACAGCGTAATTTACAAAATGGTTGATTAAAGAATCACATAGACTTAAACAAAAAAATATAGATATATACCCTCAACTCGTCGAGCCAGACGTACTGCTCGGTTGGGGGCACCGACGTAAAGTTGAGGTAAGGACCGTGGAAGTTAGCCCTGATAATTTCTCCAAGGGCCCTGCCAACATTAAATGAAAAAAACCTACAAAGAAGAAACGACTGGATTATTAACTTGAATAAATGAAAGAAATTTAATAAATTAACTTAAATTTACTTACGAGGTCCCCGCGGGCCATAGCTCTCATCGGAACTCGCCTCTCGGCCTCTCTGGTGCCGTCGGAGGATCCGCGGGTCCGCGTATGTACTCCCCAGTAACCGGATGGAACTGAGTATGGGGGTACTCCGGGGCCCACTGTGCAGTAACTGGGGCATCCCCTGGTGGATCCGCTGCTGGTGGTTCTGATAGCAGATCGGATCCGCTAGCAGATCCGGACTGATGCCTCGATGAAGTGGTCGATCGAGGGCGGGATGCGTCTGTGCCCGGGGTACTCTCCGGGTCGGGCTCGCTCGATGGGGTCATATCCCGGGAACTCTGAATGCGACCACAACCACCAGCACCAGTACGACCACGACCACGACCCGCACCACCACCACCACCACCACCACGACCAGCACCACGACCACGGCCAGCCATCATGACCTGTAAATAGAACACATAAACATAATTAACAATATGAAAGTGTAAATGGATATAAAAAACTAAACTAAAATATACATACCACCAGTAGGGAGACGAGTGCCGCCGCGACGAAAAAGACTAGGAGTGCCATCTGCAATAAGTAAATAATCGAATAAAAAAAACATGAATTCACGTAATTGCTTTTATGAGGTCAAACTTAATTCACGTAATTGGAAGTATTTTTACTATACAACAATATTTAACCTAATCATCGTCTTTGTTCTCATCCTCGGCCTCGTCTTCATCATCATCCTCCTCATCCTCATCCTCATCCTCATCCTCATCCTCATCCTCATCCTCATCCTCATCCTTATCTTCATCGGCGATTTCATCTGTATCCTCATCCCCATCAAATTTTTCTTCTTCTTCTTCTTCTTCTTCTTCTTCTTCTTCTTCTGCCTCAAAATTTAGGACAAGACGCCTCTTTCTCCCCTGGTTGACAGCTAAGTCTTGTGTATCAACCTCTTCCTCCCCTCTATTTTCCTCAACAATATCTTCAACATCCATTGTATCTGAGTGTTGTCCCAAGTATTGAGACTTTTCGATCTGGTCCTCTTGGTATGCTGGGTCTCCAACGTTGAATGTATTTCTAGATTTAATCTTGCATACTGCCCACCAGTCAAATCGATCTCTACGACGCCTTGGGTAGCTTGTATAGTAGACTTGAACAGCCTGATTTGCTATTGCAAATGTATCGGACCCTCTATACCTCCTGCGATGATTTATATCGACGAATCCAAATTGTTTATCGATTCTCCAACCGATATTTGATGTCGTATCGAACCACTCACATTTGAACATCACAATATGCATATCATATGGGCCAGTATATTGTAAATCTACAATATCCCGAAGCACTCCATAATAGTCAAAGTCTGGCTCGTCGTCATAGACGGTGCCTCTCATGCAAATACCGGAATCCTTGGTATTGATGTCGTCATTGATAAATTCGACATTTATAGCATTCTGAGTTGACTTAAACCTGAAGCCATTAACGACATAGCCTGGCCAAGTCTTTATTTGCTTCTTCGGTCCCAGTGCCAGATAACGAACACTCTCATGAGTGAGTGTTGTTTCAGGCAATAAAACCTGTAAACAAATATTTATAATTTAAATGTTTCAGATTATATATTAATAATCTCAATTATAATCACAGTTACTTATGTATTTGCGAAACCATGACGAAAATGTACAATCAACCTCTCTTTGAAGTCCCTCATCGGTAATATCGGGTCTCCTCATTTTGATTTCATCTCTAAATACACTATTAGAGAAAATAAGAATATATAAGTGTAGCCATTTACTTCATCAAATTCGAGATTATAAAGATATTTAGTGTACTGACTTACTTCTCCAAATCTCTCACTTCTTGTATGTCACAGTTTAACAAGACATATCGGTGAGCGGCATCATACTCGTCGTCTGTCAACCACCGTCTTTTACTAGCCCCAACAGGCTTGCCCCTTACATTGAATATTCCTCCATCCTCAACGTCCTCGTCATTCCTTTGAGGTCTATTTCGATTTGTTTTAACATGAGTATCGAAATAAATAGAGCATAAGTTTGAAACCTCTTCGATAAGATATGCTTCGCATATCGAAGCCTCTATATGAGCTTTGTTGCCAACTTTCTTCTTTAGATGGTGTAGGTATCTAGAGAGACAAATTATCTTGAGAATTAAGAAAGAATTTTAAAATAAATAGAAATTTAGCTTAAATTATATCGATATTTATGTACCTTTCAAATGGGTACATCCATCGATAATGAACAGATGCACCGACACGGGCTTCGTATGCTAGATGAATCGGTAGATGTTCCATGCTGTCGAAGAAGCCAGGAGGAAATATTTTCTCCAACTTGCAAATTGTTAAGATAATCTTCTTCTCAAGTTCAACCATGTGTTGCACAGTCAACTTAGTTGAACAAATATCCCTAAAAAATATTGATAGTTCGGCCAACGGAACCCATACAGCAGAAGGCAACAACTCTTTCAAAGCAATGGGCAGTAATCTTTCCATAAACACGTGGCAGTCATGACTCTTCATTCCCGTTAGCTTGCGTTCATCGAGGTCAACGCATCTAGACAAATTTGACACATAGCCGTCGGAAAATCTTAAAGTAGATACCCACTTGCAGATTATTAATCTATCTTCTTTGCTCAATGTGTATTGTGCTATCGGCTTACTTAATTGTCCAGCAGCTCCCCTTTGTATCAAGTTCAGATAAGGATGCTTGCATATCTCGGCAATGTCTTGTCTTGCTTTTGGATTGTCCTTCGTCTTTCCTTTAATGTCCATGACGGTATTGAAGACACTATCGAACACATTCTTTTCGATATGCATAACATCAAGATTATGCCTTATAAGAATATCTTTCCAATAAGGCAAGTCCCAGAAGATACTCCGTTTGGTCCAGTTATGGGTTTGTCCGAACCCATCGACACGATTGTTCGATGGATCTTCCATTACAGTGGGAAAATCCTTTACATCTTTCCAAATATCGTATCCCGATAATCTGGCAGGCGGATGAGAAAATTCTTATTTTCCAGCTCTGAATGCGTCCTTGTTCTTTCTCCAAGGATGACTCGCGGGCAGAAATTGACGATGACAATCAAAGAAAGAAGTTTTTCCTCCATGCTTAAGGCGGAACGCCTTACTATTTTGCATGCATATCGGACAAGACAGGGTGCCGTGAGTACTCCATCCCGACAGCATACCGTATGCGGGAAAATCATTGATTGTCCACTTCAGTGAAGCTCTCATCTGAAAGTTCTGTTTCCTGGAAATATCATACGTCGTGACGCCGATCTCCCACAGCTGTTATAGCTCATCCACCAACGGCTGTAAATATATATCGATATTCTTCATCGGATTTTTGAGACCCGGTATGATAGCTGTCAAGAACATATAAGGAGTCTTCATACACATCCATGGTGGCAGATTGTAAGGGGTCAGAATGACCGGCCAGCAGGAGTATTGAGATCCCGACTGCCCGAAAGGGGCGAATCCATCAGAATATAGCCCCATGCGTACATTTCTGGGCTCTGTAGCAAAATCCGGATGGCGAAAATCAAAATATTTTTACGCCTCTCCATCCGAAGGATGTGACAATTCTCCATCGTTCTTTGTGCGTTCTTCGTTGTGCCACGTCATGTGTTCTGCTGTATTCTGAGACATATACATCCTCTGCAAGTGCTTCGTGATCGACAAGTAATGCATATACTTGTAAGGACGTCATTTTCTAGTTGACTTTCCTTTTCCCCTGACTTCCTTGTAACGATCCGTATTACAGAAGCGGCAACTTTCTACATCCTCGTTCTCCTTGTAGTACAACATGCATCCGTTGCGACAACAATCTATCTTGTCGTACCCCAGTCCCAGTTGTCGGACCATCATCTTCGACTTGTAGAAGTTTTTTGGAAGCTCTTTTGATTCCTTCGGTAACACCTCCTTCATTAGTTGTGTAATCCGATCATAGCAAGTTTGTGGCAAGTTAAAATCGGACATTATGTTCAACAACCGCATCGTCACTGACAGTACGGAATGTGGATCACAACCAGGATATAAAGAAGTTTCAGCATCCTGAAACATATCATAGAACTCCTTCGCCTCGGGATTAGGATCCTCCGGATCAAAATTAGGCCCTGCCGCATCGTACACCATATCTCGTGCAAGGTTCTGCACGTCTCCATAATCAACGGAGCATTCGTCGTCATCGACGACAAAATCCGCTGCAGCATTATCATCAAAAGCATAAGTAGCAGCATTCGCAACCTGTCTTTCGGTATATAGTTCATCTTGCGATGACCACAGGTCGTAATCACGTACGAAACACTTACGGGTCAAATGATCTCTTACACTCACCACTTCTTCGTAATGTCTATTGCGACAATTACGACATGGACACTTGATTTTGTTACCGTCCATAAACTGAGCTTTGCTCATGGCATACTTAAGAAACACTTCCACGCCTGCCTGAAAATCGTCACTCACACCTATTCTGCTCTCGTGTTGTCGTTTGTACATCCATGTACGATCAACGAAATAACGATCCATCACAGATTAGATGTAAAAATCTGTATAGTAAGACAAACTAAACAGAATTAGTATATAATCATGTAACTGGTGGATCCGCTAGTATTCTAGCTCGAGAAGAGAAAAATATAAATACAGTTGTTACTAGTAGTTCGATACCGATACCGATACCGATAGTGCGATACCGATAGTTCGATACCGATACTGCGATACCGATACCGATACCGATAGTGCTATACCGATACCGATACCGATAGTACGATACCGATACCAATACCGATAGTGCGATACCGATACCGATACCGATAGTTCGATACCGATAGTTCGATACCGATACTGCGATACCGATACCGATACCGATAGTTCGATACCGATACCGATACCGATAGTGCGATACCGATACCGATACCGATAGTGCGATACCGATACCGATACCGATAGTGCGATACCGATACCGATACCGATACCGATAGTTCGATACCGATAGTTCGATACCGATACTGCGATACCGATACCGATAGTGCGATACCGATACCGATACCGATAGTTCGATACCGATAGCATGGTTTAAAGTATCAGCCGATACCGATCCGATACGGCCGATACCGATACGGTTTGGCATGTTCCGATCCGATACCGATCGATACCAAATATTGACCGATACCGACTATGGGGATCTTTGTTCCGGTCAATTCGGCAAAACCAATCGGTACGGGTGACTACTATTTCATATAATTTCAAAACTACTAAGAAATAACGCTGAAATACTTAAAATTATGCCTAAATGTACAAAATATATGTTTTTAAATGTAAATAATTTATTAATAATTATTTGTTTTTCGATACCAATAGTCACACTAGCGTTAATTACCTATAATTCCTACCATGTCTACAATCACACATTACACCCCAAGCCGTCCTGCATGCTAATTATAATAGGCACATATATATATTTATATCACAGTTAGATGTCTAGACCATGAACCCAAACACTGACTTATGCAGATGAAGAACTCGCACTGTCCTTGACACAGTGAATATATACACCATGAACCAAAATGCCATATTCACATTTACTAATCGAAACACCACCAAACTAATGGATAACACCCAATATGGATAACACATTATTTAGGCAATATATATATTAGTTGAATTTGATAAGCAAAGCCCCCCGCCGCCCCCGACCAAAGCCCGCCGCCCCAAGCCCGCCGCACAGCCCCCGACGCCCCCGTCCCAAGCCCGCCCCAAGCCCGCCGCACAGCCCCTGACGCCCCCGCCCCAAGCCCGCCGCCCAGCCCCCGACGCCCCCGCCCCAAGCCAGCCGCCCAGCCCCCGACGCCTCCGCCCCAAGCCCGAATGTCCCCAAGCCCGCCGCCCCCGCCCCAAGCCAGCCGCCCAGCCCCCGACGCCCCCGCCCCAAGCCCGAATGTCCCCAAGCCCGCCGCCCCCGCCCCAAGCAAGCCGCCCAGCCCCTGACGCCCCCGCCCCAAGCCAGCCGCCCAGCCCCCGACGCCCCCGCCTAAGCCCGAATGTCCCCAAGCCCGCCGCCTCCGCTGCCCCTACGTCGACACCGTGACACAAAGAAAGAGAGAGAGAGAGAGAGAGAGAGAGAGAGAGAGAGAGAAAGAGAAAGAGAGAAGATTACCTTCGGGAGAGAGAGAGGAGAGGACGCCATCGCCGTTTACGAAGCCGCGCGAGAGAGAGAGACAGAGACAGAGAAACAGAGAGAGAGAGAGAGAGAGGAGAGAGATTGAATTTGGGGAGAATGCCAAAAGTTCCCCCCGCCTTTTCATTTAAGTCTGGAACGCTCATTTAGCGACGGAATCGCGACTACGAAACATCCGTCGCCAGGTAATCGCTATTATTGATTATACGACTGAATATCCGTCGCTACGTAGTCGAAGATATGTCCCACCAATTATATACACAATTCTCGCCAAATAAATGACTACGTGGCGACGACCGAAGATCCGTCGCTATAACACCGACACACTAGCGACGGATGTGCGACCTTTCCTGCCCCTAAAATTAAAATAAAAAATGGCAAATGTTTGTGGTCGGTAATCAGTCGCTGAGCGGCCACGAAGCCGTCGCTAATACCGACGGAATAATTCTGTCGCTAAACCTCCGTCGCTAAATGAGCGTATTTTGGTAGTATAACATATTTCTTCCTTATGCTCTTTCGTATTATTCTTAGCTAGTGAGCTTGGGGACATTAGTTCTGGTTGCTTTAGTATTTATTTTAGCGGGTTTGTTCTCGAGACTATCTGATTTGTAGTGGATCATTATTTAAATTATTTATTGATACTTGAAGTTTAATTACTTTGTCATGACTTAGTTGTGGATGATATATGCGAACTGTGTACTTATTATGGACTATTGTTATCATAGACAGCGTACTAACACCGATGCTGCGGCGTAGGCTAGGCTTGGACTCATACTCGTATCCTAAGAGCGGGTACGGGTCGTGACAAGCAGGGAACCCTTCATGTTGCCAACAGGAGGCAGGAAGCCCCCTTGCCTCCCCATAACTGTTACTATGCAGCTCACTGTTCCCCTTTTCTCTATATACATTTTATACTCTATTACCCTCAAACATGCACACACATTTATTTTACTACCTCCTTATCCATTCTCTATGCCACTATAGGCATACACACATGTATATGTGTAAACACACACATACATACACACATGTATTTCACTCACTCCCTATCCACTATCCATGGCACTCTAATCATACACACACATGTATATGTGTAAACATGCACACATGTATTTCACTCACTCCCTATACACACATCACCTAGTGTCACACACACAAAAATATGTATGTGTAAATACACATTTAAACAATTACCTGCTATTTTCCCCCTCTCCTTGACACTCTCTGACTCTCGCATACATGCATAAGCACACACTCTCACTCTAGTGTACCCTATGCACATACACAGACATATAGGCATACATGCCAATATTAGCATCCCCTAGGATACCGTATACAAATAGGCACACACATGCAATGTGTCTTCACACACATATGCACACCTATAGGCATATGAATATGTATACATATGTACAAAAGCAATTTCACAAACACTTGGTGTGCACCATGCTAGTACCGTACTAAAACTCCAATACTCTCATGATACGTCCAAGATAACTATACCAAACTTTATCCTATTCATACAACAACACACGAGCATGCCTAAAATGACAATTAGAAGCTAATTAGAGTGGTGTCTAGCTATTGCAATGTGTCATACGAAATATGACATGTTATGACAAGTGTAGGAGGAGTAAAACTCTCAAATTGACTCTGTGTCCTAGTGTGACATGACACAACCTATTACTATCCATTTGTGGACACATATCTAGCCACACACACCATTCATATGCCCATTAAGCCTATAAAACCAAATAACAAACACTTGGTGTACTATTCTCAAATTTTCCCAAAAATGATACAAAAACTCTATGTAACTTCTACCAAAATAATCATTAGAACCTAGTTCTTCCTCCTATATATACCCCTAGTCCATGGGTGGGTTTCCTAATGTTACAATGCATGTAATAGTGTCTAAACATGGAGAAAAGGCTAGTAGTACACCTATTGGGAGATGGATTCCCAATGAAGCACCACAAGTGGACACTAGTATGAAGTTGGACATAACCCTTAAGCCAATAGCCTCCTCTTCTTGTGATCCTTGAATGCCAAGGTCCAAGGCTCCTTGGATGAAAAATCAGAGAAGATTGAGAGTGATTTGGAAGGGTTTTGCTGGAGGAATAAACGGAAGAATGAAGATGGTTTTTGGAGAACACCAAAACTAGGGTTTAGAGCTCCAAAATGAGAAGTGAAGAATGAGCATTCACTCCCAAAGTGGCCGGCCATGTGGTGCCCTAGTTTGCCAATTTGAATTGTCCACATTGTCCCTCTTTAATTGTCATGAAGGTTTGATTAACCTATGGAAGCTTCTAACCTAAGTTGTTACTTTGTTCTAATTATTTTCATGACTTAAATGAGTCTCTTTGTCGCTAACCTAAAATATAGGTCCAAGTATCATAACAAGTCCAAATAAGTTCACTAACCAAGGGTTCAATAAAAAGGCTAGTCTACTACTAAATGTAACAATCACATGTAATTAATTAATTAAATATGCACACTATATAAATATTGTAAAATAAAAAAATAACCCTATCTAGGATTGAGGTAGTAAGATATCTATCCTCCTAAAAAAGTTGTCCTCGAAATTTAAAAGATAAAACTAGCATAAGAATGCAAAGTAAGAACAAGAAGAAGAATACCTCAAGGCTCGAAGAGATAAGGGTGCTCACGCATGTCATCATCTCTCTCTGTCACGTCCCGATCCCGCAGAGTCCTTTCGTCCTCGCTTCGGACTCTGTGAGACCATTCATCCTCACTTGGGCGTGATGTCGTATAAACCTAAGTTGCACTTGCACAAGGTCAAGACCTGTAATAAGACAAGATAGACAAGACGCAGCGAAATATGTTGCAGATGTTTGAAGCAACAACGGACACTTTGTAGATATATGAATTGAACATAGGTAACAAGAAACTATTTTCTTTATTAATTTCATTTGAACATATTACAAACTCTCAATTCTCTTTGATATAATGTTTACATTCTTTCAGAAATATTACAGATTACAATGATCCCGTTCCCATACATTACATCCCCTTATATACAAAACCAACTATTGGCAATAGATGTCCTTCTCTTGGCATCTCTTTTGATTTTTGGCTTCTGAGGATGAGACTCAGGCTATCGCTTTGGACTATCCTTCTCGATGTGTCTTACACCTGCATGCAGACTGATGGTGGGTCAGTATATCAGTATACTGGTGAATTGTGAACAAAGGGCTACATTTGTCTGAAACAATCAATGTTTATTTAATGAGAAAACGTTTCTTGTGTTGTGATCTTGCTACTTTTTACCTATGTTTATTTCATACATACAGAGTCAGTTTACATCTCTTTTGAAAACATCTTTGAAAAGTCATAATTCATTTCAATTCATTTCAAGCATACAAGGGACTGTTCAATTCAAGCACGATGACTATTTATTTCACTTTATGTGAAGTGCACAACGTGTTTTATGAACCATATCATTTTATTAGGGACAATAGCATTAGCATTCTTTTCTCTTATTCAAGACATTCTCAGGGTCAGATTACAAGCATGATTATCATAACTTCTTTGGACAGAACATAGCAATTCTTGGCAACAATTTATTCTTTAAGCAACTCATGTTTAGGAAACTTAGCAATGAATGTATCACTTTTTCAGTGATTCTTACCATAGCCGACGGTCCATCTCTGCATAAGAAAAGAATTAGCATAAACATAACATAACCAACATTCTTTTTTTTTTTCGTCTATGCATCGTTACCTCTTAGCAAAATCGTTATCGGCACATGCAGACTCGATTGGCAGCTATGACTCTCCGGTTCAGATCTGCACCAATAAACACTTATCTATATGATGGTACATGGAAAATCCCATGATTAGCCGTTATGACTCTTTGGTTCAGCTCGTCGTTAAGGACTCAGATATCGGCTACCCTTTTAACATGAGGTCTCTTTTACCTTAGGGTGCTCTTAATCTCTCCTAGGCCGAGTGGTTCCAAGCGCCCCCAGATACCACCTGAGAGACAAATTTTACTTGTGCACAAGTTGTCCAAGACCAATGCATATCCTCTAGCAGTTCTATCAGAGGTAACAGATTTAATCTGATCTTTTAGATGTACGACATGTTCATTTCGTGCCTTAGCAGATATACGACATATTCATTTCATTCCTTTGTAGATGTACGACACGTTTATTTCGCGCCTTTCATCTTTTTGGATCATATAGCAAACAGCTTCTCGTTTTTCTTATAAAGTATGACAATGAGTCATATTCAGAACAAAGATCTATATTAGCATGGTAACATCTTGTTTGATTTAATATAGCAGACGTTCATTTCTTTTTATCAGGCAACAATCTTTCTTCAGCATACAGGCATCAGTTCGTTTCTTATTAGCAGGCAACAATCTTTCTTTAGCATACATGTTATCTCTTTTCTTGTTCTTAGCATGGCATCATGTGGATTCTCTTATAAGCATACTCAATGATTTACCATCTTGTTATTAGAAATAGAATTCAATCAAAAACTCAGATTCTTATTAGGCGTAAGCTTCAGCAATAGGACTTCGTCCACTCACCCAGATCAATCGTCTTCTGTTGCAGAGCCAGCAATCCGATTTTTCTGTCTGTCTAGTGCCTTCATGGAGCGGGGCACTACATAATTACCTACCGAGAAAAAGTTTCATCCTCAAAACTTAAGAAGAAACTTACAATATTTTTAGCAGCAATAGTCCTCATCCTTTGCCATCATCAATCGATAAAACTGTCAATTCAGATCATATCAAAACTCTTTTTTAATAAAGCATTTCAATCTCAATCCATTAAATCGATAAAATATATGTCGATATCATAAAAATATATTTATGGACTTATTATATGGAATGTTTATCTCATTATTGATATCGAGTACGCAAAGGAATTTCGATCATGAGAACATCTTTGAATCAACAATTGGCCAGAGGATCGTGTCAGTGATTCTTACCATATCCGACGGTCCATCCCTGCATAAGACAAGGATTGGCATAAATATAACGTAACCAACATTCTTATTTTCTATTCATCTCTGCATCGTTAGCTCTTAGCAAAATCATTATCGACACATGCAGACACGATTGGCAGCTGTGACTCCCCGGTTCAGCTCTACACCAATCAACACTTATCTAAATGATGGTCCATAGAAAATCATATGATTAGCCGCTGTGACTCTTTGGTTCAGCTCGTCGCTAAGGAGTCAGATATCGGCTACCCTTTCAACATGAGGTCCCTTTTACCTCAAGGTGCTTTTAATCTCTACTAGGCGAAGTGGTTCCAAGCGCCCGCAGATACCACCCGAGAGACAAATTTTACTTGTGCATAAGTTGCCCGAGACCAATGCATATGCTCTAACAGTTCTATCAGATGTAACAGATTTGATCAGATCTTTTAGATATATGATACATTCATTTCGCGCCTTAGCATATATACGACATGTTCATTTTATGCCTTTGTAGATGTATGACGGGCTTATTTCATGCATTTCTTCTTGGCGGATCACATAGCTAATAGCTTCTCTCTTTTCTTATCAAGCATGATAATGAGTCATATTCAGAACAAAAATCTACATTAGCATGGCAACATCTCGTTTGATTTAACATAGCAAACATTCATTTCTTTTTATCAGGAAATAATCTTTTTTTAGCATACAAGCAATCAGTTCATTTCTTATTAGTAGACAACAATCTTTCTTTAGCATACAGGTTATCTCTTTTCTTGTTTATAGCATGGCAGCATGTGGATTCTTATATAAGCATACTCAATGATTTACCATCTTGTTATTAGCAATATCATTCAATCAAAAAATTATATTCTTATTAGGCGTAAGCGAATCAGCAATGAAACTTCGTCCACTCACCCAGATCAAACGTCTTCTGTTGCAGAGCCAGCAATCCGATCTTTCTGTCTATCTAGTACCTTCGTGGAGCGGGGTACTACACTCTTCCAGGTAGACTCACCTAAAGAGTTATACCTCCATGAGACACGAACAAAGAGAATAACCTAGTTCGTAGCACCTTCTTCCTACGATCTAGAATCTCCACATGCTGTACTGGATAGCTGAGAGTTGGGCCACCTCTAGTTCAGAGTGATCCAATACGTGACTATGGTCTGTCACGTACTATCTCAACTGTGATACATGAAACACATTGTGAACAACCTTTAGCATAGGTGGCAAGTCTAGTCGATAGGTCATTGCACTGATCCTCTAAAGAATGGTGAACTCTAATAAATCGTAGACTAAACTTCCCGCCCCTACCAAAGCGAATCTTATTTCGTGCTGGAGAAATTCTCAGGAACACCAGATCTCCAACCTATCACAAACAAGTCTCGACACAATTTCTAAAGCAAACAATCGCAAGCAAGCACAAACCAACGAACTAAAACTATACCTTAAACTCTAACGATCTTCGGTGGCTATTGGTCCATTGCCTCTGTCTGTTCTGTAAGCCAAAGTCTATCTCTAATTAGCTTGACCTTCTCTGTTGCATCCATAATCATCTCTTGGCCAAATAAAGCTCTCTCACCAATATCGTTCCAATATAAGGGAGTGCGACACCTCCGATCGAATAGAGCCTCAAATGGTGATATCTCTATACTTGCCTGGTAGTTGTTGTTGTAAGCAAACTCAACCAGGTAGAGGTGGTCCTTCCAAGATCCTTTGAGATCTAACACACAAGTGCAATGTATATCCTCGAGAGTCTGAGTGGTCCTTTCCGACTGTCCATTCATCTGAGGGTGATATACAATACTAAACTTGAGCTGACTGGCCAAGCTGGCCTGCAAACTCCTCCAGAAGTGAGAAGTGAAGCGATTATCCCAATCTGAGACTACGGCCACAGGAACCCCGTACAACCTGATGATCTATCTCGTGTACATCTCGGCCAGCTTCTCAGTAGACAAATCCACCTTCAAAGGCAAAAAGGGGGCCAATTTGGTCAACTTGTCAACAATAACCTAAATCGCATCTTTTTTTCCGAGAGATCGTCCAAGTCCAGACACAAAATTTATAGCATTGTGTTTCCACTTCCACTCTGGAATGGGTAATGGCTGAAGCAGACCTCGTTGCCTCTATCTCTCTATTTTCATCGGCTGGCATACTAAGCATGTAAATAAAAACTGTGTCACCTCCCGCTTTATGACATATCACGACACATTCTCTCTCATATCTCTGTGCATCCTATTGGTACCAGGATGCATAGAGTATTGAGAACGATGCACTTCCTCAAGAACCTCCTCCCGAAGACCTCTACTAGGCATGCACAATCTAGTACCGTACCTCAACGACCCATCCTCAGCAATAGAGAAACTATCCAACAACCATGGCCGAACCTGCCCTCGATGCTCCTCAGAGTCACATCACTAAACTATGCTGACTTAACGCTTTCCATCAGCTTAGACTGAATCTGCAAACCCCACATCTGTATCTTCATCCTAAGAACTACCACCTCGATAGCCAAACAATCCAGTTTTGCCAATAGGTGGTCTATCGTCAAGTACATAGCTACTGCATACCTCTTCAATGCATCGACAACTACGTTGGCCTTCCCTGGATGATACTACAAAGAGATATTGAAGTCCTTCATCAGTTCTAGCCATCGCCTCTGCCTCATGTTCAACTCTTTTTGAGTGAACACGTACTTCAAGCTCTTGTGATCTGAGAAGATCTCTACATACTCTAGATCATTGGTCGGGTATTTCTTCTTATAAGGAGGCAATTTCTGAGACGCATAGGTAATCATATTCCCTTTCTACGAAGGAACAAAACATAAGCCTTTCCCAGTACATTACTATAAATAGTGAAACCACCTGTCCCTGATGGCAACGTCAATATAGGAGCTATGATCAACCTCTTCTTCAACTCATTAAATGCGGCCTGGTACTCCTCAGTCCAAACAAACTCCACATTCTTTCTGGTGAGTCGGTTCATCAGCTCTGCAATCCGAGAAAAGTCTTGCACGAACTTTCGGTAGTAGCCTGCCAGACCCAAGAATCTTCGAATCTCTGCAACCATGCTTTGTGTGGACCAAGACTCAACTGCTGAAATCTTCTTCGGGTCCATTGAGATTCCCACCTCGGTCACAACATGACCAAATAACTCTACGTGCTCCAGAAAGAACTCACACTTTGACAGCTTTCCATACAACTGCTCCTTTCAGAGAATCTCTAGCACAATCTTTATATGCTCCTCGTGCTCCTCTGGCATCTACGATTCGACCAAAATATCATCGATGAATACCACTATGAACTTGTCAAGGTACTGATGGAATACCTTGTTTATCAAGTTCATGAATACCACCGGGGCATTAGTCAACCCAAACAGCGTCACGGTGAACTCATACTGTCCATATCGAGTCCGAAAGTAGTCTTCAGAATGTCTTCCTTCTTTACCTTCAGCTGATGGTACCCCGACCTAAAGTCTATATTCAAAAATACCTTCGTGCTGCTCAACTGATCAAATAAGTCATCTATCCTCGGCAACGGATATTTGTTCTTGATAGTGAGGTTGTTCAGTACCCTTAATCAATGCACATGTGTACCGATCTATCCTTCTTCGGTAGAAACAATATAGGAGCGCCCGAGGGTAAAAAAACTGGATCTGATAAATCCCTTGTCCTACAGCTCATCTACCTGTTTCTTTAACTCTGCCAACTCACTGTTGATGATCACATAGATGTGCTGAGAAGTAGGCTCCGTGCCCGACACCAAGTCCATAGAGAAATTAATATCCCTGTCCGGTGGCATCCCCGGGAACTATTCAGGGAAAACATCCAAGAACTCTTCTATCAATGGATGTGGTAACTCCTTTCCTTCCACTATAGCTCCACAGAAGTTGCCATCCCTCTTTTCAGCTGCCCTTCTGACAAATTCGAACTCCGGCTCTCCCGGCGGACTGAAAAACCCTACCTCCTCTACAATCTATGCTACCATTGTAGTGTCCTGCTCCTAGCGGTTCACTATGTAAGGCTTATGACTTGATTAACTCGGTCCGTACCGAGTATTGGGATAACTTACCATCGACATCGAATCGATCATGGATAAATACATAAGAACCATTCCAACTATTAGATCAGTTTTTTTGAAATAAGTCCAAGAGTTTTCTCTGGATATTTTGCTGCTGATTTTGCTGCTTGGTTTTGATGAATGCTTTTCTGGATGGTTTTTGATGATATGATTCATGTCCATTTTTATCGATTTTTATTGCATTCATTCTTGAAAATTTTGAGAGAAAGGAACGTAACGAGACAGAGTATTAACCAAACTTTTCATGCCATCGCAGGCGAACGCATGATGAAAAGCTAACCGCACAAGTGTTCCTCTTCCTCTCGGTAATTCTCTAATTAGTGAGTGTGGATTCTCTGTGGTGTCTTGTCCCTTCTCCGCTACTCATGCCAACTAAAGGAATTCTCTTTGCCTTGCTATATCTGTTGATCGATAACATGATGCTAATGTCACAAGTCAATACCACTAAGAAGCTAAAAATATGAACATTGAATGAATCGATTTTGCTTCTAACACTCTGCTAATGAATAGAATGCCATATAAACATTAAAATGATGCTTTTTCCTATAAACATTGAATTGTTGCGATGAAATAAATATTGAAATAAATTGAAATGATGCCTGAGATGATGGATATGAAATGCTAGGAAATGAAAATGTCGCTTTACTTTGAATATTACCATACACTGTATGTTTATCGAGTCGGACACGTATTCGCGTGGTCATGGACAACTTTAGCATAAGGTTTGGTAATATATTTTCTCGAACGGTACCCTGGGCACTGGGGATCATTTTGGCCTAGGAGGAAACATTGGCATGCTAGTAGGAGCACGGATCTTGCGAGGCATCCTTTGACAGTAGCTACCTACTTTGGAGTCATCACATTACCTTGAAGTCCTATATGGCAAATGTCTGCATGGTTTAACAATGCAGGGAAGTCTCGGGCGCACATCAGAAATAAGGCTTTTTGAGTTGCTACTATTTTTTAGTTATTTTCAGTAAAGACACAAAGTATAACAGAGTTTTCAAGATTACTGCTTAAATTTTTAAGTATACTAGAGGAGCGTAATGTATGGAACAAGAAGTTATTTCATGGCAGCTTATCAATTATTTTTCTTTTCATCAATAAATGTAGCCGAAATGGCATTTCAAATAGTACGAAGAAAAGTTGTATTTGGCTACAATTATCAATAAAATGAATATTATTTCTTCCTATTCTGCGTACTCAGTGTTTCTGTAATTGTGGCTTATTTTCAAATTTTTCGAAACGACACAAAAGTGAACGTTCTTGTCTTACAAGTGCAACTCCAGACTTGTATGGCATCACGCCTTAGCAAGGACAAACGATTCTTGCTACAACTATCAATAAAATGAATATTTGATCTTCCTATTGTGCGTACTCAATATATCTACAAATGTGGCTTATTTTTAAATGTTTCAAAATGACGCAAACGTGTATGTTCTTGCCTTGTACAAGTACAACACTAGACTTTTACGGCATCACACCCTAGCGAGGACAAACGATTCAGCGTGAATCAAAGTGAGGACGAACGATTTATCGAATCGGGACGTGACAAATTGGTATTAGAGCATGGTTTCAAATCCTCGAATTTTGAAAATGTTTTCAAATGGAAGTCTTGATGCAAATTATCTAGGTTGATGGTGCCGATAGTGCTTGCATAAAATAATGTTCCATACAATAAGTCCATAAATATTTTATGAGTGCTAATAGAATTATTTTTGTTGTAGAATGACTAAAGGTGATAGCTCAAAGAAGACTTCATCGTCTGACCTAATGGAAAAACTGATGAAGCTAGTGGAAGCTCAGAGGAAGCAGAGCGAGGCTTAACATCGCCAGCTTCAGGAGCAGCTTTAATACCAGTTTTAGGAGAAATTGGATGCTCAACAAAATCAAGTGGGCAATTTAGCTCAGATTGTCACTATGCTGACGGCGGACCACAATATTTCTGCAACGGTCACCGTGATATAGATGGTAATAGTACCGACAAAGAAGCCTGAGATGCCGACATGGAAGAGGTCAAGCTTCAAGCTCTCAAACTTTAAAAGCTGTGATCCGCCTGAGTTCAACGGAAGGGCAAAAATAGATGAGGTGATGGATTTCTTGAATAAATTGGAGGGCTATTTCAGAATATTAGAGATACAGTGCTGTAAGCGAGTGGAGTGTACTACTGTACAACTTCGTCTCAAGGCTCAGGAATGGTAGAATTCTCATAGACAGGCACTTTCTGGTAACAGCCCTAATATGAAGCTATCCTGGGAGACCTTTATGCAGGCCTTTATTGCTTAATTTATTCCACCTACTATTCATCGAAGGAAAGAGAAGGAGTTTGTAGCACTCCAAAAAGGCAGTATGACGGTAGATGATTATGAGACAGAGTTCCTAAAAAGAGTTGTATTTGTTGGGTATATAGTACCGAATGATGACGACAAACGGCAATGATTCGTGCAATGCTTGAATGAGAGCCTACAACATAATGTTCTGAGTCGGAAGTGTATGTCTTACAGAGAGGCATATGAAACAACTCTTGAGATGGAGAAGTTCCATCAGTCGGTTAGTCGCAGGACAACTCAGAATCACCAAGGCAATAACAACCAGAAATAACCTTGGTCTGCTGGAAGGAATTAAGCGTCTATGCGTCCAAATATAGGCAATAACATAGGACCGTATCGAGAATTGCATTGCACCAGATGCAACTGAATTGGACATCGTTGTGACGACTGTCGCGTCGGGTGTTACAAATGTGGGGGTATAGATCACAAAACATGAGAATACAAAGGCAGAGGAAGGAGTCATAATCCTCCTCGTGGATAGAATAATAATCAATATTGGGGACAGTATAATAATTAAAATCATTGCCAACATAACAACCAGATTCATGGCCAAGCGCCACTAGCATTACTACCTCCAACTGGAAATGCACCAAATCAGCAACAAGGTGCACAAAGAAGGGTTTATGCCTTGACTCAGGCAGAAACATAGGCCACAGAGAACGTTATAACAGGTATGTTACTGTACAAAGGCATACCTACCCAGGTGTTAATCGATTCTGGTGCTACTCACTATTTTATCTCGTCTGATTTTACTTGGAAAAATAAATTTTGTATGACTCTACTAAAGATGGCTCTGTGTGTTAGCACTCATTCGGGAGTAGATATGCCTGCAACTTTGATTTGCAAATATGGCTACATCGATATTGGAGGCAAGACTGTGTCCATGGATGCTATTGTATTCAATATCAAAGAGTGCGATATTATCTTAGGAATGGATGTCACGAATCGCAATAGGATATTCAGGCACGAGTACGTAGGCCATGCCCAGCCTACGCCGCAGTATCAATGGTAGAACGATGTCAAGTACCCAATGAATATCTACAACATACATGATTTACTATTACCATATACACTCAATCATATACAGCTATTGAAGATATGAAATAGGAAAGATATCAGTAACACTGAAACAACTAGAGACTACAAATGATCATACGTAACAAGAATGTATCGGAGACAAATCCGATAACGAAAAATAAATCTTAACAAGGAATATGGCCTATAGCTCTCCCGAGATCAACTCACGATCAAAGATACATTGAGATCTGTCATCATAAAGTATAGGATGTGGGGCATAACATTACCTAAAAAATAGTTATCCAGCTAGGACTGGATTCCTAATTTCTGTATCTAGTCTTAATTCTATAATGTAATATCCTAAGAATCAGTAATAACAATAAAACATCTAAATTCTCACTAATCAAATTGCTCTCGAATATCCTCATCAGCTAAAAATACAGCTACAAAATATTACAGTTCTCATCATTAACGTATATTCTAATGTTCTTCTTAAATAAAATCCTCCTACGTTCTTTCCAAACTAATCCAAACTCAAAATATTCCTTCAAGTGTATCGTTTCCAATTTGTTACTACCGGTCTCTTGAATTTGTTTCCATTTCCACTCATACCTTTATCTACTAATTCTATCGATCTCAATGTCTAAACATTCTATATTCCTATCAGGATTACCACATGATTCAAAATTTTGTCCTTTCTGAGCTAGATGTTTACAATACTTCATCTGTCTTTCCTAAGTAAAGAGATACAAGAATTCAAAAGATTTTAAAGTATAGCTAACAGAATTAGGTATGAGATAGTTGATTGATGTAAATAAGACAGAGATAATAGGACGAAGAAATGATGGTAAGATGATGAAATAATTATAGGAATTTGTCCTTGCTCATATGATCATAATGGAATCGTTACATTTTTCCTTTTCTTGCACTTGTCTGTAATCATCAAAGCATAAAGTTTTAACCTTGAAGGTGTTCACCTTTGTTTCACAATCAAACTCTTTCTCACTAAATCCTCTAGGTACCCTTGGTACCTAGTCACTAACACTGTAACTATACTAGTCACATGCTTATTCTAGGGTACCAACTGGTAACTATACTCTGACATAACCTATCCACAAGTTACTAAGCTACTACACTATCCATGAAGCTACCTCGAAACTAATGAAAGTAAAACCCCGTGAGGAACTGAACTAGATGAACTAAAGATATCCTTACCCTGAGCTATTAGAGTGAAGGAATAGAACTCAACGATAGCAGTGTGGAATGATATGCTAAGAACTAATTTAAGATATGATCTGATAACCATACACATCTTTCCGAAATCGTTTTATCCAGAATTCTCGCCACGCTAGTAAGCAAAACCGTAATAAAAGAGTACATAACTAGGGTATATACATATAATCATGTTATCTAGAATTCTCACCTTGTCAACCGGTATGGTTGTGAGAAACTCTAAATTTTATAACTAAGATAAGTATACCTCAAATCATGCTCTATGTTTTGGTCATGCCAGCTATTATGACTGCGATAAACTCTAGGCTCCATAACTAAGGTAGACATTTATCTTTCACATTGTCCTCACCAAATATGTCATCAGAATATACCTTAATTTAGTCCTTCAAAGTCATCTCGATACAAAAATCAAAGTCAACAACGAACACCTAGATTCAAACAACGAACAAGGAAGAGTAGACAAAAATAAGTGGAAACAGATTCCGAGATTGGGTTTAGAGTAAGATTCTTAGGAATTGTTCCAAAGGTACTATATTGGTCAAAATTCAAATTTTCTTGAATATGACCTAAAATAATTCTCGACCTTCATATATAAGATTGACTAATCATCTTCTCTTACCAATCCAAATATTTATAAGTTCAATTTCTACTCTTTTATTCCTTCTAGAGTCCATAAAACTCATCTTAATGCAAGAATTGGGTTTGGCAATGGATAAATATTCAAAAATAAGAATAAGCAATAGCAAGTGAAAATAGACTGAAAAGAGTTTCGAAGTAAGATTCTCAGGGGTCATCCCTGGAGTCTATCATGAGATCCAAATTTATGATTAAGTAAAAAAACCTTCTAAAATATTTTACGACTTAAAAATCCTTATTCCTAGGGCAAGCTCGCAATAGTAGGACTAAGCCTAGGTACTACCATGACTTCGCATTAGTTACGAAAACAGACCTGCATGGACCATCATAAAAATATTGTACGACCCATACCCAATTATTCGGGCACGAGTACGTAGGCCACGCCCAGCCTATACCGTAGTATCGATAGTAGAACACCGTCAAGTACCCAATGGATATCAACAACATATATGATTTACTATAACCACATATACTCAATCACATATAGCTATGTAAGATATGAAATAGGAAATATATCAATAACACTGAAACAACTAGAGACTACAAATGATCATACATAACAAGAATGTATCGAAGATAAATCCGATAACGAAACATAAATGTAAACAAGGAATATGGCCTATAGGTCTCCCGAGATCAACCCACGATCAAAAGTACATTGAGATATATCATCATAAAGTACAGGATGTGGGGCATAACATTACCTAAAAAATAGTTATCCAGTTAGGATTAGGGCGAAGTACATAACTCTAAAAGAAGTCTCATTGTATGGTAGAAAATATACAACATACAATAGAATAATATACATGATGTACTGGAATAGAAATATAGAGAAATAGCATCATGAAGATATAAAGAATTGAGTACATGAATAAGATAGAGAATATATTAACTTAAAATGAACACAAGTGATTTAGAGCACAAGACAGTTATGTGATTGGTTTAGGTTGTACATGACTATTCTTGGGTAACTCGATTATACGTAAAAGGTATAATTGACATATACATGTTTACACTAAGGGATTTAATCATATAACTACTTCTACTCCTTCGCTCCAATCAATATACATAGATTTGATCACAACATGTTACGTACATGATTGTTAGTTGTACATGAAGCACATATGAGCGTATGAGAGTACATGAGAGCACATGAGACTACGTAAATAATACAAATACAAGGAGTACACTATGTACATAATAAAGTACATGAACATAAAATATCTGATGTACCCGAAAAGGGGTAACATCTCCTAACAAGATCTATTTAGTATCAGTTCATGTAACAATGTGTCAACATCAAGTATTCTAGAGCAGGTAATATAGATATTATTATGATAAAAACAATCAGACAGAGGTAGGTACTCGCCTTAATTTGGTTGGAATCGATGTGTACGACACGAACGTTCGACAAGGGATAGGTACGATGCTATGCTCCATATGATGGTCCTAAACGATGGCACAGACTGCTCCATCATATCCAAAATAGTCAAATTAGCCTAATTTGGTATATAGAAGCCCAAAATCAGAGTTTGACACGATAGTCGTATCAAGAAAGGGGAAACGACTATAACAGTCCTGATTATGATTATAAGAAAAAAAGAATAACTATATATATATATATATATATATATTAAATCATTTATAATATTTGGAAAATATATTTTATAAATTAAGATTTTTTTAGATAATGTTTTAAAATATAAGAAAATATTCTAGTGTCAAATATATTTATAGTTAATAACACTTTAGCATAGTTTTCTATCTAGGAAAATGCCAATGTTATTATATAAATTTCCAAAATAACCATAACTATCAAATAATAACACACACACACAAATATATATATATATATATATATATATATATATATATATATATATATATATATATATAACGAGAGCTCCGCTGCTTCCTACTCCGGTAGGAACGCCGCTGCTCCCCACTCTGTCTCCGGCCGGATGGGTGGGTTGGCCGGTCGGCCTCCTCGGCCCGACCGCCCCCCTCTGTGTCCTTTTCCCTCTCGGACCCCCCCTCTTTTCTCCCTCCTTCCCGGGATAGCAGTCCTTCGGTCGTCCCCCCTACGTAGGGGGCTTCCTCCGCCTGGGCCTCTCCCCGTTGGGACTTCTTTCCCCCCTCTGTCGGATTCCTCCCTCGACGTCGTCACTTTCGACTGTGTCAACGCCCCCGAGCTAGGTCCGTACCATCGCCAACGGCTGTCGCTCCTCCAGTCACGCACTCTCCCGCCCAGGCGCCCCCTCCGCCCGTCGCCACTCCCCTCTCGACGCCGGCCGGGTTCCTTTCCCTGCGATGGCCCACCGCCCTCCCGACTGGGCCCGTCATGCGTCTCCCTGTCTTCGCCCCCCGGCGGGTCCATGGAGTCCATCCTTCTGGCAGCTCCCCCTCCCAGCGATGCTAGAGCCGGAGGTGTAGGAGCGGCCTTCCTCCTCCTTCCCACTCCTCCCGACCCGGCCCACCCTACGGTGTTCGTCCCGACGTCGGAGGCCTCTCCCCATCTCCAGGGTCCCGGACCCCCCTCGGGCCGCCCTACGCCGTCATCGGGGCCTCCCCCCTCGGGAGTCGAGCCCCTCTCCTGGGCTCGGATGGCCTCGGCCACCCCCTCCACGATGTTGGGCGGTCGCTAGGCGACCTCTGTTGGCTTCTCGCCGTCGCCGCCGTACCCCTCCTCATTCTCGCCTGCCCACCTCTCTCTTCAGTGGCCTCCTCCGCCCCCGGATGGCTCTGCTTCCGCCTCGGCCTCCGGTTCTGGATTGGCCGCGATCCTCTTTCCGTCGCCGACCGTCCGTGTTTTGCCGTCCCTGCACGGAGCGTCTCCCCCTAGCTCCTCCAATCTCCGGCACTCTCTCCCCGGTGGTAGGCCACACCCACCGACGCCCCCCTTCTCGGCCTCCGGCGCCCTTCACCTCCCTTCCGCCCACGCCGATCCCCCTCCACCCTCTCTCTCCCGTCGTGCGCCCCCGCGGTCGATCCCTGGTGCTCGAGCCACCCCCTTCCCCTTCCTCGCCGGATCCCTCCGGCCGTCTCGTCGGGTCCCCCTCCTGCTGCTCTTGTCCACTGCCAGAGCTTCCCCCCCCCCGTCGGGACGACCCCCTTGCCGGACCACCTCCTCCTCTCTCGACGTGTGGGTCATGACACCGTCGGAGCAACACCCTCCGCCCGCCCCTCCTTGCGTCGGATGCTGGAGGGCCCCCCTCCTCCGCCGGTGGTAGGCGGCCGCCTGGAGGCTTCCCTCCCCCCGGACCCCCCTCTCAGCCCTCCCCCTTCGCTTCCCTCCCTCCCTATCTCCCAGCTCCGCCCAGTCCGTCCCGTTGGGCGCCCGCCGTCGACGCTGCTGTTGGACGCCCGCAACGCTTCGGGCGTACCTCGTCGGAGCTGCCGCCCATCTCTCGATCTCCCCCGCTGGGGCATCCCGGCCCAGCCTCTCCCGCAGCTCGTCGCCCCACGGGCCAGCACCGCCCTCCGCTGCCGGCGGCCCCAGACTCGGGACTGCGCTGGGGGACCTCGGGCCAAGTGCCATCTGCATCGGGTAGAGCCCCCATCGTGCGACATGCCCAAAGTTGGGGCCACGTGCCCGGTCAACTTTCGGGAATAGCGTCCGTGGACGCGTTCCACACGTTTGAATTTTGAAAATTTTCAAAATTACGTTTTTTGTAATTTCAAAATTTTTGAAAATTGTCTCAACGTTCCGTAATATCAGAATTTCGGCCTTCCGAAACTTCAAAATTTCGAACTTCAAAATTTTCAATTTCCTACCTTGTTTAACGGTTCTATTTTGTGTTTTTGGGATCCCGCACCTGTCTGTATTGCTCCTCGTGAGCCCTCTACCTTTTCAATAAAATGTCTTCTTTCAAAAAATTATATATATATATATATATATTTTAATATATATATATATATATATATATATATATATATATATATATATATATATATATATATTTTATACCTCGGCTCCATCCGGAGCTGAGGAAGAAACCCGAAAGATCCGAACCCAATTCTAAAGGAAACCAGCATCACAAACTCGCCAAACCACCCCTGCTTCCTCTCCCGAACTCCCATACCAGATTCAACTCTAGCGAAGGCAAATCCAGCAGAGACAACTCAACAGAAAGAGCAGTGATCCCCTACCACCTACCTAACCTCTCTCTGTCCAATCAATTCATCGCTCTGGCGTCTGAAGCCATTGACTCCCCCCAAGATTCTGCCAGTCACACTGAGTTCGACAAGGCCCCCGGAACAGACCAAGAGGGTCCCAACGCCTCACCCTCTGAGGAACCGAAAGAACCCTCCAGCATCTCTGATTGCCGTCGAAATGCATACTCCGTTCGGCAATTCCATCATTGACGCTCTAGCCATCCTCGGACCCGAGCAGGCCATGAGTGGTCTTCAGGTCCTCGCCACTGGATTCCCCTCCAAGCGAAAGGAGACCAGATTGGCATCACCGACGACTCCATCCTTGGGATCGCCATCCCCCCGGAACAACCCAACCTCGATTCAGAAGGAGAAACGGTCGTACCCCCCAAACGTCCCGAGGACTCGCCCCTCGACACATCCCCTAAGAAGGTGGGGGAACCATCCATCACCAACAGGAAACAGGACAAAAGAGGGACTTCCAAATCCTCGTCCATGCACACCAGGTCCGTCGTGAAGCGGTCCAACCAACCCCTCCCAAAGCTCCATTAATGCTGAATATTCTCTCCTGGAATGTCCGCGGCCTGGCGAACAAACCAACAATAAGAAGAATCACTAGCCTTAAGAAAACTCACATGATCGACATCTTGATCATCCTCGAGCTCAAAATCTTCCATAAAAGACTCAAATCCATTCAACTGCAGTTAGGCTTTCACTCAGCCATCGTCGGCAGACACGACATTTGGATTCTCTGGTCCAAAGCCGTCAATATCGGTGTCATCCATAATTCCAGTCACATCCTTTCTTGCTGGATGGAACATCCCTTAATCCACAAATGTGCTATCCTTTCTGCGGTTCATGGCAGTTGTAACATTGCGGAACGCAGACACCTATGGAACGACCTCCTGGTCACCAACCTCCACAACCGTAACCTCCCATGGCTTTGCATCAGATACTTCAACGCCATCACTTGCAGAGAAGAGAAGATTAGAGGCAGCCCCCCACCTCTCTCCGCCATGTAAGACTTCAACAACTTCAACTTCAATTCTCACCTTACCACCCTCCCGTTCGCCGGCAACAAATTCACCTGGAGCAACATACATGAAGTCGACCAGCGACAATTCCTCCGCCTTGATACGGCGTTAATGAATACCCAATAGCTTTGTTTGCCATTGATTGTAAAAGTATAGAACAATTATCGGAGGACTGAAGTTAGACTCACAATACAAACTCGCTTGTACAAAGAAAGCCTAGGGACGAAAACCTAGGTACAGTAATCTAAGTATAATTGTTTATTTTAGAATCTGGGGGGTGACGATAGAGGCTCGGGAAGGCGACGGCAGCCCTGCCTTACTTCTTGGACGATCGGTCTGTAGCCTTGGCTCCTTGCGTTAAGATGGTTGGCGTTAACAAAGAAGGGCTCTTTTTGCTCCTCTGTTGCTCTCCTAACTTCTCTCTCTCTCAGTATATTTTCTCTCTGGCTCTGTATTTTTTATTCTTTTTGTTGCCGGTGGTGTCTTTGTAGAGAAATGATGCTGGCTATTTATAAGAGTGGGGTATGATCATTAGGGTTTGCTAATGATCATTGTTTGGAATGTCGGCGCTCCTTTAATCTATCTGAACCCTTGATCCTGATTACGATGAATCTAGGCCATTAATGCGGATAGCACCGAATCTTGTGAGCAATTAATGTTAACTACTTTAAATCTTCATGACGGATTATACCAATGTACGATTGCTCGCCACGTGCCCTATTGGCGTTATGATAAATGATATGCCTTGATCTCGGTAATTATGAGGATGACGTCAAATATATTTGTTGAGATTCGGTTAAATCCTTGATTGATCCGATGCCACGTGTTTTAGTTGTGGGGCCTGCCAGAGCCGCATAGGATAGGCAAGACTTGAACCGCAGGGAGGTAATCTTCATGAGCCGTATAGGACAACGCCTTATTGAGCCGCAGGGGATGATCTCTCAATGTACCGCATATGCATAATCTCTACGAGCCGCATAGGCTAGCGTTGTATTGAGCCGCAGGGACTGGGCTCTCGGTGGGCCGTATATGGCTGATTTCTTCTGGCCATATAGGGTGACTTCTTAGTGAGCCGCATAAAGTTGTTCTCATTTAGGCCGCATGAGACGTGCCACGTGGCAATCTAGGACCTCTGTCGGATCGGGTCAGAGATTTTTTTCTTTTCTCGAAGAGTCTGTCATTATGGCAGAACCATTATGACGCTTTATGTCAGAGCCGTCACGGTCGTCGAGTCGTGTCAGGACATTTAATGAGGCCACTACTCAAATGGCCAGCTGTAGGGAGGGATCCCAAGGGGGGATGTGGCGTCGATCGGGCCGCATATTCCTGCTGAACCGCATACACTCCCGAGCCGCATGAGACTGAGAGTCTTCTTTGAATCGCATTAGACAGCTCTTGTACGAGCCGTATGGGCTTCTTTCCAGAGCCGCATGGACCATTACTCTGATATTTTCCATGCTTCTACAGGACCCCCTTCAAAGTTTTCAATTTGCAAAATTGAAACACTTTGAATAAGAAGCATGGCCCCGTTCATGCCGCATAAGTGTCTCAGCCGTATAGACTCATCTGGCCACATGGGCTCTTTGCCACGTGTCCTGACTACGTGTGCAAATCTTCATTAAATGCTCTTGATTCGTTTTGAATTAACGCCGTCTTTTGGGGAAGGATCCCAAGGGTCGGTTTTGCCTTGACCGAAGCGTTTTTGCCTTTATCTTTTGAAGCAGCGCGTAATTCGAGGCATAATCTGAGACGTTTGTTCGTTTTATGGGTCTCTTTCGCCTATAAATAAGAGTCTTTTAGTCCCTTGGGGGTTTCTTTACCTTCTCTCTTTGCTCAAATTCCCTGTTGCCGACTTTGCTCTTCGTCTTCTTCCTTCATCGATTGACAATGGCTCCCAAGAAGGCTGCTGCTGCTACGGGCAAGAAGGTCGCATCATCTTCTGCGGCAGCGAAGGGCAAGAAGGCCGCGTCTTCATCGACTACGGCGACGAACGTGGCGGCTCCTCCGCCGACTGGCATGCCTGCTTTTCATCCCGACGTCCACCCGTCTATTGCTAGTAGGATTCCTTAATATGAACTACCATGGCTACGCCGCATATTTTATGCGTGAGCCTATATTCCAAAGCATGCTGTGTGTCCGACTTATGCTCGGGCCGCATGGGGTATGACCCAGGTTTGAGCGGTCGGTTGTTTTGCTGACAGACCGTCTCAGGGCGTTATGTGCCACAGAGCAGTGATCAGCTGTCTGTTTTCTTTGTTTTCTTTTTTTTTTCTTTGTAAGGGATGTGATCCCAAATGAAGTGGTACGTTGAATTTTGAATAAATGAGCCTGTTTCAACTTATCATCTCTTTCTTGTACTTGTGGCGTCTGTGGAATTGGACTTACTGGAGGATTTATTTGTGGACCTGTTATCCTAGGCGTATTTAGGTTTTAGGTACGGATAACAAGTTTGGACAGGATATCCGAAACAGTCGTGGCAAAGTGGCCATGGATGTTCTCGGTGCTTAAAAAAAAGGAATGCCGTAGAGCAGCTGGGCTCCCGGGGCATGGTGGAGTAGTGGATTTATGCTAAGAAGCTTAGCAAAGGAATATTTGTGGACCTATTATCCTTGGCATACCTTGGTTCGGGATACAGATAATAGGGTGAATGGAAAACCAACATATTTGCTCAAAGGTCATGAGGACATGGCAAGCATGAGGGTTTTACCGTGGAATCTTCCTGCTCAGAGGTAGTGAGGACATGGCAGGGGAGGTTTCACGGAAGATATTCGTGGTCAACAACGGACATTTTGTGGACCTATTATCCTTGTCGTACTTCGGTTGTGGGTACAGATAATAGGTCGAAAGGAGACCGACATACTTGCTCAGAGGTAATGTGGACATGGCAAGCATGAAGGTTTCTTCGACGGAGCCTTCCCACTCAGAGGTAATGATGAAATGGCAGGAGTTGGCTCAATGAAGAGGGGGTACATAGAACGACTCAGAGGTAGGAGAATGTGGAAGTTCCATGTGAAGGGCGGTTTGTTTTTGGTGGAAGTGAAAACGACTCAGAGGTAATGAGGACATGTCCGTTTTCGGAAATTTGTGGATCGATTACCCTTTTTGTGCATTGGGAGTGCAGGTATTGGATCATGAGGGAGGATCTCTTCCGGGAAGAAAGTTCAGAGGTATAATCATACGTGACTTACTATCTGAAAGAGTGACCGGAATGTGAGTTCAGAGGCCCCAGCGGGTACATAACTTGGTAAATTAACATGTTGAGAAAACGGGAGTCCAGCGGCACCAGCGGGTACATGACTCGATAATCTGAAGGGAATGTGGGGGTGAGTTCAAGGGTACCAGCAGGTACATGACTCGATAATCTTGAAATATTGTGGGTGTGAGTTCAGTGGCACCAGCCGGTACATGACTCGATAATCTGAAATACTGAGGGTGTGAGTTCAGTGGTACCAGCGGGTACATGACTCGAAGACTTTGTAGCGAATGTTGTTTAGACATAATATTTCTTCAGGAACTTGCCATTGATGGGCAGCATGAGCAAGTCTCTATTTTGCTTTGCAAGGCAGTAAGCACCGTTGGAGAATACCGTCTCAATGATAAATGGACCCTCCCACTTTGGCTGGAATTTGCCGGCGGTCTTGTGAGTCATGACCATTGGCCTCCAGACTGCCAAGACGAGATCGCCTACCTGGAATGTTCTGATTTTGACCTTCATGTTGAAGGCTCCTGAGATGCGTGCTTGGTACAGCTCGATCCTTTGTTGAGCTAGGAGGCGCTTTTCATCTAAGGCCTCTAACTCTTGCAGTCGATGTCGGTAGTTATCATCGGTTGTCAATTGATGTGTGAGGGCGACACATAGTGAGGGGATCTGTGTCTCCAAGGGGAGGATTGCCTCACTCCTATATACCAGGGAGAATGGTGTATTTCCAGTGGCTGTTCGGACCGAGGTACGATAAGCCCATAAGCACTAGCTGAGCTTCTCGTTCCAGTCACGTTTGTTGGAGAAGACAAACTTCTTGAGAAGTTTGATGATTGTTTTGTTGAACGCCTCTGCTAACCCATTTGCTGCTGGGTTGTACGGCGTCGAGGCGATATTCTGAATACGATGCTTATCGCAAAATCGATAGAATGCATGGCTTGCAAACTGCGAACCATTATCATGGATGATCCTTCGGGGCAGTCCAAAGTGGTAGATAACGTAGTATTTAAGGAAGCTGATCACATTTGAAGTCTTAACTTCTGCGAGTGGGACAGCTTCCGCCCATTTGGAGAAGTAATCAGTGATTGCAAGTATGAAGCGATGTCCTCGGGAGGAAGGTGGGGTGATTGGACCAATGATATCCATTCCTCATGCTTCGAATAGCCAGGACGCCACTGTTGGATGTAAAATTCGGATGGTTAGTGGATGAAGTCCGTGTGGACTTGGCAAGCTTTGCACTTTCTAGCATAATCTATTGCATCTGCCACCATTGTGGGCCAATAGTAGCCCATTCGGCGAAGGCGGTCTTGCAGTTTCGGGCCGGGCTGGTGGGCCCCGCAGACACCGTCATGGGCTTCTCGTATGGCTTCTTTGGCTTCTGCGTTTGACAGACACCGAAGTAGTAATCCATCGTAGGAGCGGCGATACAGCATTTTCATCTCTGTATCGTAGAAGAATCTGAGAGAACGCCTTCTGATGGAAGTGGCTTCCTTTGGGTTCTCAGGCAGGATGTCGTAGATGACGAAGTCGATGAATGGTTTTCTCTAATCTGGGGCGTCATCGATCATCTGTGCAGAATAACTTACGACAAATTGCACATTGTTTTTGGGACAGACCAGTTGATGGCCTATCACTTCCACTGATTGTCGATCATAATTCGAAACTGCTAGGGAAGCGACGAGACCAACTAGGGCATCAGCTTCAATACTTCGGAGTCTGGGGATATGCTCGATGAAGAACCCCTCAAATGTCGAGATGATATTGATAGCTATTTGATGATAAGGGATCATGTCTTCATGGCGGACCTCGTATGAACCCCAGATCTGATTGACGATTAGTTGGGAATCGCCGTACGCTTCAAGGTATTCTACCCCCAGCTCTCTTGCAAGTTGGAGGCCAATAACCAAAGCGTTGTACTCGGCCACATTGTTAGAATAGGGTTCAGTGAGGGAATAAGCGCGGTTAATCACCAATCCGGAAGGAGAGATTAGCACTACCCCGACTCCGATACTATATTGCCTTTAGGTCCGGTCCTCGAAGCGCCGTCGAAGAACATTCGCCATATATTTTTGCGAGAGGTTGTATACGAGTCGGCGACCTTATCTGGGATCTCTTCGTATATCCTGGAGGACTCCGAGCCTGGGTAGGCTGCCAAGAAATCTGCCAGGGCTTGGCCTTTGACTGCCTTTTATGGGACAAAGATCATATGATAAGGGGACAGCAATATTGCCCATGTAGCGAGTCGAGAGCTGAGTGCCCCTGGTTTAGTCATGAGGACCCTTAAAGGGTTGACTCGTGAGACCACATGTATCATTTGTCCGGCGATATAGTGTCGTGTTTTCTGAATGGCGAACACCAGGGCGAGGCATTCTTTCTCAACCGCGGTGTATCGGTGCTCGGGTCCCACCATCATTCGGCTGAGATAGTATATGGCTTGTTCGTGTCCTGCATCGTTGTTTTGTGCCAACAGGGCACCGAGGGAGTGTTCCATCGCTCGTACATAGAGCAGGAATGGTTTTCCAGGGACTGGGGCTACCAAGACTGGAGGATTCGACAAATATTCTTTGATGCTGTCGAAAGTACGCTGGCATTCTTCGTCCCATACGAATGAGACTCCTTTCTTTATGAGGTACGTGAATGGTCGTCATTGCCCGGAGAGGTTGGAAATGAACCTTCTGATGTAAGCTAGCCTTCCTTGAAGGCCTCTGAGTTCGCAGAGATTTCTCGGAGGACCCATCTCCATGATTGCTTTTGTCTTTTTAGGGTCTACATGGATACCCTTTGCGGTGATGATGAAGCCTAAAAACTTTCCGCTGGATACGCCCAGGAAGGACTTCGTTGGGTTCATCTTCAAATTGTGTGTCCGCATTAGATCGAATACCGTCCTTAGATCTTGCAGATGGTCTCCCTTGCTATGGCTCTTGACGGCTATATCGTCAACATAGCACTCTACCGTCTTTCGTAAGTGGTCTCTGAAGATGATGCTCATGGCTCTCTAATATGTGGCGCCAGCATTCTTTAAACCGAAAGGCATGACTGTGTAGCAGTACGTGCCAATCGGTGTTTGGAATGATGTATGCTTTTCGTCGTCAGGAGACATTTTGATTTGGTTGTATCCCGAGAAGCCATCCATGAATGACATGCGTTCGAAGCCGCAGGTATTGTCGATTATGATGTCTGTGATAGGAAAGGAGAATTCATCTTTGGGACATGCCTCGTTCAGGTTGCGGAAGTCGATGCAGATTCGAATCTTCCCGTTCTTCTTGAGAACGGGTACTATATTGGCAACCCAATCGGGATGCTGCTCCTCACGGATGAAGCCGCTGGCTATCAGTTTGTTGACTTCAGCTTCGATCGCGTCCATGATGCCTGGGCAGAAGCGTCGCTGTTGTTGTTTAACTGGCTTCGCATCTGATCGATTATTGAGTTTATGAAGAGCGACGTCAGGATTTAACCCTGGCATGTCTTCATAGCTCCAGGCGAACACATCAATGTACTCTCTGACAAGTTCTAACAGCGACTCCCGTTCTTCGTCGGTTAGGCTTTCACTGATGAAGATTGGTTTTGGATAAGATTCGCTGCCGAGATCCACTTGTATGACCTCATCTTCAATAGGAGGTTCTCTCAGTTTGAACCGCTTTTTCCATTGTGCGTCCAATTATTGGGCCCATGGCTCTAGCCCAAGGATTTCGGGGATGTCTTCGTCTTCTTCGTAAGCGTCGGCGAACGCCATGTTGACTGACATGACTTGTCTGAATACATCCCCGATGCTGGTATCTGAGTCAGAAGTTGGTGATCCGGTTGACTGTGACTGCCAGTCGCATTCTTTATCTGAACTTTTCGGGGTCGTAGTAGGCGTTACATACCCTAACCCGCATCGAGTTTTGTTATAGTAGTTCCGTGGTTTGCCCGCCGGGACTGGCGGCTTCAGAGATAATCGTCGCCCAGTGCCATAGTTCAATGCTGGCGTAGTCTCCAGATCATACCCCTGTTTCTGTATGAGATATTTGGATTGAGGGCTATAGAGATACAGAGGCAGTCTTCCGGCATCTGACCCGAGGTCGACTTCTTCTATGGTGCGGGGATGAGGGTTATTCGTCCGACCGAAGATGATTGGATGATCTCCTCCCTCGAATATTCGGTAAGCGTCTTCTACTGGAGTAAGCTGGATTGCGGTGTACACATTTGTCACCTGTGTGTGTAGGTGAGCGCCTATACCGTGTTCTATAGCATATATCGTACATAGCTTATTGAGCTCGATGTAGTTCAAAGATAACCCTTTATTGATGAAGTAAGGTATCTTTTCTAGGGGGATTACATCATCAGCGGAGGGGACATTAGTGTGGGCAGCCACATACTTGGCTAGCTCCGGTTCCTCATCGGCTACCCCCTGTATGAACGAAGACTGAGAGGACGACCTAGGAAGCTTGATCGTCAGTGGTTCAGTTGGTGGAGCAGAGCGTGGAGTCGTTGGCAGACTAGCGACCCCCAGTTTGGCATTCGATGTGGAGCGAGGAGTTGCTGGTTTTCTGGAAGTGTCAGACCTTGCATCGAAGCGACAACCTTTCTTGGAAAGGCGTATTGTCAGTGGCCTGTCCGAGGGGTTGAGCTTCCCTGTTTGGGGTTGACTGACTCTCGGCAGTCGGATTGTTAGTGGCCCCGTTGCGGGTCTCGGCACTTAGCCGGACCTTGGCAGCCGGATCATCATCTGCTATTCTTGCGCCGAGAGGCTGATTGCGTCCTTCCGCAGAGTGGCGGTGAGGGGTACGGACTTGCCCGATTTGCGAGCTTGGAGGTGGATCGTCAGGGGTCCTTCTGATCCCGTGGCTGTCTCGTTATGAGTTTGTGCGTCTCCTTCATCCAGGTGCCTCTTTGACTTTTCGTATAAACAGGAGTCCGAGTAGTAAGATTTGACCCCTTTGAAGGGATCGATATCAGCAAACTCTGTCTTCACGAAGCCGTGTTTGTCGACATATTTGAAGCACTGGTATAGCGTGGAAGGCACAATCATATAATCGTGTATCCATGGGCGCCCCAAGAGGATGTTGTAAGAAGTGTCTGCATCTATGACGTAGCATGTGACTTCGGATTGGAGGTCGCCAATTTGACACTTCAGACGAATCTTCCCAATAGGGTAGCTCCTACCCGAATTGAAACTGCTGATGGCGGTACTTGTAGGTGTTAGGCGATGCATTGGGATACGAAGATGATGTAGCAGGCCCTTCGGGATGATGCTTATGGAAGAGCCAGGATCAATGTGCATCCGATCCACCTTCACGTTGCCGATGTATACCGTGTAGTATAGCGGGCGATCCTGTAGGTTGGTTTTGATGAGCATATCCTGTGGAGTGAAGACGATGTTGGGCATTGCTTCCGTGCAGGCACTATCTTGGAGATCCATCGGTGAGTCCTCCCCAGTGAGGTTAGATAGAGCGAGATAGGCATCGACATTTTGGAGTGCTTCGCTCAATGCAATACGAACGTCCTTGGAGAGTCTTAGGAGTTCGTATAATGATAATTTGGCCGGAGTGTTAGCCAATTGTGCTAAGATGTCAAAGTTGTAGGGCCTCTCTAGCCCTTGGACCGCGCCCTTTCGGAGAGATTTGTCGAAGCGAGTCTCCTTCGGCCTAGGCTTGTCGGTCGTCGAAGGCTGAGCCGGTCCCAGAGCATCAGTTGTAGTGGGTTGATGATTTTCAGCTGGACTGTCAACCACAGGTTGGGATTGCGCTCCGGACCGCGTGACGACGGCTGTAGTTTCCTCGTTGTCTGCTGAAATTGTGTGACAGGTCTTAATTTTTCCACTCTTTTTGTTGGTGGGAGATGGTGTGGGCCGAGTTACTTCTGACACCAAGTTTGGATGGACCCACATGACCTCTCCTCGTGAGGTGGTGAGAGGTACTAGACCAGCAGCTTGTTCTCGGGGCGGAGGAAGATTGATAATCTCCATTGTCGCGAGAGGGATGGGGATTACCCCGTCTTTAGTCTCCGTCGGAGGGAAGTTGCCGAATTGTACGGACACCATATTGGCTTCTACGGTTATCTCTTCGAAGTTGATGGCCAGAGCGTTCGAATCGATGAGGCTTTGGATGTACCGTTTTAGTTGGTAGCAGTCATGTGTAGCGTGGTGTACATAACGGTAGTAATGACAGAACTTCGGGTTCTCCAAATCAGCCGGCCGAGGCTCCCGTCTTGGTGGAGGAAGCTGAATTCTACCTCCTTGTATGAGCATGTCTAAGATAGGCTTGACGTGGTCGTCTTCGAAAGAGTAAGTGATCTGAGGCCATTGCTTGTCTGCTGGTTGTGGCTCGGGCTTCTGGGCCGTGTCGGCCACCATAGCCTGTTTTCCCTTACTGTCCCGATTGTTGGAGGGGTTACCCCCATTATCGTTGTTGAGAAGCTTGCCCTTGTTTTCCCCTTCTGAGATGTGCAACCCCAGTTGGCGGGCCTTCTTCAGTCGTTCTTCAGCGCTTGTGGCGCTGATGATGAATGCCTTCCAATCTTTGAATTGACTCTCGCCCATCCAGAGACTGATCGTTGGAAGTAGTCTCTTTTGGCAGATTTCAATCAAAGAAGAATTCGGATTTCTGGAAGGTAGCTTCATGGCGGTCTGGCGGAACCATTCGATGTAGTTTCTTGTTAACTCATTCTCCCCTTGGACGACGTCCATGAGTGTGGACATAGTGACGTCTTGTCCTACTTCATAGAATCGTTCCAAGAACATGCGCTTGAAGCCGGCGAATGAATGGATGCAGTTGTCCGGTAGATTGCGGTACCAATCAAAGGCGACTCCTTCCAATGCTCCAATGAATAACCGTGTGAGGATCGCATCTTCATGGGGCAGATGGTCGGTGGTGACCTCAAAGTAAGTGATGTACCGACTTGCTGAGGTTTTGCCATCATACGGGTTGATGTTGAACGGCTTATATCTTGGTCGGAATAGAACATTCCTCCACTCAGCAGGGTATGGTTGCCGTACTCTGAGATCTTGAGCATTTTCTCGGGCATGAAACGTAGCACGGAGCTCCTGGACCTTTCTTCTTACTTCTCGGGTCTCATCTGTCGCGGCGGGGGCTGTTATTCCGAGAGGATTATTGCCCGGGTTTGGTGCCGCTGAGTTCGAATCTACATTGACCGTGGGGCCTGTGTTTGTTTGACCAGGCGCTCATCCTTATAGAGTGGGCAGGGCCGCTTTAATCTCGTCTACAAACTTGTCCAAAGCAAGTAATATTGCTTCGAGACTGTCAATGCGCTGGCGCTTACTGGAACCACCTTGATCGCTGTCCGTCATGAACACCGTTCTTACGTGAGGAGTGATGGAAGGAACGGTGGAGGATGTGCCCTCTGAGTCGTACCCCTGCACCGAGAAGTCATCGGGATAGGTGGGAATGTTTTCTTCGGGCTCGGACTCGGAGGGAATGGTATCCTCAGCTTCAGAGCTTGTTTTGTCTTGAGAGTTACAGATGTCTTTGGGGGCATCAGCGTCCATTGCTCCTGATGGAAGAGTTGTTTGTGCGGACTCGGTTCCTTGGAATATCGGATTATTGCGGATGTTCGGAGGAGTGCTACCTCCAGCTCCTTCAACCCCCAGCGATGTGGTTGATGAATTTCCCATCGCGTAAATTTTGTCTTTGAATGGGTGTGTTGGAATACACCAGTGGAGGACAACCGTTTAGACGACAATTTCTTAGTTGTAGTGGTTGATATCTTCGGACTGGAGATGCTCGTTTTCTTCCTCCTCTCTTTGGCGGGGACTTTTTGAGCAGAATTGCAGGAGACAACAGGAGGTGCCTCATTTTCTGAGTTCGGGTGCTGTAGCCTTTGGAAGACGGATGGCCGAGCTTCCGTCATTGCCGTATTGTCGCAGCAGCAATTGACGACGATTTGGGTGCAGCAATGTCCAAGCGAGGACTCTTTGCACACCGATACTCCTTCTCTTTCCTTGCGTTTGTGGAGGATCGTCTCCCGTAGGTCAGAGGAACCACTCTGTCTGTTTGCCGCGGGGGGCTGGACTTGAGCAGTTGTATACAACTTTCCATTCGAGGCCCGTGTGATAGTCAACTGGACGCTCCGATAGTCAGAGGTTGGGACAGCTGACTGGGCTCGATGAGCCCGTGCTGCCATAGACTTCCTCCCCTTAGCACTTGTGGGTGCATAATAGGAGGAGTCCAAGTTGAATGCCACAGAGTCTGGCTTATCATACAGAGAATCATCAGGGTCGGGGCCGTATGAGAGACGGTCGAAGAGCGATCGAGAGAAGCGTGGAACGGACGCTATGCTGCTAGAGTTGGGTACCGTGCAGGCTGTCTGCATGCGATCGTCTTTTGCTGTCGGATGAGTTGTCTTTGGGCGGCTAGGAGTCACGACCGTGCAGGCTGGCCACATGCGGTTGGCAATAGTGGCCGTATGGATTTTCTGCAAGCGACTGACTCCTGTAGCCTCATGTGTTTCATCCATATGATTGGTGACTGTAACTGCATAAACTATGCGGCTGCCAGATGTGACCGCTTGATTTTTCTTCATACGGCTAGCGACTGTGGCCACATGGGCTTTGTCCATGCGGCTAGCGGATGTGGTCGCATGAGCCTTTTTCACTCGGCCAGCACTCCTCTGCGGCTCAGTTCGCGTAGAGTTCCTCTTTGCCCCTGCAAGTCCAGCATCATAGTATTTTTTTCTGCCGGACTTGGGGACCGCAGAGTTGTCTACGGTCTGAAGTGGGGCCACAGGAGAGTCCTTCTCGCCGTCTTGGGTAACAGAGGGTATACCGTCGGGGGCTTGGGGAGGAGCAAATGATTTTGGCCTCCACTCTCTGCGAGCCTGTCGTGCGGGTGCGCTTCTGGACCGGGCTAGCGCTTCCTTCGGAGAGCATCTCTTCAAACGTTTGTTGGTCGAAGCGGACGACCATCTTTTGTTGCATGTAGCCAAGCTTGGCTGCATCCGATTGCGTCACCAACTCCTCAGCCGTGGAGAAGTTAGTCCCCAGCAGAGTCGCCATCGTATTTGCCATTGATTGTAAAAGTACAGAACAATTATCGGAGGACTGAACTTAGACTCACAATACAAACTCGCTTGTACAAAGAAAGCCTAGGGACGAAAACCTAGGTACAGCAATCTAAGTACAATTGTTTATTTTAGATTCTGGGGGGTGACGATAGAGGCTCGGGAAGGCGACGGCAGCCCTGCCTTACTCCTTGGACGATCGGTCTGCAGCCTTGGCTCCTTGCGTGAAGATGGTTGGCGTTGACGAAGAAGGGCTCTTTTTGCTCCTTTGTTGCTCTCCTGGCTTCTCTCTCTCTATATATATTTTCTCTCTGGCTCTGTATTTTTTTATTCTTTTGTTGCCGGTGGTGTCTTTGCAGAGAAATGATGCTGGCTATTTATAAGAGTGGGGTATGATCATTAGGGTTTGCTAATGATCATTTGTTTGGAATGTCGGCGCTCCTTTAATCTATCTGAACCCTTGATCCTGATTACAATGAATCTAGGCCATTAATGCGGATAGCACCGAATCTTGTGAGCAATTAATGTTAACTGCTTTAAATCTTCATGACGGATTATACCATTATCCGATTGCTCGCCACGTGTCCTATTGGCTTTATGATAAATGATATGCCTTGATCTCGGTAATTATGAGGATGACGTCAAATATATTTGTTGAGATTTGATTAAATCCTTGATTGATCCGATGCCACGTGTTTTGGTTGTGGGGCCTGCCAGAGCCGCATAGGATAGGCAAGACTTGAACCGCAGGGAGGTAATCTTCATGAGCCGCATAGGACAACGCCTTATTGAGTCGCAGGGGATGATCTCTCAATGAGCCGCATATGCATAATCTCTACGAGCCGCATAGGCTAGCGTTGTATTGAGCCGCAGGGACTGGGCTCTCGATGAGCCACATATGGCTGATTTCTGCTGGCCATATAGGATGACTTCTTAGTGAGCCGCATAAAGCTGTTCTCATTTAAGCCGCATAAGACGTGCCACGTGGCAATCTAGGATCTCTGTCAGATCGGGTCAGAGATTTTCTTCTTTTCCCGAAGAGTCTGTCATTATGGCAGAACCATTATGACGCTTTATGTCAGAGCCGTCACGTCGAGTCGTGTCAGGGCATTAAATGAGGCCACTACTCAAATGGCCAGCTGTAGGGAGGGATCCCAAGGGGGGATGTGGCGTCGATCGGGTCGCATATTCCTGCTGAACCGTATACACTCCCGAGCCACATGAGACTGAGAGTCTTCTTTGAATCGTATAAGGTAGCTCCTGTATGAGCCGCATGGGCTTCTTCCCAGAGCCGCATGGACCATTACTCTGATATTTTCCATACTTCTACAAGATTCATTCGGGGATAACCTCCAAGCTTTCGCACCTTAATGCCACATAATCCGACCACTCCCCCCTGCTAGTTGGTATCACTAGCACTTTCCACCATTCCAGAAAGAGCTTTCGCTTCCTAGACTTCTGGAACGAGCACCCCCAATTCTTAGGGGTCCTCACGAAAGCGTGGAACAATGCAGACTCCATCGATCCCCTTAATCGTGTGGCAATAAAGCTCCAGGCTACCAGGAAAGCCTTGACCGCATGGAGCAAGCAAGCTTATGGAGACATCTTCTAAGCCATTTACGAGGCGGATGACGACGTGACCCGTACTGAGGCAAAATACATAGTCGACTGTTCACCCGACACCAAGAAGGCGCTGAATCACACCAAAGCCACCCTCAAATTCAGGTTGAAGATAGTGACTGATTTTTGGAAGCAGAAAGCGAGGATCAAATAGGACAGCGAGGGGGACAACAACTCTAGCTTCTTCCATGCCTGCATCAACAGGCGGAGACAAAAACTAACCCTCCATCAGATTGTCACCGACAACGGCACCAGCATCACCGACCAAAAGGTATCCAATAAGAGGCCGAGAAGTTCTATTCCATACTTTTTTCGAAGGAGACGGTGATTAGAGACGACACATTCCTGGACGGAGTGCCCTTCCTTATCAGCGACACTGACAATCTCTAGCATGAACAGCATCCCTCGGAGGAGGAAGTGAAAGAAGTAGTACGGGCCCTCGATGAGCACAACGCCCCTGGGCCTGATGGATTCTCGGGAGTTTTCTTCCGTACTTGCTGGGACATCATCAAGACCGACATCCACAATGCGGCTTTCACCTTCCTCAAGGGAACTACCTACCCAAGAGCCATTTCGAGCACAAACCTCATCCTTATACCCAAGAAGGACAACCATGAGACATTATGCGACTTTCACCCTATCAGTCTCTGTACCTTTACCAATAAAATAATATCAAAGATCATCGCCTCCCGTATGGCAGGAATTCTTCCTAAGATTATATCGGACGAGCAGAGTGGCTTTGTTCGGGGAAGAAATATCCTAGACAACATCATGCTAGCTCAAGAGCTAGTCACCAGTATGAAATTCCCAGCTAGAGGGGACAACATTGCTATCAAATTAGACATGGAGAAAGCCTATGACAGGCTAGATTGGCAATTTATGATCTGGGTCTTCAGAGCCTTCGGCTTCTCCGAAACCTGGACCAACGTTGTGTGGAGATCGATCAGCAACTCGTGGTTCTCAACGGTCATTAACGGACAAGCGGACGGGTTCTTTAAATCAACTCACGGGGTCATACAAGGGGATCCGCTATCCTCCACCATCTTCATCATTACGGCGGATGCGTTGAGCAGAAACCTTAACAAGATGGCGAGCACCCCTAAATTCCAACACTACCATACGGCTAGCGGCTGCCCAATCATCACCCACCTGGCCTTCGCTGACGATATCCTTATATTCTCTTCTAGAGATGCATGATCGATAGAAGTGGTCAACAATACGCTCCAGATCTACGAAAGGTGCTCTGGACAGAAGATCAACCCGGACAAGAGTGTCATCTACACCCACTACAATATCAAGGGAGAGCAAGCGGCTAGCAGATCAATAACAACATCATTCCCCATCAAGCACCCTCTATTCCTCTACCTCAGGTGCCCCCTAGTGTATAGAAAATCTAACACCAGGATCTTCAAAAACCTGACCAATCGCATCAGGAAGAAGCTCGAGGGCTGGCACAATTCCATCCTATCCCCAGGAGGTAAGATTATCCTCATCAATCACGTCCTCATCTCCATTCCCATCTACACCCTGGCAGCATGCTCCTGCCCAAGAAAGTCATATCCTACATCGAAAGCATCTTCAACAATTTTCTCTGGGGCATAGCGGCGGCTACGAAAAACACCATTGGGCCAGCTGGGACACTATGGCTCACCCCACCGGAGAAGGGGATCTGGGTTTTACCAAACTTTCCTATATTATTAACACATTTTCGATGATATTGTGGTGGACGCTCCGCACCAATAAGAACTTATGGTCCAGATTCACGAAGGCCAGATACTTCAACCATATCCACCCGTCTACGACTATCGCTAATAGCAGATCCTTTGCGGCCTGGCGCCTCATCCTTATCGGGCAGTCCCTCGCCGAACCGGCGATTCGCCTTCAGGTAGGCATCGGGGAAGCTTCGCCATTCCTGGAGCGCTGGGTTGGCGATTCCCTTCTTTCCAACTTCCCGACGGCTCCTAGGAACAATACTATCAAGGATCTATGGGACCCTCCTAATAGCACCTAGAATTGGATCAAAGTCAGGTCTTGGGCTGGTCCCGAGGTGACCGATTACATTCGTCGTAGCGGTTTGAGGATCGACCCAGACACAGATAAGCTCGTGTGGTCTCCCGACAGTGATGGCGCCTTCTCGGTTAGGTCTACCAGAAGCATTATCCTGGGCAATACGGACATGCTCCATACCAGTTCCTCATTCTGGCAGACGTGTATCCCCAATAAGTGGTCTTTCCTCACCTGGAGAGCCCTACGCAATATCCTTCCCACTGACGACAATCTCAACAAAATTGGGTTCATCCTGGCATCCGCATGCACATGTTTCTCAGATCGACAATCAAAAACAGCCAACGACATCCTCAATCAGGGGGACCTACCGGTCAAGGTCTGGAGAGCTCTCTCTCAGCGTTGCAGAATGCCACATGGAGCCGACAACTATCACCACCTCATGGCCACCTGGGCGTCAGTGTCCCATAGCCACAAGATCGTTGCCGCGGCCGCAACGTAGGTGATCTGGAAAAACTAGAACAAAGCGAGATACTAAGGTCACTAGTACAGTACAGACCAACTCATCTGGGAGACCATTCGCCAATGCCATAAACGGAGAGCCTCATGTAGGCATGGCCGGGAGGCTTTCTGGAACTCCCTTCTATCCTCGGCTTAGCCGTTTTGTTTCTTGTTTGCCTTTTCTTTGTCAGTATACGTGTACAGGCTTCGTCATTTTGCGCCTCATGGTATACTTGTAAAGGTTCGGCCTTTTCGGCCTTCTTCAATAAAATGGTAGTAGTTTTAATATATATTTTTTTACTTTTAATATATATATATATATATATATATATATATATATATATATATATATATATTATATATATATATTTTAATATATATATATATATATATTTTTAATATATATATATATATATGTATATATATATATATTTATATATATATATATATATATATATATATATATATATATATATATATATATATATATATATATATATATATATATATATATATATATATATATATATATAATGAAAGAATATACATATTTGTATTTTTAAAATTCAATAATAGATAGATAGGCTTAAGAACCAAAGCCCAAGGGCCTATCTCAAACCCTAATCCTTATCATTTAGTTATATTAATAGCCTAAAAGCCCATTTAAAATTTAAAGCCTAAAATAAATTCATCAAAAGTTAAGTCTCTAAGCCCGACCTATATAATTGGGCCTAAGATCAGTCCAAGACAAACCGACAACCCATATAGCTAATACATTTTTGTAAACAATGATTAAGCCTGACATCCCAATCTACTCTAACTGTTAACTATCATTAATACTAATAGTAAATAGTAAAGAAAATTTACAGTTAAATGAATCTGAAGAAAAGGGGTTCATTGTGGTTTCTCCAAAATCGAAGGGGGGCTACTTCACTCTTCAATATTTCCAAATTTCTAAAATAGGAAACAAAAGGGAAAAAATATGTTCCCCATCTCATGTACTTAAATCCCTAAATGAAGAGGGAGTCATACTACCAATCCCTAATACCTAATAAATGAAAGGGAGAGAAGGAACGAGGATGCTAATAAGGCTTCGACGGTAGAAGAGCTGATGGCTCGCGTCGGAGGGGGAAGAGCTGCGTAGCGGTAGCCGCTGGAGGAGCGGGTTAAAGTCACCGGCAGTCGGGAAGACGCGGTGCTGCACGGAAGGGAGCAGCTCAGGGCGAAGGTCCAGATGATGGCGGTTGGCGCGATCGCCAAGCTCGACGAAGCTGGCACAGAAAGAAGGATACGCACGGCCAGACGAGGAGGTTGGGGTGGTGTGGCCGGGCGTAGGAGACGCGTCAGGTCAATCGTCTCTCTCTTTTTCTCTTTGTGTTGTTTTCGATGGCGATGGTGATGGTGTGGTTAATAGCGATTGTATGGCAGTGGTGTTATGTGTGGCTAGCGGTGGAGATGAAGATGGAGGTGGTGGTTGTGCTGGTGGTAGGGTTGGTGGTACCTGGCTAGGTCGAAGTGTGGATGGCAGTACCAGAGGTGGGGTTTTAGAGGAACGATGACATGGTGGCTATGACAGTGGTGACAGTGAAGGGGATGGTCAGGCCAAGTTGGCCAGGGATGAGAGAAATTTGTTGGTGGCAATGGCGAAACTTCGGCATCGGCCGACGGGGCCAAGTTAGAGGAGTGGTATACTGGTGTGGCGGCTGAGATTGGAGTGTAGAAATTGGGCTTTAGGAAATTTGTTATGTGTAAGATTGGGGAGTCCCCAATATATAGGGTAGAGTGGGAAAACCTTAATGGCAAAATTATAATTATAATACAATTAGGGGAAATTCTGGAACACTAACTACTAACACTAATTGCTAACCACTTATTAATTAGTACTAATTTAAACCCTAGCTAATTATAATTTAGCTACTAACCATCCAAAGTTGTTGCCCATAATCTAAGCTAATGGCTTGGTAGGCTAAAATGGTAGCCTACGATCCAAGTCCTAACTTGGTAGGCTAAGACTAGGACCTAATGACCTTAGTCCAAATACGAAAGAAAACATAATAATTTACAGGTTATTATAAACTTAGGAAAATAAGGTATATTTATTTACGATAACATTTCAATAAATCTTTTCTTTATATAAAAGTAAATGTTTATTACCTTTAGAATTTAAGAAATGGACAAGAAATTTATTTAGGATATAATCTCACTTATAATATAGTTTTGCAAAACCAAATGATTAAGCAAAAGTAACGTTAGCATTATGATTGAAAAATTTTCAATATTAAAAATTTATTTTTTAAAGATTCAGAAAAATTCAAAAAAATATAATATAAAATTTCAAAAATATCCAAATTCGGTTAATGGAGTTTACAAATCTACCCTTCTTAAGGAAATTTTATCCTCGAAATTTAAGGTTGGCAGAGGGATCAAAACACGATAGAGAGTTTAGTCAATAACTTAGGCGAGATCAAAGAACGACGACTTTGGCACGATCAAGATAATCAATTTCAAAATAACTTAGGCACAACTAAAGATTTTGGCACGACAAAATTCTAGTATGGACCATACTACATGGGCACGATTTAGAAATAAACTCAAGTCATTTAGGCACGATCATAGCCATGGCTAGGAGAATCGAAGGTAGAATTCAAA